>MU388755.1:0-406955 GCA_022578815.1 Xylariaceae sp. FL0016
TTTTGGTGTGCTACATTTAATATTTTTTTTTTTTTTTTTTTTTTTTGGGGTTTTTTTTTTTTTTTTTGTTTTTTTTTTTTTTTTTTTTTTTGTTGTGTTTTTTTTTTTTTTTTTTTTTTTGTTTTTTTTTTTTTTTTTTTTTGTGGGGGTTTTTTTTTTTTTTTTTTTTTTTTTTTTTTTTTTTTTTTTTTTTTTCAGTGCCAAGATGAGGTGTGCGAACCGTTATGAAATGCCCCTTGCTTCTGCCGCTCCGGGCCTTGACGCGGCGCGGGTACCTAGCGTATAGTACTCGGCATTGGGGAAATTTCTATCTGCCATTAGGCCCGGTCGATGGGGCCGTCACACTGACATCGTCGGTGTGTTGAAGTATTCTAATTGAGATCTACTAATACTTCTATCGTGCAGGCGGCAGCCTGTAGCGGTGCTCTCCCTTGTCCGCGTCCCCAGCAGCAAACGAATTGGACCTCTCGCCAGGCTCTCGCGTCTGGGACGTATGTGGGAGGTAGCTATCAGCGTGTGTTTGTGTGTCTGATTGTGAGCCGTATACGAGGTTCATGCGATTCGAGTAATTTATTCCCCATGTCTATTTTGGCTCCATGAGTCGATCGAGGTCATTTCAATTCCCCGCGTGCGGCGTAATCACGCTTACACGCGTCGTAGTCTATACGGATGGTGACACGGGGTTTCTCTAGCTACCGCATCTCGTCTACCTAGGTGTCTTGCACTCGATAGGCTGTGCTTAGAATACATGGATTTGAAAGAGGGGCAGATATGTTCCTGCTCAACATCCGCTCGGGATTCAAGTGTCTTGTGTCACTGTACCTAGACACTTGTGTATTTCCATGCACCGGCGATGGATCAATTAGGACAGCACTGCTTGGGTACTTGGTCATGTACACATTTGTTCTGAGACGTCTTATGCATTGACCGGTGTTGGCGTGTCCAGTCGTACAACCGGAGACGACGGGTTTGTATTGTGATGTGTCGGCAAAAAGAGATTCATCTCGCTAGTGTACACTTGGAGGCAGGACACATAGAGCATTCAATACCGATACCAGTACGACTAAGCTCAGGCCCTTTGACTTCTGTGATATGCTCAAGATTCAGCGGAGATTGTAGCTCGACCGGTGTGTCCCAAGAGAAATCCTTATTCTAAGAGACTGTAATGATATTGCCGAAACGTGTTTACCTTGTGTCCTAATAAGAGAGGGAGAGAGAGAAAAAACTTGCAGTCGTTGCGATTGGGTCTTCGTAGATATCACGGACTTCCCCTCGAACATGTTTGATGCACACAGATGTTTCCGAGATTCTGGTTGTACAGGTAGTATATCTGACCTACATACTGGCACTTTGCCTACTGCACGCTTCTAGTATGCTCAGCTGATATTCCACAGTTCTACAGGGATAAATCAGCAAGGACCTCTTGAGCGTGACACCGCGCTCTCCCGCGAGCCGAACGAGTGGTGAGATTGTCAAACCCGGCCAACTCCAGGGTCTTATGTCGTGCAATCACCGCCTTGGCGCACCGCACCATGAGCGGCATACGTGACTAAGGCACGGATGGGCGCCGAACTTGTTTTGGTACGAGGTGTACGCAAGCGAACCAGGTGGTGAGGAGGGCGCTAGAATATTGGACGCCCGCGAGGATGGAGATGTTGGGAAAGGGAAGTGCAATTGATTCGCTGATAGACATGCAGGCTGCTCGCCGGCGTTGTGAATTGTTGTGGTCCGACGATCTATGGTGCCCCCAAGCAGGCATGGGCAGAGCATGGGGAAGCGAGAAATGCCGCTTGTCTGCGCGTTCCGGACCGAATGCCAAGACTTGATGTGTAGCAGATCCCAGATATGATCTGGATGTGAACGCAGAGACCTACGACGCCTCGTGCGACCCCGGTGGGATTGGACATCGGGGCATGGTACATATGTACATATGTACATATGTACCTCCAATACCTGCTCTTTTCTTGTGCTGCACGCCCATAGTTCGTTGGTGGCAGGCATGGTGGCTTGGTGGCTTGATGGCACTCTTCTTTTCTTTCCTGCAGGCCGCCGCCGCATGCAGCGGGCGATTCGCTACCCTGATTCGTGCGGCGTGTGTGTTTCAGGGGATCAAACGGCCCTGTGGTTGGTGAGAGCAGAAGAGGCAGTGTCAAAGGTGAGGCAGCCGCTTAAGTCTCGATCCGTATCAGATTGCCTGATTGCCAAGGATGACCCCATTCGTGCTTCCGAAGAAAAAAGCTTTACCAAGTTGCAACCACGGATCAGCTTGGAGTAGGCACAATGATTCGCGATCATGATCGCTCAAGCCGTGCAGCTTGTCAACCTTCAGGTAAGCATTACCTTAGCTAAGGCAGTGTCGCAGTATGTACATGCCGCGACTGGCAGTCTGAGGTCTGGGTTCATCGACACCCGAGGCGTTCGAGGCCATGGTTCTGTAGCTTCCCCTGCGATAACATCGGTTGAAGACCGGTAATAGTAGATCTCCCCTTTGGCTCAGGTTGACCATATGCAGTACAGGGGACCTGGAGATGAGAAGCGCCTAGGGCTCAAAGTAAAGCTGGAAATCTTGGCATTGGATCGCGTTACCGGTTCGAAGCTGGCGCTATGCCTACGTCATCATTCCTATCCATGGAGCTGGCATTCGCGTTAGATGAGCAGCACCGCGAGGGAACGCACTGCATACATCCTTCGATCCGGTTGTGATTGGAATCTTTGAGCATACATACCTATTATTTGAGCGAGCAGCGTCATCTATCATTACTCATTTAGAGATCGGAGTCTGTCTTCAGCAAGCAGAAGTCTGGCTCTGTACCTCATGCTTGTAGTAAATGCAGATACCACTGATCTGTAGTACATGCCAAGAAAGCACGTTACATATCGATCCGGACATTAGGTAGGTCTAGCTCTGGATTCGAGGGACTATCCATTCTAAGCCGTATCCAAACATAGGTATGTACTCTAGTAGGTATCGCCACCTACCCACATAGTAGAGGCGGCAGACAGGCTTGGCAGGTCGCGCGAGATTCTGGTTACAACGGGTCGCTAGCATCGGTAAAACCTTACCGAAAGCAGTGTTCAATCAAATACCATGGCTCTGTAAAGTGGACGGCGTTGACGGCGTCAAAGAGACCAAGATGTTTTCAACCATGGACGATATGTTTGAATGATAATGCGTCTCGAAGGAGGTGGAACCGCCTCACATACTCCACATAGCAGTGTTACTAGCCATTTCGAGAAGGCGATGGAAATGGCGACAGAATTGTGCTGCGACAATGAGCTTTGATACGATGCTCTGTACCTACTTATCTACATACTTGGTGCCTTTCGTGTATTGTAAGTGAAAAGGTACTATGTTGCCAGGTGTATTCACCGCAGTACTTAGGTAAGTAGGTACCTAAGGTAGGTATGTGATAGGTACGCTGCCCCCTTTTCCCTGGGACTGCCCTGATCAGCAAAGCCACCAGTAGACAATTCGTTTCTCCCCCATTCACATTAACATCTCCATCTGGATGAGATAGATGATGATCACTGTATAGCATGGGTAGGTGGCACCGATAGCAGGGATGCCATTGGCAACTTACGATAGGTGATGCATTGGTTGTCTGTCTTAAATGAGATATCTGGCAGAGGGGAAGGCAAGCTGTGGCAGGGTGCGGAGTGCCCCGGTGCAGTTAGTGACCCTAGCATATTGAAATGTGCCGCGTACCAACAATTACCGGGGAAGACACACAACACAGTATATTCACATCAACATGCGACGAGTATGTAGGCAGAAGGATGGAGGGGCCAGCGAGGAAAGGGAGAGAAGATCGAGGAGAGGATATACGGGGGAGGCTCTCTTATGATGAGAAATGATGAGGGGCAGAATTTGGGAAATATCCCGGAATCTGCTACCACTATTTCCTCTGGATGTGTTCGTAGGGAGGTACATACATATGGGCAGATGAGATCGCATGGGTGCTTGTCACTGTACCTTGACTCCTGTATGATTACTGAGTGCTGTTACGGTAAGAATCGAGAACTGGTGCAACAGTCTCAATGCAGCCATGTCGCCCGTCCGGACATCTGCAACTACTCGGATTCATATTGTTAGCCTTACAGGAGTCGCGTATTGTACGAAATAGAGAACCAAGATCACGACATCAAAGAACCTAGAGATGGAATTAGTAAAATCCACAACCACATCCTTTGCCAAGACAAGTTTTTGGGCAGGGTGGAGGCATCTGGAGGTATGTACCTAGCTTGGTGCGCTTATCTGTACAGTACCTGGGTGTAGATTGGCATTGAAATCTGCTGCCTGTGCCACCCGGTGCCCGGGCAGAGGCTGCCCGGGCGTGAGTATCCAAGACTCCAAGCAGCCTAAGCCCCTACCAACTGCATGGTAGCTAACTTATTACTGTGGTGCCTCCTCTTACTCCCATTAAAAAGAATTTTCGAAAAGGGGTACCAATTCTCAGAATCACTTTGATAATCTTGCTCAGGTCAGTTTAGCGCAGTCCCACCACCCTCGCCTGTTTGCTGTGCACACAGAGTACTGTACCTGTCTTGACTCTGACCTGCATGCTACAATCGTAGTCAATTAGCTGAGGCGACTGGGGTGAGGCAGGTACCGGTAGTGCCTGTACCTGTTGATGATTATTCCACTGCTATCCTCGTCCATCACAACGGCTCAGTGCTCACCAAGCGCTGGGACTCCTCCACCAATGACCCTTCCCCCCTGGAACTGAGTCCAAGGCCGTCCCTTTATAGGCCCGGAGGCTGTCGCGCTCCCCGTACCCCCTAAGCCTCCCCCTTCCTACCTCTACCGCGCTGTCGATCAAAACCAGTCGCTGCTGGCACAGACATTGCCAATCTTTGTGTCATCGAGGATCTACCGTTGAGTTACTTACCGTAAGTTTTCTTCCTTGCTTTACTTCCAGGCCCATACCTACCTGTAATCTGCTTCACGATTTCATTCCCTCTTACCCTACCCAATTCTAATTTTTCCCTCTCTTCCCAACCTACCTGAACCTACACCTTTCCTTCTTCACAAGGTAAACACAGCTGGCTATTTGGTCTTTCTTCCGACCCTTTTCATCCACCTGCTTTTCAGCTTGTCAATCGCTTGTCTTTCTCGCCATCCCTCCCATTTCACAGTTTCAAGAAGCCCCTGCCCGTCAATCCGCAGCCAGCCTCATTGAGCCGCCACTGACGGAGAAGACACTTGATCGAATACTGACTTCCTTTGAGAGGACTCAACACCCCCTTTCATCGCTCGACTCTCGTCTTCACTCCTACGATCCTGTCCCAGTCCCTCCCAACCTCTGAACCGACTCTCACCTCCGAAACCTGCACCCGGTCACTGGTTCTCCCTCCCCAGGGTTTTTACCATCCGACGCAGTGAAACTGTTGCAAGTTCCATCATAATGTGGATTTGATCACAGCCTTTTTGAGACACGACATCGTTGGACGCCCCAAAACTGTTTGATCATTTGCGCCAATCTTCCTGACGATACTTTACACGATGCTGGCTGTACAGCCACGCCGGTGGCTGTCGCGACCGAAAGGTCTCTTGATATTCGCTGTCACTGTCGCTACTCTCTATTTCTTTTTGCTACACGGACCCAGCGGTTACAATGCGAGAAGCTGGTATGGGACTGCCACTGAGCAGCAGGTCCCAATCTCAGAAGATAGCAGCAGTCTCCCTGAGGACTCCACCCTCAATGACCAGACTATCGAATCGATTGCCGACACAGGCGACCCCAACAGTCCGAATTATATCCCGCCTTTCGAAGATAAGATGAAGGCTGCCGAGGAGCAAAAGCAAGAAGACCTGCGCCAACAATTCAGAATGGAGCATCAAGAGCTTGCCAAGTATGTACAATAATTAGATCATCACTATGAAGATACTGACATGAAATGCAGTGATCCTGGCGCAGACGCAATTTATGGGCAAACCATGGATACCTTGAACATGACTCGAAAGCGAAAGCCCGAATTTGAAGCTCACCTGACGCCTGCCGAGAACCTGACATACTTCAGCCCTCACACACCCTACGTTTATCACCCTTACCCCGAATACAATGGCCAGCACTGGCTCTCAAACCATGCCAAATACTATCCCTGCTCCGGTCCCGACGGCGAGGACGTCAGCGACATCATGGTGTTTAAGGGTCTGCCCGAAGAATTTCCTGACCCAGGTATTGGAAGCTATAGCACCTTGAATATGGATGGAGACCTATGCTTTGAGCGGGAAACGCGGCTCGGAATGTATGGCTTCCAAAATGCCAATGATACCCGCGAGCCTACCATAGAATGGGACAAAGTTCGCTGGGGTAAACTGCAAGAAGAGTGTGTGCAAAAGAACAAGGGACGGTTCGATTTGAAGGGACAAACGAACCCATATGTCACCTCAGTCTACTCACGCCAGAACGGATCTGCTTGGGATGGAGCCGAGTCGGACTTTGGCCTCGACGATGTGCCCAAGCCTGACCATGATGACGACCTGCGACACGATAACCTGTTTAACCTGCGAAGAAGCCAAATTGACTCGTTGACATCAGTGAGCAAGACGGGGGCTTCCGCGGGAGCAGAGCCCAGAACAGCATTGCTTCTACGGACCTATACCGGCAAAGAGTATAACGAGAATGACAAGCAAGTGATACGCGCCCTCATCACGGAACTTTCGCTTCGGACCGGTGGATTATACCAGGTGTTCCTTTTTGTTCATGTCAAGGATACTGCCTACGCCATTTGGGACGACGAAGGTACATACCAATATGTCCTTGAAAAGAACGTTCCGTCGGAATTTCGGGATATCGCCATTCTTTGGAACGATGAGGCTGTGCAAGCCATGTATCCCAAGTTAGATCCCGAAAGGGCTACGGTTCATTACTCACAATGGCTATCCGTTCAAAAATTCGCCCAAGAATTCCCAGAATTCGAATACATCTGGAATTGGGAGATGGACGCCAGAATCACTGGCCACCATTACGAATTTCTAGAGAAATTAGCCTTGTTCGCGAAGCAGCAACCTCGTCGAGGCTTGTGGGAACGTAACGAGCGCTACTACATCCCTGACCTACATGGCGACTATGATACGGAATTCCGCAAAGAAGTCGAGCGCCGTTCAGGTGATGAAACAATTTGGGGACCCCCTGACCTTCCTTTTATCACTCCTGTGGGACCCAAGCCGCCGGTAGCAAATCCCGAAAATGACGACTACAAATGGGGCGTGGGCGAAGAAGCTGACCTGATCACGGTTGCTCCCATTTTCAATGTCAACAACAGTGGATGGGTTGGTGCGAATGACGTGTGGGGATTTAATGACTCGACACATGCCACTCAGCAACTACCACGACGTGCCACCATCGTCACCCATTCGAGGATCTCCAAAAAGCTGCTTGACATCATGCACGTTGAGAACCTCCGAGGAAATCACATTGCGTCTGAGATGACCTGTCAGACTATTGCGCTGCTTCATGGTCTCAAGACAGTGTACACGCCGATGCCGATGTTTTTTGACCGACCCTGGAGAGGTAAAGACCTGGGCCGTTGGTTCAACAGTGGCGAAAGAGGCGATAGTGGAGGTGATAACTCTGCTATGGGCTGGGGTCGCGAGGCCAGATACGGCGGCAGCACCTGGTACTACAGAGCCACTCCACCGCAACGCATGTACAACAACTTGATGGGATATGAGGATAACGGTATCGGTGGCTCCACATGGGAAAAGACCCATGGGCGGACATGTCTTCCCTCAATACTTTTCCATCCGATCAAGGATGTCGAGCCTACTTTGCCTGGCTACAAGAGCGAGTCGAATCTACCCTTCGGCTGATTACGACCAGTTTCCACCGATCACTACTCTTTTCAACACTTGGTCTAGTACCAAGACCTTTATATGATGAAGACTATGTCTGTTTGTGAACAGAGCGTGAGTCAGGGTATGAAACTTATAATGCATCATCGACATTGTCTGGCGTTCGCGATCCACGGCCTATGAGCCACATGGCTGCTATTTACCACCATCTGCATATTGCATTGTTTCCGGGCGTCCAACCTGACGGTTTGGGAGGATATACCTTTCAGTCGAGGGCGGTGGCGAGGGGAACAGTCGGAAGGGAGTCAGGTTTGGTTGGAAGCACGACTCAATAAGATTATAGACAAATCGAGTCGAGGAGAATGGAGTTTTGCGCAATAAATAGAAACGTCTCGCCATGCGATATGTATCAGTATATAACGTCTAAAGAATAAATATACTTTACTTAATAGATCACACACTTGCAATTCACGTTCCGCGGCGTCACTGGTGTTAAGCGAGGCACAGTATGGCAAACTTCATTACTACGTTCGGGTGGCCTGCCTGTTCCTAGCGCCAGCGGCAATAATCCCCTACTTCGGATCTGACTCGAAATTCTGTCATAAGTTTTTATACTTACTCGTGGACGTGACCTGTAGGTGGTGAGAGCGCCTGCTTGAAGTAAGCTGTAACGTTTGGATATTCAAGTCACACTCAAGAGACACAGACTCTCCTTACCGCAACATCTCCTGCTTAAGACAAGATGAGGAAGGACCTCAATTCGAGGGCGGTTGCATGAGTCCTACTTCGCTTGCCTTGGTGCCGTACATACCTCGGAGTGAGTAGGAGGCAGGTGCCTACCACCCAATGTAGGTAGGTAGGTATTATATTGGAATAATCTGCACAGTCCCCACCGCACCGCCAGTCGCATGAACTCGGCATGGATTAGTTCTGGGGCCACTCGGGGAAATCCAGAATTGCCAGACGCCAAGTCTGAATATGCATTTAGCTGAATGATATCGCTACCCGCTTTCGAGATATCTCCCCTTCCGGGGTGTTAGGGCTCCGCCCACACGTCACGTCCTCCTTAACACTGGCTCCTCTGATGACAAAGTACGATCTGCATCTCATGTCAGGGCCATGAGATTGAGCGCTTGAGCTGTCTTGGCTACCCATCGCACTGCATCCTACCGTGCTCCAAGCGCCACTTCGATTCCTCATCAATTGACATTCAACGCAGGACTGTGACGTGCAGCTGTGAAGACGTCTCTCGCTGCCATGAGATAAGTATGGCTTTGTCTACCGACCGGGACTTCGGCGCCGACCAGGACCATGAGGAAAACCAACATCGCTCGCCCCATAACGACTCAGGCGTGAGCGTCACCTCCGATTCGGTAGACCACAACCATGCCGAACGCGCATGCGAGAAGTGCCGCATCGGCAAGAGGCGATGTGACAAAGCTCTGCCCGAGTGCGGCCGGTGCGCCCGGCTGAGCATACCTTGCGTCTACCTGTTCGACGGATCGCCAGAGGCGACGGCGGCCAACGTCGCTACCGCATCCCCGCAGCGAACCCGGGGTCAGAGGCCGCTTCCTCCCTTGCTTCGTGGTCAGGATCCTCTCGCGGGCATATCACCTCATGACATCTTAGCCTTGTTGGATCATCTCGACGCCGACTGGCAGGCTGTCGCAGAGGAGTACTTTGAGATTATCCACCCGTGGCTCGCCGTTGTCCACCCGCACAGTTTTTGGAGGACCTTCAGCCATCTGACTGACGAGAGCACCAACGATTTCCCAGCTTCTCCAGTGCAACATGTTGGCGCTATGAGTAAAGAAAACGCCCTACTTCTCGCCATGATGGTCTTGGTGACACGACCGGTCCCTCAGGGTGGTGCCTCATCCATGTGGGATGACACATACTATTCCGTCAAGAGGCTATTGGCGCTTATGAACTGCTCCAAAGCGCCAACTCTAGGGTGGGTACAGATCACGATACTAATGTCACTGTACGAGTTTGGACACGGGGACGCGTTCACCAGCTACCGAACCCTTGGAGACGCAGTTGTCGCTGCCGAGGTCCTGGGCATACGACCAAGTAATATGAGTGAGCTCTCCGACGGCTTAGTATGGGAATCTTTAGATGCAGAACAGAACGGAACCGTTTGGTGGTGTCTGTTTGTTCTTGACCAGTATGTAGTCGGATAATTTTCGTTCTCTGCTCAAGTTGACGAACGCTGATTACCGCTCTAGGTGTCTTCACTCAAATTGGCCGACGCAGCATCTGCCATTTCTTGTCGAGCCTCCAGTGGCCTCAACCCCTTTGCCACCTTCAAGAATCCAGAGTACATCGTCCAGTGGCCCATCCCGTCTCATACCTACGGCTATTGGTATCGTCCCGGATCTCGTTCCCTTTCAGAGAGCTTGCTACACGGCAGTCTTATTACACCGAGCTCATCGGTGGAATCGCGATAGAACGCAGTCGGGGCACCTACCACCACTCGGTACCATACAGCACCTTGACGAAGAGATTAGGAGAGTGACACATAATTTGCTGCAAACCACATCAGGACATTGGGAGACGGAGCTCGACTGCTTTTCAATGTGCATTGCGTAAGTTGATCGTAATGCCGTCCTTTACTCGTTACTAAATAGCAGATCGCAGGGCCCTTTTCACCATTTATCTTCCATATCTTCCAGAATCAGGGACTTCATGTGAACACCCAGAAGCTCTATTGGATCCGTCAAATACCTCTGAACTTGCTCAAGTTGTAGCCGCCCTCCGACTTGCGTGCCAAATGAGTATCGACATATCATGCCGGTTGTACCAACGACTAACGATCAACCCTCGTTTCACTGCCCTAGCCGCACCATGTGCGGCACCATCATGCTTCTGGGCCACAGTCGGCTTCGCTGGCCTATCAAAGATCTTCACACAGGATGCAGGCCTTTTGGCCTCCCGGATCAAGGAGCGTTTCGAGAGTCTGGAACATTTCAGTACTCGCTGGGGGATTGCTTATAGTATTCAGAATCAGTTGGAGAAGTTCTGTGGCATTCGCAAAGATCACTACCTTATCCCTGCCGATGGTAGTCCCGCCAAGTCCTTACCAGAATACCCAGCTTTACCTCCATTTGAAGAAAACCCGGACGTTGTTATGGGAGAGCTAAGTATCGGCCAATCAAGTTGAACCCCGTAGGATTGCGCAATTGTGTATAACCGGCTTGACAATGGACATAGCGAGCCAAGGCGATATGGGATCAAAGGCTTCGGATCGTACCATTCCCCGGCGTTTGGGATACGTATGCTTGGATGGATTACGAGGGAATTTTGGAGCGATTTGCGGTGAATATTCTCATAGCTTGTTTATACAACGGAATGGTTCATAGCATCTGATGGTTTTTTATGTTCAGTTTTGTCCCAGGTCGGGGGAAATGGATATCGACACAGACCTGTTTTTAACTGCAGATTAGTTGCTTTTCGGCACTCATTGATTGATCCCTCATGTGTTAGAACTTCTATTCTACACGTTTCTACACGTGATTACACGGTGATTAGGTTGCCGTGAACTACGTCGAGGAAACACCATACCGATCCAGCTCAGCGTTATGTCCCTGACCTAAATTCAACTGCTGCCGAATTCTATTGCACGAAGAACCTAGGCTCCTCTAAAGCTAATATGGGTACATTCTATGCCTTGATGACAGCATGAAAAGGCCGAAATGAACTCAGTTGGTATAATCAGTTCTCATTTATAGCTCGCCTGATTGTAAGCTATGGGGAACCCCATGAGGAGACAAGGTAATCACTCCAGTGCATAACATTTCTCTACGCTCTGAGCGTCGTTCCCCCACCACTTTGGCATCGATATAACCCTCCCGCTCCCAAATATAAGGAAGATAAGTAACATGTTCAAGTTGAATCCAGTATCGAAGGCTGCCGCCAGGTGATAATTGCTACGCCCATGTTAGCATCCAACGTCAACAGCTACAGGAACAGCATTTAAAAAGGCGTTCTGCAGGCTACAGGTACCCCATAGAACTCAGAAATATGGGGTAGTGCAAGACCCAGAGCAGGAGGGTATTCGGGAGCTTAACATGGGATGTGCGAAGACTTACTATTTTGCCCAAAGTTGGTATCGATACCTGTACGCCCAAAACATGACGACGAAGCCGCCAATGAAGCGGGAAAGGTAGCCAGTTGAAATGTTGCCGTAGAAGATAGAGGCACCGGAGAAGAAGATTGTCGTATTCCATAGATTGAATTTGGCTCTTGGGAAGCGGCGGTGCAAGAGATAGATGATGCATGGCACCAACGCACCAGTCAAGAAGGCGTAAGGCACCGGCCGCCACTGTTCTTGAGCAAATAGCTTGGTCGGCCCCTTGAAGATTGTCGTCAGCATGGGTGACGGGTGATGTCTTGCGCTCATGTGTAGGACTTTCACTCACAATAAGAACATATTGCACACCTGTGGTTAGATAGCCGGCAATACTCTGCCCCGTCCAGATATGCGCCGGGTCTTCCACCTCACCAGTCAAATAGTCACGCTTTGTATTCAAGATCCAGCGCATGGCAGCATAGTTGATCGGTACCCCGATGGTGATGCCAAAAATCTGGGAAAAGAAGACCGCGCGTTGTGGAACATGCATGTAGTGGCCGATCTTCTGATCCTGGAGCATGTACTGGGCTCGGTACCAGGCTCCGCCAGCTATTGCACCGTAAACCTTCTCAAAGTAAGCAAGTGATGAGCCCGAAGCCAACGGCGGATGGAGACTTACACTGGCCCCGATGGGGTTTCGATGATGATCCAGATTCTGCACCATAGTACCTATGATCTCTATGTTAGCCTTGTACATTCTGGGCTATCAATTAGAAAATACCCAATGCAGTCAGTATTTACCATAGAGCAATTCGTTGAACGTTCCGATGGGCAATTGGAAATTGCTCACGGCATAGAGCCAGGCCAGCGGTACGACAACAAAGGCGCCCGTCGCGAGAGCGACGAAGTAGGTCCACCAGGGAATGAAGAGCATGTCCAGGCCGACGACAGTCATGATTGCCGTGAATGAGGCGAGGAACAGAATGGCATACCACCATAAAGGAACTTCCTTGTATGCTCGCATCAAAATGTTCAGACGGTCAGTGTATTGGTGATTGATGCCTTGACCTGCGGTGCTACGCCTATCTCGAAACTTCCGGTACGCAGCTTTGATCTGGGGGGCCCCGAACAATGCTATCCATGCGTAGGCCGAGATGTAGGAGGCGTAGTCGAAGAATATCGAGTACAGATACGGCACGCCGAGGTATATCTCTCCATTCTCTTGGTACGCAGTCTCGTTCAGAGTATTAAAGGGCGTGACCAGGTCTGACACGGGGTACTTATCACCATCGACTGTGCAAGCCCGGTTGGTCTACAATACTGTTAACACGTCGTGGATTATCGAAACGAGATGATGAGAACGTACCGCGATGCAGTGGGCGTAACCACCTAGTTGCCCCCATTTCGCGGCTGGCATCAGAACCCAGCAGCACATGACGAACGAGCAGAACAGAACGACCTGCGACCACCAAGGGCTCAAGAACAATGGAACACCGGCATTGTAATTGGACACATTGGCCCAGTCGAAGGTGAGATTCAAGAACCCCATGCCTCCAAGCCCCGACCCGATGAAATTCGCAACAGGGTTGCGTGGCGCGACCCAGCACAGGAAAGCCATCGAGCTGAGCATGGGGAACACGTACTCGGGCAAGAACTGCCACCAAGTCACTCCCAAGAGCACCAGCCAGAAGACACGCATCTGCTTGCGGGAACCTGGGGTGGGATGCGCGTTCTGCTTGTGCTGCGTGTTGAAGAGAGCACTCTGGCACAAGGCGGTAAACCAAGGATAGGCGGGCTCGTACAACACGAACTGGCGCGCGATGGCGGCGAAGGAATAGCCGATGGCGTCGACGGACCACATGAAGAAGATGGCGGCAGCCGGGTGCAGACGCTCGCCAAAGTAGAGCTCGCCGACGGATATGGGCGTCGCCGCCCCGTTGCCGGTCGCGCCCGAGGCAGCGGTGATGGTCACCAGCACATGTTCTTTGACAGACCATGGCCCCGGATTCAGGTTGAACGAGGTGCTGGTAAAGGGAACAACGACGCGGCGGTTGGGAAGGACGCGAGCGAGCCACAGGCCGACGTAGTTTGATGCGATCTGAACAAAGAAGACAGAGTAGGGTGCGAAGGTGGTTCGGAAGGTATTCATCTGCGACAAGAAGGCGCCGGGGATGACGAAGATGAGCGACAAGAGGAAGTATCTGAAGGTGAGGGTGGGCAGGGTCGGATCATCGTGAAGCGAGACGACGCGCCTGACCTCGGCGGTGATCTGGCTGATCTCGGGATCCTTCTCATCTTCAAGATCGATGTCAAGCTCTACAGCGTCCTCGGTGAGGACCTTCTCTCTGGCATCGCCAGGCTTTGCTGCTGCTGTTGCGATATGGCTCTCTGTCCGGCTCTTCTCCGAGTCGACGGTGACGGTCTCGTTCTCTTCAGTCGGCGCCAATGCGCTAACAAGTTGGGCTTCAGCGCCCTCACCGCCGAGGACCGGACCGCTGCGGGGAGCCATCTCGCGGGTGGACACGGTGCCTGGGGCGTTCTCATAGTGGAGCAGGCTGCCTGTCTGTCGACCTCAGTGGAATGGAAACTGAGGATGTAGGTAGGTCAGTGTCAAATTCTCAAGTTGAGGACAACCCCCCAAAAGCGATGGAGTTAATATATTTCATATATGCATTTAATAACCCCAGCATATCTCTAGTACCGCCGCACCTACTATAAACTTGCATACATTTCATGTGATGTTACCACGGGTAGCTTCAATTGCGCCATCCTACCGATACCCATATCCAAGGTGTTTCCTCACTGGGAGTTTCCTATAAAGGACTCGTTCGTTGGGGCGCTGGATAAAATAGCACAGACTCGGGATGGATTCGCGCGTTAATCTAATGCTACTTACTGATTGGCTTGTCCGACCGTAGACTTTCCTCCTGACGCCGAGGCAATGTTACATTTACCCCGAGGCGATGGGTGGGAAGTTGATGTTGGGTAACCTTTGAACATGACTGCCACACCGCTGGAATCTCGATGTACTTGTCATCATGAATTAGGAGACGAAAGAAATTTCTCGGCTGGACAGACTTACCTGTAATGGATAGTCCTTGGACATTGAAAATGCTGTAGGTATGGATAACTGTAGCTTTCGCGAAGGCGTTGCTTGCCATCGTCCTCCGTTGCTGTCCAGCGAAGTCAGCATCGTGAAGTATGCCATCAAGTGTTCTGCAGAAGCACGGCACAGCAGGTGACAATATACTTGCTTGTGCGGGGTGCATGTGCATTTCGTATTGGCATACTTGGTCTTTTTGCCGACCCTGCATGAAGTAGCCTATCTGTCGACTAATACCATGCGTATCGAGGTTCCATAACATGACTTTCAAGGGACTTGTCTGTTCAGCCCTTATTGCATACTACGACTTCAAACTTCAACATATATCGTTGACCCCTCGAATGGCAGCATTTCACCGATGCAGTGGCTGCTGTTGCCACCTACTCGATAAGCCATCCTCACAATTTTGCGCGTCACTGTCGGGAGTTTATCAGATATCGCAAAATAAAGATTCCTGCGAACTTGGTATATTGGCCGGACATTTGATTTTTTGTATTTAATTCTTTTTTAAAGACGCACAGGCGACACTTGCCGCGCTACTGCCCACGCGGACTCGTACTCGAGTCGGTTTTCTCTTGTACGAGGATATTGTATTGGTTTCATGGTCTCGCTCAGACAGTGTGTCGAGGTCCGAAGCTGAGTTCTTGAGGTTGCTTGACTTGAGGCTGTGAGCAAAGAATCTCGGAGTCTCACAGGGGAATTTTCATTGAAGCCTCCGAAATCTGCGCACCCTGAGCGAGGTCCAGTACGGCTAAAACCTATGGATGCACGCCAATCTACTTTTACCGACTTGAAAGTCGTAATAGTGGTAGAACGCAGCCGTTGAAGGCTGTCGATGCCCAGCGGTACGGATCGATGATATTCACTTGTGCAATATGACTGATTTGATTCCTGGGCAGTTGCGAGGATATGGTGATCCACGGATGCGCGAAAGAACTAGAAAGGGCACAAAAACGGTAAAAAGGGGCGAACGAGAGTTGCTTTTGTAGTTTCCAGATTGATAACCGGCCTGTACCGCATGTTCCGGACCTGGATATCCAGAGAAGTGCCTATTTCTTATGTAACAAGGGCATTCGGAATCGATGCTATTGGCATACTGTCCATATGTGCTGGCGCATTATGCTGACTGACGGAATGTTGAATGCTTGGGTTTTGAAAGGCAGATAGTTGTTGATGGAGGAGTGCCGCCCGCTCATCCCGATATTGTCGGGGTGAACAGCTTCTCAGATGGATGCCTGCACTTGTAGATGGGCATTCCTCTTGGTTCTGATATCAGATGCCCGGAAGACCATACATAGCCAGAATGCTCAATTATGGCCCGGAGTAATGCTGTATCTGAGTCTCAAAAATACGAATGCCATCCAGTCTATCGCATGGCATTTTTGTCGCGTT
Source organism: Xylariaceae sp. FL0016 (assembly GCA_022578815.1). Lineage (NCBI taxonomy): Eukaryota > Fungi > Ascomycota > Sordariomycetes > Xylariales > Xylariaceae > Xylariaceae sp. FL0016. The sequence goes on from MU388755.1 coordinate 16,366, forward strand.
CACTTCATGGAATAAGACAGAGCCTTCGCCATGAACCTATCACTGGACTTAGTATTGGTTAGTTTTTGGGTCGAGTCATTGCTGCCTACATAGAATGGGGCCGTGTCAATGTTCTTGATTGCGTCAGTGAGCATACCGACCTACGAATTGGTTACCTCTGATGATATCTAGGCAACAGGTAAAGGTAAATTCAAGGGTCGATATTAAGCGACTTTTCAAGATACACCTCGACTATGCTTGGAGTACCTAGACCGTACCCCGGACCAAAGAGCCTTTTGTTGCAATACGGTCTCGCTTATTGCCGCACGACGGTGCAAGGCGATGCACGATAAGCTGCGCCACACACACACATCACCAGTTCAGCTCTTCAGCCAGGCTTCTAGGTCTCTGACGCCGTTGAGATTGGGTCAGCACTAGCACTTGTGGGCAGAACGAGAACGAGAACGTTGCCCGCCAAGAGCCATTCCCGTCGTACCTTCATGTTACCGCTTCACCCACACTTCGTTCTCGCTTCTCATACCCGAATATCTACCTAGCCAAGACTACAGCGGGCGTTTACCTAAGCGACAGCGATATTGAAGCATCTTCAAGTACATCCGCTGAAGACGGGTCGCCCGGTACTCCTCCAACATGACGGGTGCCGCAGCCGGTTCCCGCAGGGTCCCGAAGCTTGGCCACAAGAAGTCCATGTTCGGCTGCCAGCGCTGCCGGTCTCGTCGAGTGAAGGTATTACGACCTCGGCGCGCTGCTTGACCAGGTACCTACCTCATGCATGCGAATAGCACTAATAACCGCTCTATGTTGCAGTGCAATGAAGCCAAGCCCATCTGTGGTAATTGCGAGCGCCATGGCTTGCCCTGCGTCTACGATCGTAATGGCTTTTCCAAGGGGAAAGGGTCTCACATCACCACCCCACCAGAAGAGTCCTGCTCCCCAGAATCTCACTCTGCGCCGCAGGGCCAAGCTTCTGACCGACGGGATCATGACATGGGCATGGGAGATGGCGAAGATCCACCAGAAGGCCGCGAACGGCGGATGCTTGAAGCGCGGTTGATGCACCAATACGTCTCTGAAACTGGAAGCACCATCGCCATTGACGATGTGTCCAGGGGCGTGTTCGCCAAATCCATACCAGGTCTAGCATTTCACTCCGATGCTCTGCTCTACGCCATGTACGCTGTCGCGGCGGTGCATCTCGTTAAGAAAGGTGAAGATGGCGACGGGCGATTTCGCGATGCTGCCGGCCAATACTTTGCCATGGCCATCCGGGAACACAACGCTGAAGTCAATCAGGCAAGCCGGGAAACGGTAGATGCGATATGTCTGACGTCTGCGTTGATACGCTTGTATGCGTTCCTACAGATGCTGGGGCGCCCGAGCCGGCCATACCAACCTCCGTGGGAATGGATGATCATCACCAAGACTTCCGTCGCTACATTCGCCGAAGCTTGGAAGCTGGTTGGCAGTGACCCGAACTCGCTCGCCTTCCAGCTGATGAAGAATACCAGACACATACATAATAATGGCAAGGTACACAAGCGGCAGAAGCCGCCGAGGCCAGAGCTCGAGCCCCTGCTAACAGAGCAGCGCCAGCTTTCAGAGCCTTGGAGCCCCGAGATCCAGAGCGCTTACGAGGAAACTATAGGCTTTATCAGTGATGTCCTTGATATTATCGACGAGAAGGGCGCTTCGAGTGATGCTCATCGGATGTTGGTCTTGTGCCCCATGTTGGTCGACCCGATGTACGTCGATCTAGTACGGGTAAGCATCAAATTCTCCCTCATGATCTTGTTGGCCCTAGCGAGTAATCGCTGACCCTTGAACCTGCTACAAAGAGAGCTGTACCCCGAGCTCTGGTGATACTAGCTTACTACTTTTCCATCTACAAAAGTTACGATAGTCACTGGTGGGTAGGTGATCTAGGAGTTCAAGAGGTCAGGAGTATCTATAGCGTTTTGAGCGACGACTGGAAGAAATACATGGATTGGCCATTCAAGATGATAGAAAAGTGAACAAGAAAACCGTCGAACAGCCCTACAGACTATACGAGTCCACGAGCACTAATTGATCTGATGAGGGCTTTCATCTCAAAGCTAAGTAGCCAGTGCCTAAAAATAGAGCAAATGGCCCTAAGCCGTCAAAACAATCGGACAAGAGATACCTTCGTCATCTGTCAACGAATGTATGCATCAGCTCCGGACACTGACCATTGTAATCATTCGTTGACTTGATCTCTGGCTCATTCAAGACTTGCTGTCTACGCTACTCATCGCCACGTCTAATGGGCAGGGCATCATGGACCAGTGTACGATGGGTGCGAGAACAAAATGGCCGCTATTTCTCATGGGAAGCTGAACGGTTACGCAGTCTCATGTAGGTAATCATCAAGACGCGGCAGTGAAGACAGAGTCCAATCAGCGATGTTGCGTTCCGATCCACCAGAGCCTTGAGGTGCATCAATCTCATCTCTTTGTAGGTTCTGCCCCCTTGAAAAGATAGGCGGTTCGAAATACTGTCGGCTGCACGGGTACCGTTGAGGCGCGGGCAACCTTGGAAGCTAAAGTGGTTAGAGCTCGCTCTCGTTCTCGGAATCAAGCGTTCTCGCGCCGATAGCGTGGCGGTGCTGCTCTCTACAGCCTCCCTGTTGATCCAAACATGTTATGACATCGGCATAGGCGACATTTCCATTGACTACGGTAGGCAGCGGGCAGATTTTAGAAATAGGACAGTGCAGCATAGAAATCAACATGCAATATAAAATCGACAGATCATCCATCATTCATGGACTGCCTCAGCGGAGACCAGCATTGCATTCTCATCAGACAGCATTATCACGCCCTACTTACACCACATCAAGCACCATCAAGTCAATATGAAGCTTTCATCGACAACACTCGCTCTTTTGGGAAGCTCCAGCCTCATTGCCGTAAGTTTGATGACACTTTTCATTATTTGGCTCTGTTGACCATCACCAGGCCACCCCATACCAACGCATGAGGAGATTCAGCCCGCAGAGCAAGCACATCAAGAGAGATAACTCCTCCTCGGACGCCGACATGCTCCAATTGAGTTCCGATCCCGACTTCCACTTTGAGATCCTGCGTGATTTATCCATGGCCCCATACCAAGGAGCAGACATAGGCGAGGTTCTCGTCGCCGCCAACCAGATCACGGCCGGCGACATGGACAGCTGGTATACGGCCTTCAGCAGCCTCGCAGCGCGCGTGCACAACCAGGCCGAGGGCATCGATAGCACCACGTATCCTGTCTCCGCCCGCAACGCCTACTTCCGAGAGGCGACCTACTACCGATCGAGCGACTTCTTCCTTCACGGTAACTGGTCGGACCCGCGCATCTACACCCTCTGGGACCAGCAGACGACCGCCTTCAACTCGGCTATAGCGCTGCTCCCAACGCCCGGCGAGCGCGTGACCCTGCAAGCCGATGGCTTCCAGGTCCCTGTCATCTTCTATGGGAGTGGTCTGGATGGTCCACGCCCGACATTACTCATTTGCACCGGCTTCGACGGATCGCAGGAGGAATTGTATCACCAACTGGGCGAGCCTGCCATCCAGCGTGGTTGGAACGTCATCACTTTCGAAGGACCGGGTCAGCCCACGGTCCGCCGTGATCAGGACCTTGGCTTCATCCCAGAATGGGAGAAAGTAGTGACGCCTGTCGTCGACTATGCGCTAACGCGTGGCGAGGTCGATGGTGCCAAGATCGGGCTCATGGGCGTATCCTTCGGCGGTTTCCTGGCGCCGAGGGCTGCAGCCTTCGAGCACCGTCTTGCCGCTGTCATAGCATTCGACGGCATCTACGACTTCGGGGCGGGCCTCCTGGCTCAGTTTGGCGATGAGTTGACGGCTCTGTTCAACACGGGGAATGCGACGGCCGTGGATGGTGCCATTGCAGGGTATCTTGCGGAGCCGAATATCACAACCAGCGCAAAATGGGGTATCGAACAGGGTCTGTGGGCGTTCAACACCAGATCGGCATTTGAATGGTTGACGGAGGCGCAGAACTACACTCTCGACGGGATTGTGGACCAAATTACGGCCCCTGTATTTGTCGGCGATGCTCAGGCTGACATGTTTTTCCCTGGCCAAGCGAAGCAGCTAGCTGAACATCTGGGCGATCGCGCCACCTACAAGATGTTCGAGTCGATTGATGGAGCCGGTGAGCATTGTTCGCTTGGAGCTGCAGTCTATTCTAGCCAAGTGATTATGGATTGGTTCCAGGATATTGTCGCTTAGAAAGTGTGCGAACATTCCATTTTGTCCGGGTGCAACCCATTCTCCTCGATGGCTTAGAGAGTAACTTGGTGTCTTTTGGTAGCGGTAGTCCTTCTATGCCAATCCATTGGCTTTTATTATGCCTCTTGCGTGGGATGCCTTGCTAGGTCGTTTCAGGGGATGAGCTTCTGTGTTGAGGACATACTCATCAAGGCTGATTAGGTCAGGGGAAGAAAAGATTAAATAGAAATACTTGAGGGTCTCAGAAAGCCAGAAGCTCTGCTCAATGTCAGTGTCTGAATTCCCCTCACATGTGACGTGAGCTACGATGGCGGGAACTCACCTCCATAGAATCCAATTTCTCTGATCTCTCGCCACTGACTGTTATGTCCGCAATCCCAGAGAACGCAAAGTCTGTCTCTGTCGCCTTTTTGATCGACTCGAACATTCTCCAAGCCATTTCTTGATATTCCTCTCGGCCGGTGATACGATAAAGGATGAAGACAGACTCAATCGCCTCTGGGCGTAGAATGTAGCGTGGGTCACGAGCATTCGAAAACCCCTTTTGAAGCTTGTGGTCACCTTTGTCTTCCCATGCCTTTTCATCCCACGGGCAGGCTTCTAGAGTAGGGCATGGGATCAGGCCGAATATTTCCGGCATAATTCCAGTTTGCATGGAATCATACACCCACGCACAGCCTTTCGTAATCTTCTCGCCAATTTCCACGTACTCTGCATTCCGCAGAAGTTTGCCACCGAGACCAAACATACCTATCATGAGAAAATTAGCTACCTTCAGAGACACGTCTTGATAGTCGATACTTCGGTCATGCCAGGTTCCTGAGTGTAAGATAGAGAGGTTTCAATATGAACTCACCGCCGACAAAACACGCCAAGTGCTGACCCTCCGGCTGCAGGTCAGGTTTGCCGCCCCTCACCCAGACATTGCCTGTAAAGAGGATATCGGCCTGATCAGGCACCATTGGCCGAAATAGTAGGTGCTCTTTTACTGTTTCCATGGCATCACGGTAAAGCTTTGCATATACGGGTTCGAGGCCACCCAACAGAGCATACATCTTCGGCAGCAACTCGTACAAGGAGTCCGCCAGTGCACCCAACGTGAATGCGTCCTCCTGGTCGAAGACGAGGTTCTCCATATCGAAGAAGGTCGGCCACATCCCAGGGAGCTTTGTTGCGTTCTGTGTATCGTCCAACAATCTCGTGACTCTATCGATTGCATCGTAGTATTTGTCCTGGCCCGTCAACTGGGCAAGTCGGGTAAACTCAAGCGACGAAGAAGCCACTGAGGCGGACGGGTCATGAGTACCAGGCTGCAGCGCCCCTTGCTTAGCTCTTTCGAAATCCATCCAGAAGGGGGGCATGCGAGTTGAGGTATCGAAGGCCATGTAGAGCATATCGCCCAGCTCGATAGCCTTCTGAAGTAAGACGGGCTCGTTACTCAGATCGTATGCACTGAGAAGGCCTCCGAGATGGCGGATCGTGGTCTCGAAGAAATTACATGCCGTCTCCTCTGGAGAAGACCAGTCGATGGTCGCCACTGCTGCTACTCCATCGTAGAACTTGTCCTTCATATCCATCATCCAGAGTGTGTCCAGCGTGTCAACCAGTGTGGCCGCCCACCCACCGAAGGTGTTCTTTCCCTCCCCCGAGACGGGCGCCAACTCATCGAACATCCACGCGTGTCGCTTGTAACTAGACCAGCTCTTTTGCAGGGCAGCCTTGACTTGACTCCGTCGATCAAGAAGTTTTGCATCGCGTGCTTTGCCTTTTGCACTTCCATCCTTGCGGAATGGATATTGGACCTTTGGCAGAGCCAAGGGCTTGCCTTTTGGCAAAGACGACAGTTTTGATAATGGTACAGGATGCTTCTCTGGTATTTTGGACCAATCAAAACTGCTCTTGATGTAGGTAAAGGTGTGAGTTGTTGTAGGAGCCTCGTGGTGAGAATGAAGGTGAAAGAGGATATAGAGTAGCAGGATTGAGCAAAAAATGGGAAGCAAGCGCGCTCGTCTCGGCATTGCTACCGCCATGTTTGTCTTGAAACTCATGGCTCGCGGGATGTAGGGTTTGGTGTTGTTCTAGAGTCGGATCCTGAGGGCAGAAAAGGATATGAGACTTGTGGCACTTTCTTTTCCGATCAGACGGTTAACACAAGCGCCATGTGGTTTAACTGCAGCTCGAAGTTGGACCAGCGTGTCGCTGAAACACCACAATGGGACGGTTGCACGCACTGCTGGCTGCACAATGGAGGAGTTGGCGCTTAATCCTTGCTGCGAAATTAGAACAGCCCTGGGCGCCCGCCCTTTGACGGGAGTTTTACACAGCACCCAATGAGAAGCCTACCACCGTCCCGACAGTTCAGGTCGGCTTGAACTGATACGTGCCGTCAGCCTTGGTGCACCTACCGTCGAAAATTCGTTTAATGAGTGAAGTACCCTCACTGCTCAAACATAGTGGTGGATGAGCCAGCTAAGTGTCCTGGCCGCCTTGGGGAGATTATGGCACCGGCGAGGACGATATCATAATTGACCTCACATACAACATTGGTACCTGCATGTTGGTGCCGCCAAGCAACGGACTAGGGGTTCACGATTGTTGGAACTCGTAGCGCTACGGCCGTACCGTACACGATCAGCGGGCGAAACCCCGGCTCGATTACGTGAAGGCTCTACCAAGAGGATGGATCTGGTGTTGGTACGATATTTTGTGATTGTGCTCCTGTCGGTTACGTTGAGTTGTGCTCGTCCAACAACTCGTTTTCGACAACCTTCCTATCGGACAGTTGTTCTTCGGTTCCAAGTGTCACGATGCGCACTCCATGGATGCTGAGACTCATTGCTTATATAGTGAATGCAGAATCTTGCATATATTCGACTTTACGTCTACTCAGCAAACACAGTCCTCCCCTACCGCGCCGCGTATCGAGAGACCTGCTGGCAAATACAAGTTATGTTTCTTCAGCTCATTGGTATTCCTTTGAAGTTCTCTTAGTTATACTTCACTTAGAGAATGCTTCCCTCAAGTCATTCATACAATCTTCGATGAACTCTCGTGACGCAGGGTTGGCCCCATCCCAATGTGGAAACTATGAGCAAAAGTAGTCAGTTCCGCTTTCTGTGGTGAAAAGGTTGCCGCGTCACATGTCATGTGTCGGAAACCAAAGAGCTTAGGTCTCTCAAGCTGGCCTAGACACTCCAAGAAAACGGAGAACAGAAAATCAAGGGAGGGGAACTTGTGACGATGGCTGAATACTCACCGGATGACCCTGCCCCATGTATACCTTAATCTTGCTTTCGGTGCCCGACTCCCTGAGCTTCTCATGATACGCCTTGCCTTCGGAGACGAGGGGATCGACCTCCGCACAGCGAATCGAAGCCGGTGCCAGGTTTGCATGTGACTCGGCGAGAAGAGGCGACGCTCGCCAGTCGTTCGCTTTCTTCTCCCGATGCTCATCTGTCCCAAGCCATAGGTTATAGAACCAGACTAGTCGAGCCAGAGGTAACGACGGTGCGAATTCCAGTGTCCGATAGCTTTCATAGGGACCCTCTGTGCACGATCCTTCCATCGGGACATATCGAACGTCGACCAGTGGCACGACCAGCAGCTGCAGCGCCAACGGCGGCATGTCTTTCTCGTCTCTCGCCATCAATGCCAGCACGGCAGCGAGACATCCTCCGGCCGACTGCCCAGTGACCGCAACGCGTTTCGGGTCAATCTTGAATTTCTCCGCCTCTCGAAACACCCACTTCAGGGCCTCCCAGCTGTCGAGCGCGGACGTCGGATGGGGGTAGTCAGGTGCCATCCTGTAGTCGGCATTGAGCACGATGCAACCCACTCCCTGGGCTATCTGCCGACACAACGACCTGTCAGGTAACAGGCCGCCGATGACGAACCCGCCGCCGTGATAGTTCACGAGCGCGGGGAGACGACCGTCCCGCTCCAGACCACCGCGGGCAACGGCATCGGGTGTGGGGATGTAGACCTGGATTTCGACCTCCCCGGGTGGGTTAGATACCGGAATCTTGTAGATCTCGTTGCTGGCTACCTCGGGGAAAGGGCCAGCGACATGTTCTACTGGGAACGTATAGGCCGGGCGGTCCTGGTTATAGATCTCATAGGGCACTTGGTCGGCGCGGAGGCGCGTGGCTGAAGGATGTCAGTTGGTGAATCTCACATTGGAGTGCTCCCGAACTTGCTCTGGTACTTGTTGTATATTTCGGCGAAGCTTGGGTCCACTTTATCAGCTATAGAATGGTGAAGAGGGTTGATCACCTCTTTGGCCTCGTTGGATGCCATGGTTGCAGAGTAGGGCGACAAGAGCGGATATCGGCTGTCTAGAACTCAGTGCAAAGGAGAGTAGATTATTCAGTATGTCAAAGTCGTGTCAATCAAGACAATAGTTTTAGTGTTGTAATGATCCCCTCTGCGAAGGAGCAAAGAGCCGGGGAACGGGCGGCGCAGTCTTTAATAGGTACCAGCCAGGCGAAGCAGGTTGACACGAGATTGAGCTCAGCTACGGGCTCCCTATCTAGTGTGCATTCACGCACTCGGGAGGGAGCTGAGTTACCGAGTTACGAATCGTGGGGGAGGATGAAGTCATGGGGCGTTGTCCACAATCATTGCGAGACCGGCGGCGTAGTTCCGCAGTGTTTCTCGGGAGAGCACCGGCTCCTGACCGTTTACTGACAAGTGATGACTGACTGCCCCAATTGGGCCTTCCTCCTACGCACGCCAACGCATACTTCACACGACCTACAGGTATGTATAGGTCAAGTACTTACCTGGTGCTACGTTACAAATGAGGTAGGGAGGTATTCACAAGTTGCACGATGCCACTATTGGTCACCTAGGCAGGTTCCTATTTGCAGCCTCTGCCGGATTACGAGATGTTATCTTTAGGGATTACCTAGGTGATGGAAAGGCAGGCAGCTTGCATCGTACAAACGCCTCGCACGAATGCAAAGGAGCCTAATGAAGGTATGCAGCTTCCGTGATAGCATCGGAACAAGTGCTACCTCCATCGTTTGCGTCGCATTCCCTCATACAGTCTGGACAACAACTCCTCAGGCGCCTTGGGTACCTTGATAGGCACATTAGGTGCCTAACACCGGGTACCTGGTGGAGATACTAGGTGGGGGTGGCCTGAGGGAGCGTGAGGAGTCTCTTTTCCGATTGTTGCTCAACGCCTTGATCACGGGACATAACCAACGAACCTGGCGGGTCTGATGTAATCTATGAATAGCTAAAACTCATTCAGAATGAGTGAAGAATCTTAAACACACAGCAGCGAAGTACAAAGTGATTCTGGTGGTGAGACATTGCCATCTACCACCCCCTAGTGGAGCCGCGTTGTAGGTAGTTATTTGGTGTGTCGTTTTGCCCTCAAGTTCCCAAGAGGTTTTCATCAAGTTGTTTTTACGGGTATGGTTCACGGCAAGTTTAGCAATTTCCAAGTGCACGAGAGGCAAAAACTCTCTAGTTGATGCGCTGATTACCTACTCAGTCTATAGAAAGTTCGAAACTCATCCTCACCCGCACATCACCTGCAACCCACGCTCATCTTGCAGCATTCACACCACGCTCAAGGCAGTACTTATCAACCTCCTTACGCAGCGTGGAGCGCTGACGTTCAACGAGGTCCATGATGTCGTGACACTCAGCACCCAGCTCCGCTGGCCCCGCGCGTCCACCGACGCCCTCGTAAATCTCGACCATTTCTTCCATGACTGCCTGCAGCTGATTCGGCAACCAAGTTACGATCGGACTACCACCCGTGGCAGTAGGATGGCTCGTCTGCTTGAGAATGTACTCGCGAGCGAAACACCAGTGCCGCCATCTGAATTCGCGGACTTGGTCAAGTAGCTGCAACCATAAAGCACGAGATTCCTTCAGCGCGTCCTTCTCTTCGTCGCTCAGAGCGCTAAAGTCCGCCCGCGTGTACAACGCAAAGTCCTTGACGCCGAGAGCTAGAGACGCCTGCCTGATTTCAACGAGAAACTGCCGGTGATTACTGGGCCGATACTCCCGGAAGTCCTGCAGGATCTCGGTGAGAGGAGTGTTGGGCATGGTAACTTGAAGGAAATTGTCCTATTCACGATTAACCTCTGCCGCATCTTTCTTATGACTAGGAGTACCTACCATGAGCGGAATCATGGAGTCGTTGGCGCCACTCTCCCCGCGAAACGAGAGAGGCTTCCCATCGTTGACGCCCTCATAGACGACACCGTCGGGGAACATGCTCTGAGATGTGATGCCAAAGATGAAGGTGCGGAAGCTAGTGTACGACCGAGGCTTCGACTTGGACCACATAGTCTCCATGACGAGATTGATTTCACGCATGGCGGTGAGGGTTGTGCGGAGGCCCGCATTGAACGCACGGCGTTGTGATGATGGAGGATTGCTGTTGGTAGAAGAGAGTGCGGACAGAGACGACATGGCGCCAGCCACGAGTGGACCGGAATTCTTGACCATTTCGACGTGAACCAGCACAAAGCCGGCTTCCGACGATGTTGGATCAAGACCGTGCTCAAACGCGCGAATCAGGCGAAGATTAGAGTATTCCATGCCAGCGGATGGATCCTCGAGGCGATAATTGAAAAGGGCATAGGAGCCTGCGTACTCCATGAAAGGCTTGAAGCCGCAACTAGAAGGCATCAACATCATCCCTCGGCGATTGCGAAAGGCCTTTTGCTTACAGTTCGCCACAACGAGCAATAGGACGGGATAATTGGGCAGGCAAAAAAGATTTTGCCAATCCGTATGGCTCACCCTTGACGAACCTCATATGACAAGGCTCAAGTAAGTATGCGGAGGCCAGGAAGGAATAATCTCGATACAACGCGTTAACTAACGGAAGATCGTCTGCATATTTCTCGATGTGCTCAGTCAAGTCAGGGAAGGACTTTAGCACGGCATCACCGAGCTGGCCTGAGGCGAGGAACCCTGGCTTGCCCGAGAGAGTCTGGACTGGCATCGCTTGAAGCATGTCCTCGAGGGGGTCGAACTCCTGCGGTAGGTGGACGATGGGGTTCATCCGTGGCAGAAAGCCCCGTGTCATCGACACCATGAAGGCGGGCAGCGATACATCCCCGGGGCGAGCGTCCTCAAGTACATCAAAGGAGGAGTTGGGAACAAGCATGATGGCAATAAGGGGGATGATGACCAGTAACACTCGTACTGGAGGCTATTTGTGTATGTAGTATACCTAAGAGAAGAGTGCTATTGCGGCTTAAGACTGATGAGTGTAGGGAAAAATCAGTCCGGCCCTCGACACCGCCGAGCTTTCGCTGATATATGTCGTGGCCGGAACTGATTCCGGCCTCATTAGGAGCGGAGTCGGACGCTCGCTGAGATAAGACCACGAACTAAACCAAGATATCTGAGACCCATGACCTGGATAGCCGCTTTGCGCCTTCCGATCACCCAATCTTCCAACCATCGTGCTTCTCGATCGATACCCAACACTCCGAGCCTGCGAAGTCCTGCGGTGCTACGGTGTAAACAGACAATCGGCTGAAAACAAGGGTCAGCGCCACCAGGGCCGCAAGTGCGTCTTTGCTTTATGATAGACCGATCTCCATAACTTGAGGACAGCGATTAGATTGGATTAAAAGGTGATCCCAGAAATGATAGTAAAGCCTCATATCTTCATCCGGGGAAGTGAGGAGGGCGGTTGTTCATTTGGCTGGGGATCGCGTGCCCCACCAACGCCGATTCTGGGCCGGTCGTGGCCGGAATGATTCCGGCCTCTTGGGGATCGTTTTCAAGTAGCACCGGCTTCCGCTCAGGCCACCAGCGTAACGGAAGCTTTGCCAAGAGAGGCATTTTGACTAAAGTGTACGTAAGCTTGCCACCATTGATGCACCGGCCAGTAAAGCAAAAACACTATGATCCTTAATTCGTAGACCATGAAATACACAGAAGGTTAGATATTCCATAATCTATAACGCCCCTACCAGTCCATGAAGCACATCCAAGACCAGGGCATAGACTCTCGCGCCTTGGACATCACCTCACAGGCTTATCAGCAGTAATATCATCTTGGCTGGAGGAAATCCCCAAAGGTCCATCGCAATCCTTCTCTGAAGAATTGAAAGTATTACCTATGTGGCCATAGAGGGTGCGTCGGGTTTGCCCCATTATAGTAGATAGTCGTGGAGACATCATCCATTTGTCTGGTGGTAGTGTCTCGTTTATTTCGAACAGTTGTTGTGTTCGTCACAGTAATGGTTACTGCTGTTGACAACTTTGATTGGGCACTTGCCATAACCGACAGCTTACTGGATAGTTGAGACGTAAGTGAAGTTGTGTCCGCCACATGAAAGGTACCCGATGCGACGTTGGCTGAATTTCCTGTCTGACCCAGCATCGTGGAAACTTGGGGCGAATTGCTAAACTGGGTCATAGCCTTTGAAACTTCGGGTTCGTCTGATAGGCCTTGTGATAAGAATGGTCGAACACTGGGAGGAGAAGTAAAATTCGAAGCCGTTTCCAAGTGACTTGATGACCTTGGTTTTGTTGATGATTCCCTGAATGTTACAGAAGAAGGGGCCGGTAGAAACGTGGGGCTGGAGCGCGAGGTTGTTTTCATGGCTGGAGAGACTGAGTTTGGCTGAGCAGTCACGACAATGGTACTGGTGGTAGTCCGAGTCCTCGTAACACGAGTCTTTTCCATCTGTGTATTCATGCTACTAGGACTAGGTGGAAAGAAGGAGCTCGGTGGAACAGTCACCGTGATGGTACTAGTTGTTGTCCGCGTGGTCGTACTAGTACTCTCATCCACGCGAGTACCCATGTCACTGGATCTGAGTAGAGAACTCGGCAAGAAACTCGTGAACGAGCTCACTGCAAGTTCTCAGAGTCAACACTCTTTAGGCTGAAAGGGAATCAGCAAATGAGACTCACGAGAGATAGAACCGTCGACGGTGATGGGCGTGACTTGTATAGTAAACCCTGGTTTTGGAGGTCCCGAACTGACGGCTGGGGTAAGGATGTTGCTATGCGCTGGAGAACTGAATGCTGTGGAGTGAACGAGGGGTAAGGAATTCGCGAATGGCTCCATAGAGTGAGCGCTCGTCGATGAATTGGTCATCACCTGTGTGCTTTGGCTGAAAGTCGTATAGATACTTTGCCTAGACACCGAAGCCGATGTCGTTGACGACGAAGGGCTAACTCTGGCAGCCTCGAGCATGGATAGCTTCGCACTCAGACCCTGTATAGAAATGAGGAGTTGGTTCATGAATATTATAGCTTGACCTGTGGCTTGATTCAAATCTGCAGCTACTTGCGTCAAGTTCTCCTCGGTCTCCTTCAGTTCGTCCTCCATGCCTATAATCCTCTTCTCTAGCCACGGTGGATCATGTGATGGCCACGCTGTGTTTGGCTTGACGGGCGAACCCGTCGAAGCATCTCGGCCGTCTCTCGCGAAGTGTTGATCTGTCTTGTCCCGAGCTCGGCGGAGAGCGTAATGGTCTCGCTGACACGCGTCGATGATGGGAGACGATGAAACGAGCAGTAGGAATTGCGTGTGCAGATGATGGAATGGAATCCTCATGATGAAGCTGACCTAGTTGCAGAATGGTAGATTACTTCGTGGAGTAACCATCTTCCAAGAAATGGTGGAATCTATTGCTAACGAGATGCTGGAAGTGGAAATAGGTTAGATCTCTTTGTTGGAATTCAGCACCCGCAACCCGTAACGCTGTTGGCTCAAAACGCAGCTGTGCCTCATAGCTTGAAAGACATAGGTATACCTGTTGGCTTCCCGTGGAACCAACAGCGCCTACCCGGCAGAGACAGTCAATTGGGCTTTGCAACTAGAAGGCGAGGTTATTTGACTACTGATAATAGGCACTTTTGAGTGGGAGAGCATCTCCCAATTGCGCAGTCGGCATGGCCTTGTATGCTCATTATGTCGGATATTGTAAGGTTCAGAGCTGTGGCGATATCGCCTGTGATCAGAATGAGTGGGACGAGCATAGGGATAGGGTATCTACAGTATTGAAGTTTGGGCCCTCTGCTTGTGTCACAACACATGTTGGTCAATGGCAAGGAGGGAAGTGTTGACTATTGATGTGTCGCGGAGTAGCAGCGAAAATGGAGAACCACTGCGCGTGGTGCTGACGGCTCTATACCATTGGGGTTGGTTGGCGGTACATAGATGGTGAACACGGTGATGGTAATGGTGAGGTAAGGATCTGGATCCAGATCTCGACTACGTGTTTGTCTAGGACCGTGCTGGTCATGACCAGCCAGCCTTTTCCGGTGAGGATTGATGCTCATGTGCAAAAGGTACTACATACTTGCCCTTTGCCGACGCTTCTCAAATATTACTATGGTACGTACGTAGATGTAACAGAGGCCTGTCAGCTTATCGCATGCTTGCGTGGGCTCCCCAACTAGATGGGCCCAAAATTCCAATTGTTCCCTACCTCAGGATTCCTCGTTGCTCCTGTCACCTTTCCGACCGTCTGTCCAAGCGAGTAGCACGAGAGTAAATTTTCGAGGCACCCAAGTATTTCAAGATTAGCAGAATTCAAGCGATACTATTACTTGACCGTGGAAGGAGATATACAGCTTCATTGTCGCATAAAACATGTTTCAAAACTGGCTCTCGTAGACTATTGCGGCCTTTACGAGTAATGCTTCTAAATATGTCATCAATGGAGCTGGCGTTCGCTGGTCTCACGGATCCTTGGCTCAGCGCATTGCATCGCAGCCATCCAGCTACTATAAGCAGGAAAGCTTGGAAAGTCGGGCACATTGGGATGGTGAGATACCACCCGTTTGGACCCAATCTTATGATCATCAAGTACGCTTCCTAGACTGGAGCCTTAATACCTGCTGGTTGTGTTTCGTCCAATCCTAATCACGCATGACTGGTAAAAAGGGAGCCCGCCATGCCAGCCGACCCCAAGAGACGGCGTCGGCGTCTACAAAGGATAAATGACGGTCGCACACGCAACACTCGTTTGGTATCGTCCAGGCTTGTGTTTCTGCCACGGCCAGTGGATGGGGGCAGATACGGATACATTTCCACCATGGTGAGTAAATCTCCAGGCACGTAGGTATGTATGTATGTGAGGCAAGCACCTAGAACTGACACACCGTATGACAGGAAGTGAGAGCGAAAGCGTGTTGCTGGTAGTGCGCTTGATCAGCGACGGGCACAGCTAACCTTGGAACCTTGAGATGGGTGGCATAGGACAGTGTCGAACGCCAGATGGCCGGAGGCAGAACAGGATAGACAGGGAGACACAGCACAACCTGAGTGAGTTTCCTTTTTAGGGGAAAAGGGCCGCAAACGGCAAAGTATCGACGAAGATTAACCGCGTTTGGTTTGGAGATGATTTGTGAGAGGTGAGAGGAGCAAGGAGCTGGAACCCAGCTATGGCTGTACGAAGTGGCCCAAGCGCGGACGGCAGGTATAGATACACGTGATACGATCTCTACTGAGGCCAATCAGCAGAGCCTTTATAGATCAAGCTAGCCACATTCGGACGCGTTGGCTCGAGAAGGCAGGGGAGGGCCGGGGAAAGAGCAGGGGAAGACAAGGGGGAACGGACCAACTCCCTCACACTCAACACATGCACCACTCTTTTTCGCGAGAGGCAGACGGAGACAGCCTGGCTGGCTCTGGCTCCTCACAATTTTCCTTCAGCAGCCCAGAAAGCATGAGGACATCCCGTTTTATTGTGCACTGCGCCCAAGTCGATTCGAAAATGAGACCAAAGCCCCAAACTCTGCACCAAAAGGCAACAATGGCCTCCCCCATAATAATAATACACCCTTCCATCCATCCTCCTCCTCCTTAGACATCATCATCATCGCTCTTGCTGAATCACTAATTCAAAATTCATTTCCACCAACACCGTCATCGTATCGCGTCGCCCGCTTGCGGTACTGTTGCCACGAGAAGCACCATCACCGCCGCATCGCACCAACACGCCAGCCCAAGCAGCACGCACCGCCCTGCTTGCCCAGCTCACCTACGTGACCTATCGCCGAAGCCAAAAATTTTGACACTACACCTCCCCGACCTGCACCCAGCCAGCGTAACCCCTTACGCTTAACCATCTGGTGGATCGCCCTCACAACTCTGGCACGTTGATGACTACAGCCAACAACTATTAAAGTGCACCCAATCCCACCACTAAAGGCCAGCCATTAAATTCTCATCCCCTACCCACCCTCACCACCATCCCTCACCACCACCATTCGTGTTCTACATCACATTAAATCACTGAGATGGCTCCCAGCAAGTCATCGTCCTCCAACAAGGAGAAGGATCGACGAAAGTCGGCCGGCAAGAACCCAACCCATCCCGTCACCCTGACTGTTACACCGATTAAACTACGCCGGGTTCTCGACCCTTCTTCTATCAAGGAAGACACACCTATGAAGGACTCACCGGCTCCCTCGGTCGCCGCTCCGAACGAGTCTGTCGCTGCCGCTTCAAATGGCGACAACGCGTCACCTTCGAGCCCTGGTACCCCGGCGGCCAACGGAAGTGGCACCCCATCGCAGGCACCCATGGGTCCTCCGAGCGAAGGCCCCAAGAAGAAGGGTGTCAAGCGAGGTGCGGCCGGTGCGAATGCCGGCGATCCGGTGGCCAAGGTTCGAGGCAAGCCGGGACCGAAGAAAAAGCCTAGATTGTGAGTTCTGATTTCTATCCTCTCACGAGAAATATCTTATAGGACGCCCTTGGCTATCCCATCCTCCCCGGGCTAACGTTCAATTGTCGGAATTTCCTATCGAGGTGACCAACTGTTAACACTTTTCATTAGGGAGGACGGAACGATTGATCCTAATGGTCGAGCCGGCGGAAACTCGTACCATAAACTTGGACCGAAGGCGAATCAGGGCGCTATCAATGCCGGACTTCGTGCACTCGACAGATCGGGGGCCCCTTGTCGTAAATGGGCGAAAGGGGGCTTCAGAATGAAGAGCTTCACTGGCGTTGTTTGGGAGGTTCCCCGATGGACCGCTCCTCCCAAATCGAAGCCCGAGAGATCCACTGAGGATTCTGCCGCCGCCTCCGCCGACAGCAGCAATAAAGAGAACAAGGAAGGCAGTCAACAAATGAAGAGCGAAAATAGCGCCAGCAACAGCAACGTTGCCGATGGCGAACAGCGAAGCATGCCACCGAGCATCAATGCTAGCTCACCAGCTCCATTACCCATCGCTGCATAAAGCAACACGCTGATGGTGGCCAACTGCCTGCATCGTGTGTGTTTCTGAAGTGGTCAATGGAGCTGACATCGGATTCTAATGATTGTCTCTCCAAGTATCTTGATCATGGTCAACACTGTAATTTCGAGATTTGTTTTACTACGTTTATCTTCCGGCTTCGGTCAATGTTTTCCTCTTCAGGTGTAGTCTGTCGTTTCACGGAGTCACATGGTGTATGAAAAGCACGGCGTTGAGGGTTTTGCTTCTGGTGGTATACGAAGGAGTCGGGAATTTCCTCATGTGTGTCGGTTCAGAGAGCATTATCTACCGGCAACAGCCGAATAAAGCGGTGGTCCTGGACGGGACTGTACGATACAAACAGATCATGCAGTGAAGAGTTCGTACTGGACATAGACGGGTTGGCATCACACGCCATCCACATTATCGGTGCTCACATGTCGATCTTTAGGCGATAGTCGACTAGCGACTTCGATCATCCCTACCCTGATCCTTTCATGTCGGTCAGCTTTACGTTCGAGATTTCATGTCGTTATGTGATCTTCCTGGCAATTCATGCAGCACATCCTCATCATCATATTGCGTGAATCCGTCTTTTATGACAGGTCTACTTCAACTTAGAAGTATTGGGCTTGGCAAGATATCCTGCACACAATCCTTCTATAATGTAGGTGAAGGTTTCGGCTTCAATGATAAGTAGCCACCTAGGTGTTCCTAAGCCGGGCCTTGAGATATATGGACAGGCAATGTTGGCAGCTTGCGAGACGCAGGAAATTCGTCCCTTGGAGAATGTGGCGCATTTGTTTGCAGTCGAGTTGGACACAGCTGATCCCCCTCAAATTATCAAGATCTACCTATGCTCGGCGACCTGCGTGATTGATACCTATCTATTGCTATTAACATAGACTGAGCATTACGACATTTTGACATCAGTTTGCAGCTAGATCATGTCGGGTTTTTCGTAGTTATCCCACAGTTAGGTACGTGCAGAGACATTGGTGTCATGTTCTCTCACCTAGTAGTAGCTTTACTACGATTACGTACATAAAATAGGTTAGGAAGATATTCAGAGCATAGCGCTATAAGATATATGCATTACAGCCATAGTCCGCTGGAATGGAAAATCGGTTCATAACTGGCATGATGCCCCGACCAGCTGGAGCCCTCGTGCTTGATAGGTGTATGATAGGCACAGTAGACTTTCAGAGGTGCAGGTTCTCCGCAGCCGCCAAACCTCAAAGGTACCTACTTTCTCGCTATCATTCCCACCCGCTACCTTCCATAGCACCTACCTACCTCTGGCCACACCTCACCACCTCCTGTTGGGCACGCCAGCTCTCCAACGCAAGATATCTCACTGCACGCTTCCGCAACCCCAAGTATAAACAACCTGCCTCTCGATCTCGGCTGCACATCACACTGGTTGTATGTAGACATCATTGCGACGCGTTTTGTTTTCTATAGAAATCCCGACATGATATCATAGTCTTAGACTCTGCGGCCAGTCTCGAGCAACCCTGGCCCAGATTACCTTATCACCCCAAGGCCATCGATACCCGCATTCAACGACATCCGTGTTCACCATCCTCACCACTCCTCCTGTTTCGCCACGACCGAGTCCCTGGTAGTTTTTCTCGACGCCTTTGCTAATCAGCTCAAACTGCCAGCCAGACTTCTGCTTCTTTTCGGACGCATCCCCTTGCATTTGGGGCTTTCTGGGCCCAGTCCCGCCACTCTTCCTCCACACGGGTCCATGTGAACGTCGCTTCGCCATGACGAATCCCTTTCATCACAGCCCTCCTTCGGGCTTCAATTCGGACTCGCAGCCCTCGGGATTCCTGCCTTTAGCTCGGATCAGGTCATCCTACGCCTCGGCGTTGTCTAGCACCGGCTCCGATGCCATACGCCCCAACAGTCTCCATCACCTCCTCAATCCCGCTTCCGACGCACCGCCTGATCTCTACGCGACACGTCCCCCTTCTCGGACCTACGCTACGGATGTAGACAGGAACAGGAATGCTCACGAGAGTGCTTCTTCCGCAACCGCATCCCGGCCGCCGCAATTACCGTCCTTCTCCCGCGCCTTTGAAATGTTCATGAATACCGGTGTGATGGACAATATGTTCTCGACTTCGTCACAGATCAATGACGTGTTCTTCGTTCCCTCTTACTTGCGCGGTTCAAATTACGTCCAAAAATTAGAGGAGGCCCACAAAGCAAAGCAATACACTCAGAAGGAGGTCCAGCAACAAGCACCAGGTGGACTGCAGGGCAACCCGCCCTCTGGCTCAATCAGTACCAAGCCACCAGCCTCCCATTTAGGTATGGCATATGACCTGGTCGAGCGGGCTCCATCCTTTGATCTCGACAGCACAGTGGCTCCTTTGCCCGCGAAATGGAACAAGGATGATAAGATGGGGCCGCTTGAAGTTTCAGCAGATGGGTTGGAAGTGAAGTGCACCTCCGGGGCGAGGAACCCTCGAGAATTGGAACATGAAGCATTCGCAATACGCGCCGATCATCCGATGCCTGTGCAAGCCGGAATTTACTATTTCGAGGTGACCCTCATGTCGAGGAGAAGAGACGAGTAAGCTGTCTTGGATCGTGACATGAACTTTACACTCGATAGCTGATATGAATCCGCACAGGACCAGTGTCTGCGTGGGGTTTGGCACCAGGTCCGGAAATCTACAAAGGCTACCGGGCTGGGAACCTGATTCGTATGGCTACCATGGCGACGACGGCGAAGTGTATTCCGGAAGCAGCCAGGGCAAGAGATATCTAGACACTTTTGGCCCTGGCGACATCATCGGATGCGGCGTGAATTTCTTCTCTGGGCAAGCATTCTTCACGAAAAATGGAAAAGATCTAGGTATGCCACAACAAATCCGCAAATAACGCCAAGGCTTGTTATGACTCAAACCCCGCAGGAATCGCTTTCCACGGACTCAAAGATAGAAAACTCTATCCCGAAGTTGGCATGAAGAAACCGGGTGAACATGTTCGTGTCAATTTCGGCCAAGCCCCGTTCGTCTATAATATAGACCTCGTGATGAAGGTAAGATATGTATAAAGTCCAAAAATATGTATTCCTGAGAGCTTGTTGTGATACTACTGTTGCATAAAGAATGATGTTTCAAACTGACGCCACCACAGGGGGAACAGGCGCTCACTAGAGCTGCCATTGCAAGTACAAGGTAAGGTCATTGACCTCTAGTCATGAAGTCGGGTACTTATCAGTATAGGATTGACCAACTAGTATCACCACCGGTGGGTGAGACAGAGCTCATCCAGCAACTTGTAAGCCGACGCACTCGCAACCGCTATATCTCTGCATCTCACACTTACTATAGGTTTTGCAATTTTTGCAACATGATGGTTATGTCGAAACAGCACGAGCTTTCGCAGAAGAGATATATACGGAGAAGCGAGCTTTGAATGTTGATTCGGGCGTCTCGGTTATGGACATCAGCATCAGAGACGATGAGGACGCGCATCACCGACAACGTATGTGCTCTGTTTGTTTTCATTTCAGTTTGTTTTTGCTCATCTTCCGGCAGGCATACGGAGAGCAATCCTGGAAGGGGACATCGATAAGGCGCTGAAGCTCACCAACGCATTTTACCATGACGTCCTACCGCGCAATGACCACGTATACTTCAAGTTAAAATGTCGAAAGTTCATCGAGATGGTCCGGAAGTCCGCAGAAGCCACCCACGGAAGCAGGAGGAAGTCTAACGGCCATTCCTACGACGACATACCGAATGAGATGGACGTCGACGAGAATGGAGACGCGGATCAGATGGAAGAAGATAGCTCAGAGTCATCGACAGAACAAGGCGATCTGCTAGCGGAGACAGTCGAGTATGGTCGGCTCTTGCAAGCTGAGTACAAGGACGATCGGCGCCCGGAGGTGGAAAAGGCTCTAAGAGACGTTTTTGCTCTCCTAGCTTATGAGAATCCCCTCCAAGAAAAGGAGATCGCGCCTCTACTGGACAGAAAAGGAAGAGTATCCGTGGCTGAAGAATTAAACTCGGCCATTCTATGTATGTTCTCTATCTGGTATGTCAATGGCGTTACTAACTTTTCACCACAGCTTCGTTGGGCAAATCTTCGCGCTCGGCACTCGAAAATCTCTACGGGCAGACGAGCGTTCTGCTTGACCTTATCGGGGAAGACGGTGGTCCCGGGTCGTTCGTCACTATCCAATCCATCATCGATGGAATACCCAAGTCGCAGCCGTTTTAAGAGAGCTACCTAGGCCTGACTGCTGGGCAAAGTCAGGAATAGAGGGCAGACGTCTCCGAAGAATCAGCTCTACCACAACTTGCTTTCGCTCTCAAAGAGTTCTTTCATGGTAACAACCCATTGTGTTTATGGCATTGAGATCGGCGTTTGGGACCGCTCTCGTCGGAGTTTTCGTGCCCGAGTGGTATTTTGCGTCGGGTCATACTGGTCTAGGTTATTTGGTGTTGCATGTATCAAACCCGAGCGATTAGGTTGCGGTTTGATGGTTTGCGAGCGCGAGGCGGACCACAGCTGTAGCCTGGCTGGGAATTGTTTGACTGTATCTAGTAAATGGCGTCAAACGGCGACCGCCTCATCGACCAGCAAATATATTGTATCGTTTGCGGACACTGCCCGCAATACACTCCTCCTAGCTCCTTGGAATACCACGTTCTGATATTACGTCTTTCTGTTCTCCGTATGGCAACTGTCCGTGTGAATTATTTGCGAAAGTACGAAGTGGACGGGAATGAAACAAAATCTTCCCGGAGCGGCCGAGAAACGCAGCACAATGTTGGCCTTGATCTGGTTGTATCCCACTTAATCAGGGATGGCGTGGTGAGAAATCCAGCGATCTGCAATATGTTGATATAGTGGACACTCTTGACTAGTCTAATTTAGACGTGGGAGCATCTCGGCGATAATGGATCCCTTGATTTGACGATGTTAACACATGACCTCAGTGACTGGACTGCAACTATCTACAGGTCTGTCCATTGACCTACCGATGCCCACTCCACGGTTCTTTTGCTCCTTCGCTGCATAGGGTATGCGGGCTTGGGTTCCTGACTTGACGCCCACTGCCTAGATTGTCCCGGGCTGTATCATTGTGTCATGGTACCGTCTAGACGCTGATTTCCTGGGAAACGGTGGATTCCTGTAGACGTCATCATGGGGGGTTTTTATTATTATTATTATTATTATGTTTTTCAAGGCACGCGGGCACATGGCTTCTTGACAAGTTTCACCTTCGGACCCTTTTTCTTCGATGGCGGCGGGTAGGTCGATGCAGGTTAGGGTGAATGGATGTGGATGGTGGAGAATGGGGTACATGCTGGAGTAATGGGGCACCGGAGCGCAGGAGGCCATGTGTGGTTGTGCCCACGTGGAGATGGAGGATGGATATGCTGTGGGTTGAATCGCACAGTATAGTCCAAGATACACGTTTAATCTATCAAGTTTGGTGATCTGGTAGAAATGGTGCAACGGAGCGCAATCGGCGGTGCCCTGGCCTTATGGTTGTACTCCTAGTGTAGAAAGGCGGGATGATCACAGCAGTATATAACAATCTACTCTCGTCATCCTCTTTACCATCACATGCGACTCCATATTGTGACTTATGCTCTGGATGCAATTTGGCTAATTCTGTGATTTGATTATCCTCACGAGTGATTTCAGCGCGACTATATAAGCACTATTGATCCCCCCGAGCCACCGTCTGGTGGACTCGATAGATGAGTGAATTCTAGTAAATGCATGCCATAATTTGTCAAGATATCGGACCGTTTAACAAGGGGTAAAGAAAGGACCAAAAGGAGAAGCCCGACCCAATCCTGGTGCTTATCCATGCGGGATCTGAGCACCGTGAACGCCGCTTGCGCCGACTGATAAGGGAGTCATCTCCCTGGTCTATCCGTGGCTGAGTAACGAGAAAACAACGGGGTGAGATAACGGTGAGATTGATTGAGATTCGGGGAGTTGTGCCAGCGTTTCCGTCTATCGCGTACGTTGTCGGGTTGTGAGTCAAGAGTCGTCGTCGTGGGGTGAGTGCGGTAATGGTAGTGTGAGGGACACTGTAGGATACTGTAGGCAAATGGGATGGCATGACCGAGGCCGCAAACCCAGTATCGCGGGCCCGCAAGGTGCTCTTGCCGAGGTCTATGTGGGGTGGGCGGCTGGGGGCGCGCGCGAAACTCCAATGCAGTGGTCCCCGTCTGTGCTGTCGCATGCGCAGGACGTCATTCTTGTCCACTTTAATAGCTGGCGTATCTAAGGCACCTGTACGGTCCCTTAGGTAAGATAGCACAGCACCTGAGAAGATTAGGTACCTGAACAGGCGAGTATATTCCCCGGGCCTGGGTCCTGCTCAGTTCCAACTTGGCATGGGTCGGCGCCAAATCAATGCAGTTCCCCCGAAGCGCGGAATAGCCACGAGAATGTTTGGGTATTGGTATTGGTTCGGGTGTCGATATCGCCATTGCTATCGTAAGTTTCCCCCGAGTCCACTCATCATCCATGGGCCGTGTTCCCCAAGCAGCCGGATGTGCTTGACATGTGGAAGAAAGGAAAGAAGAACAGGATGCCCCCAGACGCAGAAGAGCCTTTTTCCGCTTCACCGTAGCACACACTCCCAAGTGAAGGATTTGCTGTCCGTTGAAAAAAAAAAGTTGTAAACCATGAGCCGGTAAATAACCGTGAATGCAACGGAACGCTCCGCCTGACCCAGACCCGCAATGCAATGCAAATATTAAGTGGGATAAAACGAGATTGACGGGACCTGGACCCAGGACCCTTCTTGCACCAAAAGGCAGATGAAATATGTAGTATGGCCCCAGCCTGCAGTCCACAGCTAGGCCCCCGATCGGCGCCTGGTACTGGATAATTCTGCGCTCTTCGCCGAGAAAGACGAAAGGGGCGAAAGTGAGGCTGCAATCGAGCAGACTCTCGTTCCAGTGGGCGCTGGCTACTGCGCAGCGCCTACGAGATGGCGAAGCCCTCCATGTCTCGCATCAAGACAGCCATCTGCGCCCGTTTCGCAGCTTCTGCTACGAGGTTGAGGTCACGTATGAACACATCGGTGCTAGCAGTCTTTTGCTGAGGCGGAGGCGGAGGTGGGACGAAAGAGTTCGCATGTGCGGGCGAGGCCTGCTGCGTTGTTGTAGTGGAAGACGAGGAGATTGGGGCATCCATGTCTACAGTCGAAACGTTCTGCTTGGTGTTATGTCGTTGGATGATAGCAGGCTTCTCGTAACACAATAGAGAATGTGTGTGGTGGAGGAGAGCAGGTGTGACGCTTTGAATTTCGTGGACTTCCCGTACGGATGCAAGTGCGTATGTGCAGGTCGAGGTAGGATGGTGCTGCAGACGGGTTTGGTAGATGTGAAGAATTAAGAGGTAAGAGTGTCGGGCCGCAGGATGGGGACGGAAGCGTTCGCTCTTTGTTCCTCGTTCGTCGTGTGGGGAAATGGAGGTCGCTCAAAGAAAGTTGATCTTTCGGGTGCAAACGGTGGAGGCTTGACTCGTGGAGTTTTGCGGAGGAGCACGCACGCACACACACGCACACACGCACACACGCACACACGCAAGCCAAGAACCTGCACTTTTGCCTTTGGGGCTTTGTATTATGACTGTCACCTCGATTCGAACAACCAAGCAGTTGCTAGCTCTAGGACTTCTGATGTAAGTCACGGCCTGGCAAACCCAAATCTAGCCCAACAGAGACGGGACGTATGAAATGTGACAGATGGTACGATATCGTACGACGAGCCAATCTGACCCTCCCCGGAATGTGTGGTTGCGGTAGTGGTAGTAGTAGTCGTAGGGGTTGCAATGACTACGATGAGTGTGTCGTCTACACGGATGTCCAAGGCAAGAGGAGGACAAGTAAAGTGAAATGAGCGGGAGCCTTGTGGTATATAGAAGAAGTTGATATGATATGGCTGCCTCTGGTGACGAAATCCCGGATAAGCAAGAGCACGGAAGAGAATGTGTCGCTGGTCACAGCCTGGGGTATTAAGTAATGTACGCAACTTTCTTCCAGCCGTGGCCGCTTGGCCGTATAAGGTGGCCTCATTAGGTTGGCTATCGTAGGAGGCTAGGAAGGCAAGGTAGTTTCAATAAAACCCCGGGTGTAATGGACGCAGCAAGGTGGGCAAGCGGCGGTGCTGCAACACCAAAGAAGGATTGGCAGGCGGGTGGGGGATATGCCGCTCTTGCTGATGAGGTGTGGTGTGTGTGGTGTGTCTTGCCTTGAGTGTCTATGGGTGTGTCTCGTGTCGCCTCTTTTGGCAAAAGCGTGGGATACCGCTCTGTTGGTGTGGTGTGATATGGTCGCAGGGCTGGCGGTTGGTCCGCTGGCTGGTTGGTTGATTGCACGTCTACTTAACCTGATAAGCTGACGAGAGAGAGAGAGAGAGCCTGTAGAGGTTGTGTTGCCTGCGCGGTCTGTAAAGGCTATGTTCCACCCCCCCAAATCTTCCAAATCAAAATCGATCGATCGAAAGATGCAAAACCTGCCAAACACAACGAGTAGAGGTGGGCTGGCCAGGCGATCCCTCGTCCCTTATTGCCACTATGTTACCGCAACCAGGTAATGTCGCCTGATGCAGGCGAGTCGTTGCCGCTGTCAGAACCAACCTAGGCGGGTGAATGTGTAACGATTGCGACGATCAATTCATCAACCAACATATCAAACCTAGGCGCAGAAGCAATGTACAGTAATATAGCCAACTTCGGGAAGTCCAATTATGCGACCGCGAACCACCCAGCAGGCCGAGATAAAGTGTTTTGAGCACCTACATTACCTACCTACCTGTATGCTGTCTATTGACCACGTTCGATGATTCGGGTACTTCTTACCTACCTCCCTGGGCACGCCTGGTAGCCGCCGCTGTGTCGCTGGTCACGGCACCGGCAAGACAAGAATCATCAACGGGAGATAAGGCGACGAGAAAGAGCCGAGGGCTAGCCTAGGACCCAGGTAGATACGGTGCCCACCTCCTACTAGTCCCCGTTCTACTCATGCGATGTCTGGTAGCGCCGGCGGCATCGAATATGTGATTCTCACTGTTTCAGAAGGTCACGTATCTACTACCAAATGCGCATGTCCTCTCAAAGATGAAGCCCGACCCGGGCATGGTCCCCATTTAGTCACCTCCTAGTATATCCCAGAATTGATCGAAAATAAAGATATATTAGCAGGCAGTGGCGATCATGGCGAACCAGCCAAGAGTATGCGTGCGGATGGACAGTAACCGTGGTGATACTGGCAATGATGCAAGTCCGATTTCCTAGCTCTTGCGTGATTCCTTGTCAACGTCCCTAGCGGGCCCATAGCTCGGAAAAATCAGTGTTCTGGAAACATTGGCAATCGTGCCTACTGGTACGTGAACGTGGAGGTGCTGCAAGTTGTGTTTGGCTCGAAGCGTTGGATGCCCGGTCTTTGCCATTTCTTTCCCAACAAGCTACCTACCTACCGGTCGCTCTCTCACCTCTATGCGCGGAATAATAATTCCTCTGTTTTCCCAGGTAACCTTGCAGATCTCGGAGTGCAACGATGGGAGCAAGGGTCAGAAAGCGATGGCATGGTGAATCTGTAGGAACCTGCCGGCACGCTGCGACAGGTGCAGGTCGAATACGACGCTTGACAGATTCGGGGAATCGCAGCGCCGTGCCTGAGCAGCGAGTTCTCTGCCCTACATCATCGTACATCGGACGCCTGATTAGCGGCGGAAGATTTATAGAGAACAGGCTCCCCAACGCCGTGCGACGGTGTTAGTGCCTGAATGAGCACCCTGATTCCAACAAGCAGGACACGGCCGTTGCCTGCGACCGTCCCAGAGACGGATCAGCGGCTCGCTCACCGTAGGTATCTATTACAGAGTGGTAGCAGGGCTACAAGGAGAAACAAGCGATTTTCACATGGGAAGGTTGGCTATGCCCAGCTTCGCTTCCTACATACAATAAAAAGGGTGCCGTCGTTGCCCCTCCTCGCCCAGCCTCGCCCACCCAGGCATTCCGCTCCCCGACTAGGTGTTCCTCACCGGAAGGAGCATGGAACGTTCTAGGTGTCCTGCTGGAATGTCACTAAATCCGGCCCCTCATTCCTCAGATCCATCAATCTGAAGTGTGAACAAGAATTTGAGGGCAATTCTCCAGTTCCCGGTTCGACGTGTTTGTATACCTAAGGTAAGTAGGCATGTACTGCGTTGACACTACACGGCAAGGATGCTACCTAGGTATGTACATGCTGGGATGGGCCCACTGATTCCCTCTGCTTCCTCCACGCTGCCGATCCAGCTGATAGAAGGCCCCTTGGTCCCCCGCAATCCGCCCCAGATCATGGTGGACAGCACTGGCCTGTGATCGTCGCTCCTCTTGCCCAATCCCATTGGAACTCCAAGAGTGAAGAAGCAGTCGAGTTGGTCCGTTTCAATCGGGATTTTGGATAAGATCGAATGCTATGTGCCAAGGCCAGGATACCAGGAACCAAATACATAGTTGGGTCAAGGGTAAGACTGTGTCGGAGTGACCCCTCTTCATCTTGGAGGTTAGGAGGTGCATTTACTACCTCCCTTCTGCTGTGCATCGGCTTGTAATTTGTAGTAAGGCGCAACATTACTGTACATACTACTATAAGCCTAAGCCATGAACAACACAAACTACGTGTGGGATAAGATCAGAGCCATCTTTTCGAGGAATCGGCACAAAGAACGATGAGGAAACTGTATCCAGATCTCAAGCAGCTTCGGTAGCTGCTCAGTGAAATTCCTTTGGCAGGTGAGGCGAACCGAACAGCCACCAGACAAAAAGCAGCAGTACGCCAGCCGCACGCCAGCCGCAGCCGGGACGTGGAGGACGGAGCGATGCCTGATGATGATGAGGTAAGGTAAGAAGATATGGGACTCGACCGGCCGGCCCGCCGATAGCGACGCGGTTAATTGGTTTCAACCATGATCCATGTCCGAGCGCTGCTGAGACGCGAATCGAGGTGCCTAGATGCCGCTAAGATAGTGTGAGCTCTTATCGCTATCGATAGACTGATCAGTCCCTGAAGTCTGGCCCGGCCTCGCATGGAAATGTTATTTTCCCTTGTGCCTCGCGCCGTCGAGTTTGCAATGCGAGCGGAATCGGACATCATTCCTGCGTTTGTGCTCGCCCTACGAGATACCGAATAATTACACACATCTGCTACATTTTTCTATTGTGGCCTCGATACTGTGCTACAAGATGTCTTCGCAAATGTCGGACGCAGCCAAGTCGCGCCCAACACCACCTGGGCCTTCCGGCTGGTTCGTCATACCAGCTCCATTGGCTCGGCTGTTCAAGAAATTTCCCCTCTTGACATACCCTCCAAATGAGCTTCCTGCTCGTTCTTCTAGCGTCAGGAACCTGCCGGTTCTCTACGTCTTTATATCCGACGAGGATGCCTTGAGGGGGTTGCCAAGCTATAACCCATCATGTCTCAAGTGGCAGGTAAGAGGCTGGCACCATTGCCCTCAAAGTTTCCGTTAGGAGCTGACATCCAGTGCAAGACATTCCTCAAATTAGCCGGCATACAGTTCACCGTTTCGCCTTCCAATAATCACGCCTCCCCAACCGGCGCCTTACCTTTCTTATTACCGACGTCAAGACCCAATGATACGAAGCCACGCACACCCGTCTCCTCCAACAAACTCGAGCAGTATGCCATCGATCATGGCACGCCTACGATACCTGAAGAGTCTATTCAGAGAATAGAAGCTTACGAAACCCTGCTTGACCACGGCATACGAAATGCTTGGCTCTACGCACTGTATCTTTCCCACTCGAACACGAAGCTCCTTACCCAACTCTACGTCGCCCCAACATCTACATCGCAGGTAGTCCGAAGTACTGTTTTATACCAGCTGAGGAGAGCGGCGGAATCAGAAATTCTACGATCTATCAGTCGACCGAGAATCGATCCTGCGGCCTTATACAAAGGGGCTGCAGAGGCATTTGAAGCACTGAATACAGTTCTAGCAGACGGGCCCTGGTTCTTCGACAGTGCACAACCCGGACTCTTCGATGCGACAGTTTTTTCATATACACACCTTTTGTTGAGCGACAGCCTTCTGTGGGAGAACCGGCAGCTTACTGAAATCCTGGAGGGCTTCCCTGCCTTAATCGAGCATCGAAATAGAATACTGCGAAGATGCTGGGGAAGTATAGAGTAGCCATGAAGGCTCGACCGGGGCTTTCCCAGTCGAGAAATTGAACTAGAATGAGCAGGCGGTTATGAGGGGAGAGAAGTATATGTTTCGTTGAAAGTAAAATCAACTTGTAAAAAAAGTATGGGTTGTGACGAGGCGTGTTAT
Source organism: Xylariaceae sp. FL0016 (assembly GCA_022578815.1). Lineage (NCBI taxonomy): Eukaryota > Fungi > Ascomycota > Sordariomycetes > Xylariales > Xylariaceae > Xylariaceae sp. FL0016. The sequence continues at coordinate 46,154 of MU388755.1, forward strand.
ACCCTTTGCTTGCGACTAGAGTGTTCTGGTCTGAAGAGAATATCGACTTGTATACAGTATGTACAATATGATTTGTTCCATGCAATAAATCGAGGATTCATCGTCTACATTTTCGGGATGTTGGAGAGTAGTAGAGCTGGACCAAAGTGAGCTCATTGTATACGCTCTGATGCTGCGGATTGCTTTTGACGATGTGGAAGTGTAATTTTAGTCGTCGGTCGCAGAAGCCACGCTCATCTTCCTCAATCTCCATGAGACCTGGACATCCATTCTACATCTTAGGAGCCAGATGAACACCGCCATCGATATTGATCGTAGCACCATTAACGTACGATCTGTTCAAATGTCAGCATTTACTTCGATACTCTGACAGGTCCGTTCAACGCCAGGAAGCTCATGCAGAGGAAGATGGCAGAAGAACACTCACCCAGCCCGGCTGGCCAGAAAAATGCAGGCGCCCGCAACATCCCCTGCCTTTCCATGCCGCCTCATCGGATTTCCATCCTCAATTGCCTCCCTGAAGTTCTTGAACGAGAACGCCATCACTGTGCGGGATGAATGAGTTAGCAGCGATTTCTTTTCAGTGACCTTCGGTGTGAGGGCGTGTATTGCGGAAATCGGAAAGCTCGCGACCTCTTTTAGATAAGGCTCAGCTTGCCCCCAAAGGTCCTTCAAGGGGGGTGGGAGGGGTGCGGGAAAGAAACAATGAAGGCTAACTCTTGGTGTCGAATGGTCCACACGCCAAAGTATTGACGGTAATTCCCCTGGGCCCCAGTACCTGTGACAAATGTCGAGACAGGTGGTGCAAGCCCGCCTTGCTCGCCGAGTAGCTGTAGTTCTCCATGACGGGGACGGAGAGCGCGTTGATGCTGCCAATGTTGATGACGGCCGCGGGCTGGGGGTCGGCGCCGGCGGCGGCGCTCCCGGCGGCCTCGAGCAGCGGCAGCAGGACCTGGGTCAGCGAGAAGGCTCGCGTCAGGTTCAGCGTGAGCAGGCGCGCCCACTGCTCGTCGGGGAACTCCTCGATGGGGGCGCCCCAGGCGGCGCCCGAGTTGTTGACGAGCACGTGGAGCTGCTTCTCGCGGCGGGCGAGCTCGGCGGCGAGGCGCTTGCACTCGGCGAGCTGGAGCAGGTCGGCGGGCACGGCGTGGCAGGCGCCGGGCCCCCGGGCCGTGAGCTCCGCGGCGGCGGCCTGGCAGGCCTGGGCGTCGCGCGAGGCGATGTAGACGGTGGCGCCGTTGGCGACGAAGCCCTCGGTGATCATGCGGCCGATGCCACGGGCGCCTGGGGACGAACCAGCGGGTCAGTGTGTCGATGGGGGAGAAGACGGGGTGGTGGGTGTTGGGTAGATACCTCCTGTGACGAGCACGACTTTCCCCTGTGAAAGTAGGTTAGCATTGTATTCCTGTTGGGTCGTCGTCTGCTGAAGCATCCATAATAGAGGCGTCGTGGAATATAAGATTACCAACCTTCACGTCAAACAAGCTGTTGACTTCCATCTTGCTTATACCGTTTTGATGGATTGATGGACTTTACTATGTCTACTGGGTATTTGCATCTGGCTCTGTAGAGTTCCGATTCTAATTGACGCTGGTAATCCTAAAGTTGCGATGTATCATTGCTCTTGAAGGACATGTGGTAGCATACCAACGTCTACCTCCTGCATTTTGGGTGAGCATAGGCGCCCCACAACATATCTCATAGTGCCGAGGCATCTTTCGCTGTTTGGTGTCTTTGCGCAAGAAACGCCATTTCCGCTCGTGGCATCGGTTTCGAGTCGCTTGCTTTGTTTCAATTCGACGGCGACTACAAATGTCGCAGATTCTTCTGAAGACTTTCAGTATTACCTCCATACCGTCCAGTCCTGGCGTGGCCCGAATCTACAGTTCAGTCCATTACCTACCGCTGGTGAAGATTCGAGACGGATCTTGCTTGACTGCCACTATAGAAAACTGCAAAACTGCATCCGATCATGGCGTTCCTATCCCTTTATATACTATTTCCTGTCATGTCTTTTTACGGCAATGCTTATATTTTCATCGATCATTTCGCTCAGTGAAAGGAACCAGCACCAGCAAACCTCATGTCAGGCTCTGGTAGTAACTATTTAACTTCCACCTCGTTCCTTCTGATAGGTTCAGCTTCATAGGGTGGCCTCCAAGCAACAGTAAAGTACCAACCGGATCCCCTCCACGTTTGCCGCGGCATGTGCCTGGTTACTATAAATACCATCGATGTGGTTGTCCGCGTGAAGTGGTGAGTGCACTGCGTGCAGTACCTAGCACGTCGAAGGGCGGCCTTATAAGGGCCGACTTCCCAATGTGAAACGCGGCTGCCTACCTCGTCTTCCTAGGTGCTGCTAGCCCCAGCCTCAGAGGCCCTAAAGCGCAGACACCGCCCGTCTCTGAGAGTGTGGCTTGTAGGATCAATTGCACGATAGTCCTGTCATTTGCCTCCAAGGACTAACCCCTTCCCCTTCACGAACTAGCCGGTATCCCGATACCTTTATCTTCCTTCGAAGTATCTGCTGCAGGCTCCATGCCACTGTCAAGACCTGACCCTTGATTCGGTGACCAGTCAGCCCGGGACACAGTAGACCATGTGGGCGTAGAAGAGGCGGGCGTATGCTTGGCGTACAGCCTGATCGATGCTGTATAAGACAATGCGTGGTCCAACTCCTTGGGATACCTTTGGGCATCTACACATCAGGCTTTCTTTGTCGTTCTTTGCCTGTGCCATTTCTCGGATTCGAGAGTTTTAGTACAGCTCCGTTCATTCATTCATTGACCAATATTGGAATTCGTTCAAAACACATGTCTGCTCTTCTTAGCTTGTAAGGTGTTATATGATCATGCTTGCGCAGAAAACGGCGGTTGCATTGGCAACTTTGACGTCTTTCGCGTCTGCCTACGATGTTTTTGCTCACTATATGGTAATTCGTGCTTCCGGTGCTACGAAGAGCTGACTAACATCGCTGCTGCAGGTGCAAGGACTGACCGATGGCACCGATCACGCCTCCCAAGATGTCACTACAGCCCTGAATATGGGCGTAGCTGCTTTCGCCCTTAATGTTGGTTCACCCAGCGCTGACTGGAGCACCGACGCCATCGAACAGCTTTTCGACGCGGCTTCCGGAACAGACTTCAAATTATTCTTCTCGATGGACATGGCCCAGGAAAGCGATGCGTACGCATTCAAGGATCTTATCCAGAAGTACTTGGACCATGACAGCTATTACACCGCAGGCGACAACGATTCTCCTTTTCTGAGCACATTTCAGTCGGCTGAACACGATGCGGACTACTGGTCTACTTTTCTAGGGTCACTCGGCAGGGATGTTTACTTCGTGCCCATGTTTGATGAGACAAGTGGCTACTATACCGACATCAGTAGCTGGACGGCTTCCTGGGGCGGCGTCGTCGACGGTTTGTTCAGCTGGGAGACGTCTTGGCCTTACTCGAGCGACACCCCGATGAATGTCAGCACCGAGTCGGACGAATATGTGATGAACGGCATCTCAACCGACAAGGCGTACATGATAGGGCTCTCGAGCCTCCAATTCAAGCGCTGGTCTGGCTTCCACTATTACCGCACCGGCGAGGTCAATCTCCCGCAGCGCATGACAGAGATCTTGGCCTTGGAGTCCCGGCCGGCATTTGTCGAGGTGCAGACTTGGAATGATGCTGGTGAAAGCCACTATATCGGACATCTGTGGTCTGAAGGCCTCGATGATGATATCATGGCATACGCGAACCAGGAAGACTACCCACACACTGGGTGGCAATCTCTGATTACCTCGTTCATCACCGCGTACAAGAACGGTGCAGATGCATCTGGCATGCGGCCGCCTGAGGGCTCAGACGTGATCGGCGCATTCTGGTACCGCGCCCTCACTGTCGATGCGGATTGCACTTCCGATACAATGGGCAAGCCGGGTGGAGCCGGTGCCGCGCAAGATGCCGTCAACTGGGCCGTAGTAGTCGGGGATGGTGTTTCTGGATACAAAGTACAAGTCTGGTCAGATAGTGTCATGATCCGGAGCACTAACCTAGATGCTGGGCTTAACTACTTCTCTGCCCCTGGACTGAAGACTGGTTCCCAGTACGTCGAGGTTGTCGACAGTGACTACAACATTATCATCTCTGCACACGGTGGCAAAGATGTCAGCTCGACGGCCGATGGCATCTGCAACTATAATTTCCAAGTCGCAGAATTGAAGTAGGCCGAGTCCTCAAGTGTACACTACAACGATACCCAACATAGACAATCTGCCCGTTTGGAAAAAGTGTCAACGTACGGGTAGTTAGATGTCAATCTTGTTAGTCACCACCCACCTCGGCGCTCACAGATGCCGCTCAATGAAAGTTCCATACCGCCAATAGAGGAATGGCAGTGATAATGATAAACCATACTAATGATTGCAGAGGACCCATGAAGACAGACTGTCTACATCTCCACCCCAATATCGTTCAACATCATGCGGAAATTTCCAAATCGGTTGAGGATAGTATTTATTACCATAGATAGATCGCCATCCCTCGATGGAGTCGCCGAAGTACAGTGTCTTTTCAAGTCACAGCACTGTGTCATTGATACCCACTAGTTATGCTCGTACCTGTCAATGACGCTCTTCCATAGTGACGTGAATTCGCGATCTCGTCTCAAATTCTTCGGAATCATTTGGCTATAATCGCGACCGGTTGTCACTACGCCACCGGAATTTGCTGGTATCATTCATCATTTCTCTCCCAAATTGACTCATATCTAGGTATATACTGGTACGTCGCAATGGCCCAGCAGCCTCAACCGACTCGTACGCTCGTTGAGCACTTCAGTGACAAATCATCGCCCTACAAGTCCAAATGGAACGACTGCTGGAATGAAGCATGGACGCCATGGGATCGTGGCGGCCACAGCGAGGCACTAAATGACATCTTGAGTGAGAACCGCGAGCTGTTCGGCCTTCCGGCAAGTGAGGGTAGGAAGACAGCTCTCGTCCCGGGCTGCGGCCGGGGCCATGATGTCCTGCTACTTGCTTCGCTGGGCTACGACACGGTCGGGTTAGATCTCTCGACGAAAGCCACCGAGGAGGCCAAACAGCATGCTGCGAAGACGAGAGCAAGCGGACACAATACGTCCGAACCTGGTGTGGAAGCTTCCACCACCTTTCTTTCAGGCGACTTCTTTGACGACGACTGGCGCGAAGTGCAGGGTGTCTCGAAGAGGTTCGACTTGATCTTCGACTATACGGTAAATGCTAGTGCCCCAAGGTCTCTATCGCACTAGATACTTACGACGATCCCAGTTCTTCTGCGCACTCCAGCCCAGCGAGCGTCCGGCATGGGCAAATCGAATGCAGCAATTGCTCGCTCCTGGAGGCAGACTTGTTTGCCTCGAGTGGCCTACCGAGAAGGATCCCTCAGAACCGGGCCCTCCTTGGGCTTCCCCACCGAGCGCTTATGAGAAACATCTGGCTCGACCTCAGGACGGCGACATCAAAGGCATGCAGAGACTGCTCCATGTCAAGCCGAAGAGAACTCATCCGGCTGGAATAGACGAAGGGAGAATTAAAGATTGGATTGCTGTTTGGGTGCATCGTGATGAATCTACCTAATCAAGTGGTGTACCTCATCTTTCAAGGCAAGCTTTCCATTATGTGTTGCGAAAGATTCATGAATCTCGTACATTGTACCGCATATATCCTTGTGTTCATTCTCGCTCCCTACCATGGTCGTCCTTCTACACTAGATCACGCCTCACTCATATGTAACCCCAAGGCCGGCTACTCAACGACATTGAGGATTCGCGAACTGATGCCAAGGGCATGAACATCGTATTTCACACGAAAGTGAGGTAGACGATGTTCGAAAGCCCGAGTTATGGTGCTGCGGGAGACCATAAAGTTGCAGGGTTCGGCTGTCGGTGCAATGTACAGAACCTGGGCTGACTTGGCCCACAACGCTTCACTTTGGCCATATCCTTGGTGTCAAAAGGACCATGGCGAGATGAATCTTAAGTGAAGCTATAAGGTTATCACGAGCCAGTATCCTGATCCTAGGTGTGCATCTACTGTGTCCATGTGCCATGCCAGATACATCAGTCGGTCCGAAAAGCACACAGCCCAATTCCAAGCTATAGCGCTAACGGTGACCATTTGTTCTTTTTGCCTTTTCGTGTCTTTTTGTTGACTGTAACCGGAACTTCTTCTGTGGCTTCGAGATTCGAGTCCGTTATGAGATGTGCACTGGATCTGAACTTGCTCCATGTGTCTGCGGCCTGTGTTCGGGCAGTGCTGTTGGTAAGAACGGTGGTGGTGAGGCTTGGGAAAGGATCACATGAAGTTGTGACGTTTGATTCGCTCTGAGGTACGGTTTGTAGGGCCCTGCGCAAGCGTGCGGTATCCTCTGGTCTCCAAACAGCTTGGGCGGCGCCGTTCACGGGCTGCGAGTTGACGGTAGAGACGAACGGATGTGATAGGTCATTTGAGACGGTGCTGGAATATGCTGTGTCCATGGTTTCCCCTTCAGACCAGCTGATTGAGGTGCAATGAGCTGTTCCATTCGTAGTAGCAATGCCGGACGACGACCACGTAGATGGCTCTGACGACTCACCGAGAGCAGGAAAATTTTGGAGATTGTTTTCAACGGGTGTATATGAAGGTGACTGTCTCTCAACAATGCATCCAACTGGACTGTACCGTCCGCGTGAAAATGTGAAGATTGAGTCAGAGCTCCAAAGGTATTCGGCAGTCCCTATGCGTAATGCTGCTGGATCTATAGCAAAGGACGCATCATCAACGACGGGGAGAAACATCTCGCGAACCCGTCGAAACGGATGGTCAGCTGCTATTTGCCGCACATCCAAACCATCCGCTGCCTTTATATCTGGATTAACCCCTGCCTTCTCAAGGTGTACCAGTGTTGATATGACGTCGTCCTCTCTCCCCATACGCGTCTGACTCAAAACTTCGTGGAGAGGCGTCCTGCCCCGGCTGTCAATTACGTTGGGGTCGATATTCTTTTCCAGTAAGTCACTGACAATCTGCGAAAGAGCAAAGCGACACGCGACATGCAGTGCAGTCAGTCTGGAATCCTCGTTCACGAGTGGATTAAGGTCGTCATGATACTCAAGGAGCAGCTGAGCAGCTTTTTCACGGTCCTGAGCCAATGCCCAGTAGAGCGGTGTGTAGCCGTCGTCGTTCGGCGAATTTGCCACAGCACCATGATCCAAGAGCAATCTCATGACTTTGGGAAATCCGCTAGCCGATGCCAAATGGAGGGGAGTTTGTCCTCGGTGGCTGCAGTTCATAGATCGATAACAAGTATGATCGCATGAGTGGGATCTTGTGGTCTTGGCTCTGTGGTCAATGTCGACGCCAAACCATATAAGAGCCTTCACAGTCTTGTAGACCCAAAGTTCCCATACTTTTTCTTTGGGCTCCTGCTCGTATCTAGATCGTCGCTTGGAAAGCGAATGAAAGACATCATCAGTTCGCCACGGAGCTCTCGGCATGACGGCACAATGTACAGCAGCAAGACCAAAGAGGCTCCTTGCGTTGGCGTTGGCACCACGTGTCAGTAATACAGTTACAATTCGCGGCAACGCATAATTGCACGCAACCCGCAGTGCGAAATCAAGCTCCTTTTGACTGCTTGTTCCAGATCGGGCGAGAGCTAAGCACAAAGGCGTAAGGTCTGGGTGGTCTTCGGTCTCTCCGGCAAGGTTAGCTCCGCATTTGAGCAAGTGAGCTGAGATATTCGGGCTGTCCAGGACCAGGGCACAGTGAAGGTAAGTGAGTCCGGGTACCGACTTCAGTCCCAGAACCCTGATAATTGTGGTTAGTAGGACGACATTTGCAAGTAAAATTGGACTCACAGATGTACATCAGTGAGTCCGATGTGAGATTCGAGCTTCCGGAACGAGTTGAGGGAGTCGTATTGCATGGTCAACATACAGGGGAGTCTCCACGGGAAAATTTCGATCAACTGCATTTCCAGGCATCGGAAGCGAGCTTGTACGAGGGGTTGTGGTTCATTTTCGATCAACGAGTCGACGACGCGGTTCACAAGCAGAGGATTGAAAATTGAGTGAAAATGATGGTTAACACGGCTGAAAGAATTAAGATCTTTAAGTCTGTTCACGTTGTCTGCTATGTCAAGCAGCAGCTCAAGTGGCAGGCCAGAGAGGAAGAGTGTACCTGTCATCTCGGGACTTTATGTACAGTACCATGACAATTCATAGATAACAATAAAATCGACAAGAAGGTATCCTCAAGATTGACAGCCTTGATAGAAAGAAGGCTTCCAGCTTAGTTATTTGCTCGAACTGTACCCCGCTTGAAGGCGGCAACTCTGCATACGATAGTGCCCAATGATATGTTCTCGACGTGTCTGCGTGGAGGTAGGTAGCCTTCACAGTGTTGCCAGAGTGTAGGTGCGAGACCGCGCGTTTTAGTTAGGTGCACCGCAGACGTTGACCAGCATATAGAAGTGACATGATGGGATTTCAATTGGCTATATTGAAAACACCGATATCCTCTCACCATATCTCTCGGATGGACAGGTATCCATAGCCAACCTGCATCAACGACACTTGGCCTGATTGTGCTGCCTGTTTCTTGTGTTATATTTGAAGTCATTGACCTTTTCGGGATTTGTCATACCTGGAGAAAGATCAAGTCTTACAATCTGACCTTCTCCTCCAATATTCATAACCCACAGCTGTCTAGACACACAGTCCATTGAGACTCGGCAACATAGGTACATATGAGAGGAGGGAACAAAGAAGCAATAAAGGGAGATTTACTTCCATAAAGACTCCCGGCGCACTCTGGTAGCTACATGATAAATAGGGAGGCACCTGAAGTCTTTGATCCTGATGAGTCGGACAAGAAACTAAAGCTGTTCTTAGGACCTTTCCATGCCCAAATATGTAGGCTCGCCGTTGTTCGTTTCAGTGCTGAGCCACAGAGTTGTGGTTGGAGCTACTGTGGCTAGCGCAGTGGTTTCTGGGAGAGAGCCGTATACCTGCCCAACTAACGGCTCACTGGGCGAAGGTGCTATCCATACCTTGGGCTTATACCTTAGGTACCTACCGGGTAGATACAGTACCTCACGTACTTTCAACTACCGTGTAGGGTAGCCTCCAGCATACGTGCCCTGTTTTCGGGAGTCCTCACCGCAGGAATAGTGCCCAACATTGCCAATCTCATGATGCATCTCAGATCTTTGCTCTGACCTTTACGCCACCTAGGAGGTAGTCGGTTCGCTTTCCGCCCACCTAGCTAATATCCATTCGATGTCTCCCCGGGCAATGTACCTACTGCTAACTACGGGTAGGTGGAGTTTCCAAGGTAACTGCCAGAAGTGGGAAGTGGGCCTAAAGAAGAGAAGCAAACGGTGCCTGAAACCTCTGGTCCAATCTGTGGGCTGTACATACCTACTTACTTTGTAGCCATGCCATCTCCCGCTCACGCCTTCGTTTGCAGTTCCTCTCACTGACCTCCTGCAAACTCACAATGTCCGTTCTCAAGGTCGGCCATTTCCAGAGCCTCGACCTGTCAGCACCGGGCTCTGTTGTCATACACGATCGCATCTACGGGTCCCATACCATATCAGAGCCCGCGCTGGTTGATCTGCTTCGCTCCCGAGCGCTAGCCAGACTCATTGGGGTTCGACAACACGGCATATCGGGTTTCTTCGGTATTACACCGAGCATAACGCGTTTTGAGCACTCTGTCGGCGCCTTCTTGCTTGTACGGCTCGTCGGCGGGAGTCTTGAGGAGCAGGTTGCAGGCTTACTCCATGACATTAGTCATACCACCATGAGCCATGTCGTCGACTTCGCTTTCCTAGACCCTGGCGAAGGGAGCTTTCACGAAGTTCACAAGATTCGCCTCATCAAGACTACTGAGATACCAGGTATCCTCACCAAGCACGGCTTTGGTGATCTGAAGCCTCTAGATGAGGAGTTGTTTCCACTCGTGGAGCAGACGGCACCTCACCTCTGCGCCGATCGCCTGGATTACGGCCTACGGGATTCCCTGGGATTTGGCAACCTCAAAGTGGAAGATGCCCATGCTGTTGTATCCTCACTGAAAGCCCACCCCAACTCCAACTCACCCACCCGCATGCTTGTTCTGCAAGACCCATCCGTGGCACTCACCTTGGCCAGAGCTTACATGAAGTCCGACCGCAACGTCTGGGGCAATCCAGCACACGGTCAGCTCTACACCAGAACCGCCAATCTTATGCGAGACGCAATCCGGGACGGAGGAATTGAAGAGGACGAGCTCTGGCGATTGTCAGACGATGAGTTCTGGGCCAAGATGCGCACAGTGCTCGATGCCGAAGGCCAGAAAGAGATGGCGAGCTTGGAAGCAGAGGGCCTTCCGAACGAGAAAGGTCTATCGCTTCCCCTGGGAGCTAAGATCCGCACGATCGATCCCGATATCTGCACACCATCAAGTCAGGAGGCTGTTCCTCTTTCAGTCCTCATCCCTGCCTATGCGGCTGAGAAGGAAGAGTACGTCCGCGCGCGCAAGGCACTGTTCACAAAGGATTGACCGTGCACCATGATACCCGATGATTGAGAGGCGATTGCCATAGATTTGATTTGCGCAAGCTTCATGCTGTCGATACGACAAGCACTTGTTGATACCAGCTACGGTTAGATCAATCCATGCTATGAATTCATGAATAAAATTGTGTTTCTTCCTACTTGGTTCTCGGCCCCAAGCATCACAGTGAACATCTCTGCACCCATAATATGCTTGCAACATTAAAATCAGAAGTGCAGCCTTACTTCTTGTACGGCAGTACTGATATATAGCTGAGCGTGAGATCACCGTCGTCGAAGATGAGTAAAGTACATCTCTCGGACGCGCCCGGCCCCTCTGCCGTGGTCCTCGCTGCCTATAATTTACTACAATTACTAATAACCACTGCTTATATGACCATGCGTGTGAAGTAAAACACGCTGCTCGCACGACTCTCATTCTTAGACAGCAACGAACATCTTCCCAACAGATTCAGCAAGCATGCTTGTACACCGGCTAGCAGTAGTTTCCGGAGAACTTCCAGAGCAGAAGATCAAATATTGTATGGACATCAGCAGCATTGATCTTATCCGGGCAAATGATTTGCGAGTGATGAATCCTACTGCATAGTACCTTGCATCACTTCAAATTGCCTCCGTCATTGGTTTCAAATGCCGCATGACGCTGGGAGAATTGCCCTTGGATTATTCTAGTACACAGCTCATGTTTCGTTATGTATATAATCATCTAGAAGTCATCAAATCGTATGCAGAAATCGAAGTAAACAGCACAAAACGTGAGGGTATCCCGATCCCCAACCCATGCCAACTCGAACAGGCCGTAACATGATCTCAAAGACCCGCCGTACTCCAGCTCCGAATCTTCGACCCGTACATCCATAGAAGAATGGGGCTTGGTATGGCCAGTGCCAGCGTGACGAAAGCCAGTAAGCTATTACCCCAGCCCAAACCCAGCGCGTCGTACATCTGAGATGCGAACAAGGGGAAGGCAAACCCACACATAGTCCGCTCGAAAGCGCCAATAGCAGCAGCGCTTGCCGAGTGGGCAGGACCGTATGCGTCTACGACGTATGCCTGGGCGCTTTGGAAGGCGATGATCAGACCCATCGCGAGTATGACGCAGCCGATGTCAGGTACGAGCCAGAATACCTTGTGCTGTGCGGACCAGCCATAAATAAGCAACCCGATCGGGACGAGGATACCACCCAGTAACATTGGCGGTATACGCCATTCTGGCACCCCTTCATTGGTCTTGTTGCGCTTCTTGAACCATGCATATAACTACGATGGTCAGTAAGTGATTGCTGAGTTAAGGTCATACGAGGGCACTTACACCGTCCATTAGAGGATGACTTATTTGCAGACCTATGAGAAAGCCAAGGCAAAGAGAAAGGTAATGTAGAGATGCGATGCCTTCGTTGAAGTCGTAATCGTCCTCCCAGACTTCGCCAAAAGTGGATAGCCTGGTCCTGATCAGTCTCTTATCCTTTTTTTTTTTTTAAAAAAAAAAAAAAAATATTGCATGTCCTCACTTACACCAAATACATAATCCCGTACAAGAAGGCACGGTATATCGAAGGGGCCTGCACGGCCGGGTGCGCAACAAACATGATAAAGGGAAGAACGAGCCGCCGCCTGACGATGGCACTGAACGTTTTGTCGGGGTCATCGTACTGCGTCCGGATGGCATCGTTACCCGTCTCTTTCCGGATCCTGGCGGCCTTCTTGGCCAATATGCTGGGGGCATAGGTTTCGTCTAGGAAGCAGAAAGCTGTGACTTGGACCCAAACATCGAATATCGATGTAGCCCAGAAGATCCATCTCCAGCTGATAGACTCGGCCATGAAAGCGCCTACAATCGGCGCAACGGTCGGGCCGATGAAGGTCAGCATGCCGTAGATAGCCTGACCTTTGCCACGCTCTTCTTTTGACCAAACGTCGGCGAGGACCCCGTTGCATAACTGTATCGGTCGTCCAGTCAGCCTTCCTAAACATGGTCTATCAGACTAGAGGGCAGACAAACCGCTTGTGGCGCACTTCCTCCCACTCCACTGAGGAATCGGAACGCCAGAATCTGGCTTCTGTTCTGAGAGAAACCGCAAGCTGTGTTGAATGCCAGGTAAATGAGATTTGCTAGTTGCAAGATGGATAATCTTCCGTAGATCTCAGAGAGCGGTGCGAGCAAAAATGGGCCTTGAGCATAACCTAGTAGAAATATGGACATGACGAGCTTTTGGGAGAAGCCTTCAGCGATGTCAAACTCGTCGCCAATTTCGCCAAGGGCCGGCGTGATCATAGTCGACGAGAAGGGCGAGATAAAAGTGAAGCAGGACACAAGAATAGTCGCCGTCCACTTCTTTCCAGGTGACCAATTCATAGGGTTGGCTGGGTCGTTAGGCCCGTCCCAAGTGACCTGAAAGTAACAATCATTAGTGGAAGAGGTAAGTTGGCAGATGCCTTTCGTTCCTCACAACATTAGGATCGTGTTCTTCCTGCGGTTGCCCAACACCTTTCTCGTCTGCTTGGGCATTCCTCTCTGTCTCTGGCGCACGGTCGAAGCTGACGATATCTGCCGGCTTGACTATAGAATCGGAGGAGAGAACATCTGGGTCATCTTTGCCGGGCTTGCCTGCACTACGACTAAAGCACCTGCGTAACGAAGATGCCATGAACATTGGTCACAGTCAGTGTCTACTTCGAGACCTCGACCCAAAAATTGAGATGGATCGTGATGGCCACTATCAGCGAGATGTTCAATCGGGAGGACATGAACTCCTTTCCGTATCTATATCGACCAAAGGGCATAGTATTCAACTTGGGTCGAACAAGAGCAACGGAATTTCACCGCTTCAGCGTCTACGTATCGTCTGAACTCTATTACAGAAGCTTGATGACGATGATCATTGCTGGAAGGGAGCCCTTCCCAGCCCATTGGTACCTGAAGATCGGCGGACAGACCAGGCCGGCCGCGCCCGCGGGGTGATCGAAGGTAACATGGTAATATCTTGGCCACTGCATAGATGGGGTGGCTTGGGACGGGTGGAGGTTGGGCAGACAATGGGGCAAGGACATGCCTGGCGAATGGCGAGCGAGATCCGAGGTGAAGGGTCTTCTGCTTGGCATATCGTGGCCTCGTCACCAAGCATGGGCAAGGCAGGACGAAAAGCTCTCTTCGACTCTTGATTCGAAGGGGAAAATCTTGTGGGTCAAGCAAAAAACTGATACTACGAGCGGCCCTGACTCCAGACTTGGCATCTAAGTCCGGGGTCGTGGCCAAGAATTTGACAAGTTTCCCCTGGTTTTTTTTTTTTTTTCCAAGGACCTCAACGCGGACAGTCTTGGCAACGCGCTGGGTGACGTTGTGAGAGACCAGTGAGACCAGCACAATTCGAAATAAACCCACGACAAATGCATATGAGCAGTTTCCATCAGGCGTGACGTCTGATTGGAACCATTCCAAATCTCCTTTTCACTCCTCTACATATCTGATCGCCGAAGACAAGGTCTGGCTGGCTGGTGGAGCACTTTGAACTGGCACCCGGCCCTCATGGCGACCGTAGTTCGAGTCACCTCATCAGCGACTGCCATGATCCTAGTTCATTGCGATGAAACAAGTCGAGACGCGGAATGGCAAGGCAGCCAGTGCAACTTGGCTATGGAGCAGACACCGGCAATCAGGTTGTCAGGCTAGGGTTCTTCAAGACTGGTCTCGATACCAGCTTGAAATCCAAGACCTTCAAACTATAGCCTTGAGAGAGAGCCGATACTTCATAGCTGCCACGAACCCTCCAGAAGCTCGAATGGTAAAGCCTTCTCATCTCTTTTATCTCGATAGCCGCGTATTGACCTGTCGACATCTATCTCTCTAGATAGTTGTTTTTTTGCGTTGCTTTGGCTATCATGATAAGGCTGTGTCAAAGATTTTGTCGCAATCCAACTCTTGATCGGGTTTGATTACTGCACCCAGCTGGGTAGTAATCGGTTTGTCATATTGCTGTCAACTCAGACGTCTGCATTCCCGGATGAGGAACAGGTCGCTTGCATTGTTATGAACGCAAGGACAAGCCTATCAGCTGTACTTGTCTGCAGTGTATGAGATATCGTGCCTTGCGCGCATGGCATGACTGAAGCCATCTCTCCCTATACTTGACGTCACTTGCTCAGGTACACACAATAATACTCCGACTTCCCTGCACTATATCTCCTGAATCTTGCCTAAAGTTGACTCCCCTGTACCCGTACATCGTATATCAGCAGTGTCCCGACCTCATACGCTCCAGGTACACCGACCACGACCACTAGCTCTGCACTCGCTACACCCATTTCCAATTCTCACAGCAGTATGACACCCAGCCTCAGAATCCTCATAGCGCCATCCGGCTTCAAAGAGAGCCTCGGGCCTGAACAAGTAGCAGAGTGTATCGAGGAAGGCATACGGAGAGTACTCCCGCCCACATCGGCAGTAACCCGCAAAGTTCCACTCCACGATGGCGGCGAGGGATTCTGCCGCGCATTGACGACGACCCAGCACGGCGAGATACGGGATCTCAGGGTCCAAGGCCCCCTCAACAAGCCTATAGATTCCCACTTCGGGATCCTCCCCAACAAGGCCGCCGTCCTAGACATGGCAGCCGCAGCAGGCCTCCGCCTTGTGCCAAAAGACTGCCGGGACCCGACTCGGACGACGACGTTCGGGGTGGGCGAACTGATAGCGGCGGCTCTGGACGAAGGCTGCTCCAGCATCATCATCGGATGCGGCGACTCGGGTACGTCGGACGGCGGCGCTGGTATGCTTCAAGCGCTCGGAGCCAAGTTGCTGGATGACGAGCGCAAGGAGCTGCCCATAGCGCAAGGAGGCGGCAGCCTGAGCAGGCTGGCAAGTGTCGACTTGTCCAACATCCACCCGCGGCTGAGGAACCCAGGTCAGTGACTCTACTGAGAGCCAAATTAATCAGCTGCTAAATAAAGCACCGTACTCAGGAGACAGGGTCCCCATTGAAGCCGTGTGTAATACAAAGAATGTGCTCTGTGGCGCGAAGGGCGTCGCGCGCGTATATGGGCCGCAAAAGGGTGCTACGCCCGAGCAAGTCGAGAACCTTTCCCTTGCCTTGGAGAAGCTCGCAGCTGCTGCAAAAACGCTTCTCGGCGAAGAGGTTGGGTTGAAGCCCGGAAGCGGCGCATCTGGCGGTCTGGGTACCGGCCTGATGCTGCTGGGGGCCCAGCTGCGACCAAGGAGCGACGCAGTCGACGAGTACTTCGGCCTGCAGTCTGCGTTCAACGAGACCTGGGATATTGTTGTCTCAGGCGAAGGCAGCCTCGACTCGCAGTCCGCACAGGGCAAGATGACAGTGGAGGTGGCCAAGCGAGCAGCGAGGCAGGGTGCCAAGGTTATGATCCTCGCTGGAACGATCGGTGACGGCGCCGAGACGTTGTACGAAGCTGGTATAACCTCATTCACCAGCATCATGGATGGCCCTGCCACGCTTGAAACCGCCATACAGGACGCCGACAGGCTCCTGAAGGACGCGGCTGAGAGGACCATCCGGATAATTCAGATGGGTATGGCCATTTCTCCAGCGCCAACCTCCGGTGCTGTTCTCGACAAACCTAAGCCGTTGCCACTCGGCGTCAAGGCGAACAAGCCACAACGAAAGCCTCTCTCTTCAATGCTCAAAGTCGCTCGGGCAATGACTGGCTGAAGTGGACGGGGTATGCGGTATTATCATGACGGAGTTGGGAGCAGATCTTGGGTTTTAGACAGGAACAATGACGTTTTCAATTTATAATCTGAATTATAATTGCAGCCTTGCATTGCTTCCAAGGCAGACTTGACAGGTATTGGATTGGTTGAAGTCCATGTACCTTGTTGTGTCATTGCCAGCCATTGATGAATGGCGTCTCTATTCTGTAAATATGTTTCGACTCCTCGTACTAAGGCTGGACTATCGAATCATATACCTCTTGGGGATTTTTGCAATCTTCTTATCCCTCCTAACACTGCTTCCTCGATAGCCTCATTCGTCCTTCAGTGCCTCATTAAGTTTGTCCCTCCACTCTGTACTGTTCTTCCGGAGCGAGTAAATGATGTAATTACCCAGAAACCATGCAATGACAGCGACGCCGGTGCACAGCCAGCCCACGGTAATGCTCTCTATAAGGGGTTGTGTGGCTTCACCGCCCGCGAAACTGAGCAAATTCCGGAAAAAGTTATTCAGTGCAATACCAGAACTGGACTTTCCCTTTGGGAGCAGCTCGGTCAGCATCGTCGTTGCCATATTGAACACCAACATACTTCCTACACCAAAGAAGAAATTTGCGATGCAGGGAACCGCTACGTGTACGCCTCGTTGGACGGTCCAGCCGAATACTAGTAGCGCAGCAGGATACATGCATGCGCTGATCCACGCGTTTTCGCGCACGCGGTCCTCGGGCAGGAATGCCAGCCTGCCGCGCTCGTCGTAACGACCCGCCTTCTTCGCCTCACGCTTCATGATCCTGTCAAGCCAGGGGCCACCAAGCATGGCAGCGATGAAGTATCCCATTGATGGGGGTATGTACAAGAGTCCGACAACCAAGGGGTCATAGTTGTACGGACTGGCTGCAAAGGCCGTCTGTATGCTGATGTTGAGAACATACAGCGTGCCAAAGGTGACAGCAGCGTAGAATACAACAAATGAGATTGCCTTGTACTTCATAAAGCGGAGGACTGCCAGAGGCTCGACGATCAGACGCTTGAACCAGGCATGCGCCACCTGGACCTGAGAGCGACGGGTCGTGGTCTGGCTGAGAGGCTGCCCGTGTTCGACATCCTGGGAAGAGGCCGAATAATCAGGAGCTGCAACAGATACAGCCGCCTCCATCTGTCGAGCTCTCGGCAGTGTTTCAGGGACACCGAAGAGGAGGAGGACAAAGATCACAGCACCATACGCCGTGAGAAAGTATAGAGAACTCCTCCAACCGAAAGGCTGTGTCAGGGCGCCACCAACTATTGGAGCCACCAGAGGCCCGGCGAGTGGTCCTATGTAGAACCATCCCATCGCTTTCCCACGATCTTTCACCTCCCACATGTCGGATATGGTACCGGCTCCTACAGCCTGAACAGAGGCCGAAGCTCCGCCAGCGAGGACCCGGAAGGCGATAAACATGCCTACGTTGACGCTGAAAGCACTGCATAGGTTGAAAACAATGTTCAAGAAGAAAGAGACCACGTAGACACTTCGGCGACCGAATGTCTCGGAGAACGAAGACCACCACAGAGGAAAGATCGACATGGAAAGCATGTAGAGCGCCACTGACAGATTAACCACCTTGGGCGCGCTGTCAAATTCCTCTATAAGCTCCGGGAGTGCGGCTGCAGCACTGGTGAGCAAATGCGCATTCAAGTCCAATTCACAAGGTAGTAAAACCCACGGTACAAAATCGCTGAGCCCATGGGTGCAGCAGCCGCAGCTAGGGCCACAAAAGCAGTCAACGTCCATTTTACTGCATGACTGTAGTCGAATGGCCGGTCGACCTCGGGTACGAGTGACAAGACTGCGAACAGGCCCCTTCTCTCCGACATAGGGATATGGTTCGCGGGCCTGCGAATGCTGGATGCCACAGACCTTGGCTGTGAAATCGGCGCTGTGTTCGCGACTACCTCATCGGCCTCAACGGCGCTGGAGCCATCTTCGTCGGTCAAGGAACTACTACGCGTCTGCGATAGAGATCGGGCCGCGCTCGCTATCGACCCTTTCTCGACATCGTGGTAGGTGTCTTCTGCACAATTGCCTTCAGGTAAATTCGGTGCTATATCTGTCCGGTTAGAGTCCGCGATAGCTTTACTTGGCTTGCATGATTCGTCGGCCATGTCGAAGTTACCGTGCCTTTTCGCCAGTCAAGGGCCGATGTGGAATCTAGTAGCGTCGGGCCGGCGATAGCCGATATCGGTGAGAGCCAAGTTGTGGAAGGACGCGACGACCGACAGTGTGATGCTCGACGACCGCTTTCTCACGAAGGAAACACTGAGCAGAGTAGGGAGAATAGAAGTTGTAGCTGCCAAGACATGGATGCTTGCTCTGGCAAACAAATGCCCACGATAGATTTGCATCTGCGACCTCTCACTCGTAGTGGGCCAGCGCCGGGGCAAACCGTTGGCGGAAGCGGGATGAACTACTCGGCACTCCACAGGGAATAAGACGAGGATGCCGCTTGCAAGTGTGAGTCTGCATCTTACCTGCCTCTGCACTGACGCTACGGCATCAAATCTCTACGGTTATTGCTCAATCCAGAGCAAGCTGGGGGGCCCTCTCCTCTGGTGTCATCGTCTTGGCTGTAGTTGCAGTAGTGATGGCTCTGGGCAGAGAGGTCTGCCTGCCGGTACCGTTCGTTCATAGTAATACGGGATTGACTCGTCTATGCTCGGAACACCGAAAGGCCGAGAGGACCAGCTTCTCGGCGATAGACATTAGAAGTGGTACCGTCGGGGTTGAAATCATGGTCCCTGTCGCTTGATGTTCATACTACTACTCGATACAAATACAGAGAAGTTATATAGCATAGGTAAGAGAAATGTACCATCGAGGTGGTAATACCATCCGAGCCCAGTTTGTTAGCTTGGATCTGTTGACCAGGCTCTGGTCAATGTGTGAGATGATGATCCTCACATGTATTCTAAGAGGGTCAGACGTCTCAAGCATATTTCCAGAAACAACTCCCTAGATGTCGAGTGAAGCCCAGCATCTGAGGGAGTATCGCATCGGTAGGTATTGCGAGATTCAAATCTACGCCGTGAAGTGTTATTCAGATGGGAGCCTACCGGTCGTGTCGCGCTGGCGCACGTGCGATGTAGAAATTGCAGGGAACCGAGTGTACACCGATTGCATCACCAGAATGCTCGTCGGTCAGCCTGTTGCGACAACCCCAAACTTCCAAAATAAAGATTTTTATGTAGGCTGTGGGCAAGATCGAACGAAACGCGAATGAGGTCCATACAAGAGAGAATGTTGATTTCTGAGCTTCCTTTTTTTTTTCCACATGGGAAAGAATTACATACAGTTTCTTCGTACAAAAGCGAGAAGAGATATCAGGGGCCAGGCTAAGGGGATTAGCTGACCTTGTTGATACTGTTATGTTGGAAGTTGAGCTGGCGCAATTCGTCTCCAGCGAGTCTCGGAGGTGAATTTTCATGCCTCCGATCCTTTTTTTTTTTACCCTCTCCCGCTTGACTCACTAAAACGACGACGACCCGCCCACTGCACCAAGCCCGCAACCATCACTCCCAGTGAGCAGCCGTCGTGCCGTCACCAGAAAGCGCACAATCGCCCGCAATGTCCCTGACGAGCGCATCTCCTGCCGAGGCCGCCAGGCAAGCCAAGGACGCATCGCACGTCCTTGCCACGCTGGCCGCATCGGCCCGGAACGACGCACTCACGGCCATCCACGATGCCCTCACCGCGGCCCGGGAAGACATCCTGGCCGCCAATGCCAAGGACCTCGAGGTCGCGCGCCTCGCCGCTGAGCACGGGCAGCTGAGCCAGAGTCTGGTCTCTCGGCTGGATCTGGGGAAGAAGGGCAAATGGGAGGACATGCTCAAGGGCATATTGGATGTGCGAGACCTCGAAGACCCAGGTGAGTGGGCGACTGGGTTCTCGTCGGCATGAAATGCGCAGTGCAAGACGCTAACATCAAATAAGTCGGCAAGGTGACCTTGAGGACTAAGCTGGACGATGGGTTGGAGTTGACGCGGGTGACGTGCCCGATTGGTGTTCTCTTGATTATCTTTGAGGCCCGTCCAGAGGTGATTGCCAACATTGCATCCCTTGCTGTCAAGTCCGGCAATGCCGCTATCCTGAAAGGTCAGTTCCATTGATCCCATTGTCACTTCTACGCGCTCTTGCTGATTGGTCTCTGATGGGGTTGCAGGAGGCAAGGAGTCTACCGAGTCCTTTGTCGCCATCTCCAAAGTCATTTCCGCTGCCTTGGAAAAGACGCAGGTACCCAACAACGCCATCCAACTGGTCACTACGCGGGACGTTATTCCGCAATTGCTTGACCTCGACCAGTTCATCGATCTGGTTATCCCTCGTGGCTCGAATGAGCTGGTTCGATACATCAAGTCAGGGACGAAGATCCCCGTCCTGGGCCATGCAGATGGGCTGTGCTCAATCTTTCTTGAACACTCGGCCGATCCCAAGATGGCAGCCGACGTGGTTGTTGATTCCAAGACGAGCTACCCGGCTGCATGTAACAGCTTAGAGACGCTCCTGGTTCAACGAAGTGCCCTAGAAGGTACCCTGCCCACCGTCGCCGAGGCCTTGCTGGCAAAGGAAGTAGTGCTCCGCTGCGATACACAGTCCAAGACGGTATTGGCGGACAAGCTGTCGTCGCAACTCGCTTCCCAGATCCAAGATGCCACGGATGCCGATTTTGATACTGAGTTTCTCAGCCTCACATTAGCAGTCAAAACAGTGGCTGACATCAACGAGGCGATTGCTCATATTAACACACATGGATCAAAACACACCGATGCTATTCTGACATCGTCGCCAGAGCTTGCCGAACATTTCATGTCTAGTGTTGACGCCGCTGGTGTATACTGGAACGCTTCAACACGATTCGCTGACGGCATGCGATACGGCTTTGGCACAGAGGTAGGTATCAGCACCAATAAGATTCATTCCAGAGGACCCGTTGGCTTAGAAGGATTGATGATTTACAAATACAAGGTCAGAGGGCAAGGACAGGTCACGGCTATGTATGGCGAGAGCGACGGCAAGAAGAGTTTCAAACACGAGAAGTTGGCGCCTTGATCGCCGCAAATCGATACCTACTTCAATCTTTTACTCGGCTCTTGGGGATGGTCAGGAAAATGGTTACCAGAAAATCAAGGGGGCATTTGGGAATATTCACTTGCTTTCATCTATCCTTATTTCAGTAATAAAGCCGCAGTGGCGCCTAGAGAGTCGACGCGATTGACATCTACCGTCGCCTATGACAAAGTCGCTGCACCCAAACACCAAGCTGGGTATGCTCTGCGCCGTCATCAGTTGGCTTCATGCTAAGCATCACTAGGTGCCACGGCTAATGACGCACTGAGGAGACCTGATCATTGTGACCCAAGAAATGCCAGAGTCAAGCCGCCGGCAAATAATCCTGATAGCTCAAGGGTGCACATGTATTTATTATATCTGTCACTTCTGGTCACATTCATAGTTTACTAGATAGTCGCTCCAGTACAGCTCTCTATCTGTGCTTTTGCGACACCAAATCGCTGGCTAATGGTGACGAAACTGCCTGCAACCTGACACCGCCTCATTGCTGCTGCATTGGCTTCATCCCCGAAACCCTTGTTTAAGGATTCTTGAATGACCGCCCAGTCGAGGAATCCCACGGCTTCAACATTCTCTTTACTCAATATCCGGGTAAAGAGTCGATGCAATGGTCCCCCTTTAGGCCAGCTAAGAGGTGCGCTGTATGGATGCTTTCTGCGCCGATACAACTCCTCGGTGATGAATGGTTTGGCTGCCTCGCGCAAAATCCATTTCTCCCAGAACTTACTGGCCCCAGCATCTTCGGCCTGATTCCACCATCTACTTGACCCTGTTTGCGGGCCTGATGCGTCTATCCCGTAGTGCATCTTGACACTAGGAGGCATCGTACCGACGAGCTCAGCGAGGTGATGGTCGAGGAAGGGTGGACGACCTTCGATACTGTGGGCCATCTCACAGCGGTCGCCTAAACAAGTCAACTGTAAATGCAAGTCAGAAACGTTCTTCCTAGCTACCGTGACTGAACGAGTTGATGTAGTGGCCTTGAAGGTTGCGCTTCCAGGCCCTTGACAGAGTACGTACTATGAAGTTGGCGAGGTGGGATTTGTTCCACGTATAGAGGGCAGTATGTAGTGGATGCCATTTATGCTTGATATTTTCCTGGGCTTCCGCACTCCAACTTTCAATCTTGGCTCGTAGTTTTTCCATCGAGTTGTACTTCTCTCTTAATGGCTGTGCATAGACGTCTGCGCCCATGGTTTGGATCGAGAACATAGCAGGCGTAAAGACATGGTTTAGTCGTTTCGCTAGGTCTGGGTCAATATATAGTGAGTCAACACCCGATTCCAGGCCGATCAAACTCCCCTGGAAGTCCGAAAGCGTCCTCTCGTGCAGTTGACGTCGGATTTCGTCATGTTTTTGCAAGTATAATTCTGGACTAGAATAGTCGGGTTCGAGTAGAAAGTCAGATGGGAACCAAGGGTATCCCGCGAACAACTCATCGGCTCCCTCGCCGCTGAGTATAACTTTAAATCCATGTTTTCTCGGAACTTCGGACAGAGCAAACTTTCCCACGGTGTTGAGGTCAAAAGTCTGGTGCTCGTTGTGCCACACCGCGTCCTCAAAGTGCTTGGCCAGTTCGGCCTCATCCATGTTCTTCGTATGCATATGAACACCGAGAAAGTCGGCAGTCCTCTGTGCAATCTCTATTGCAAGCATGAACCATCAGTAACCAGGTCGCAGTATCAGAACGTTTGGTCCATAAACGACCTACCAGACTCGTCATAACCCGATTTCTTGTCAAAGGCAATACAAAAGCATGCGATTCTCTCTGTGATACCTTGGCTACCCATCTTCTCGCCTTCTTGTTCCACAAGGTATTTCACGATTCCAGCTACGGCAGAGGAGTCGATTCCACCTGAGAGGTATATGCCGACGGGGACGTCTGCGCGTAGCCGCAAACGAATAGACTCAATCAGCTTTTCCCGGATTTCTGAGACCATCTCGTCCACCGAACGCGTCTCGACTTTATACTACTCATGGTTCGCGTGAGAAATGATCAAGTTGGAATCGTCCTAGACGCAGGAAAAATTACCTTGTCCGCATACTGAAGGTCCCAGTATTGATGGTGCCTAATGGTACCTTTAGGCGACAGGACCATATAGTGCCCCGGCTCTACCTATCGCCTTTGAGCGTCAACGGCTTATATAGAATAGCATATCCGAAACATACCTTTTGTACGCCTTGGAAAATCGTCCGAGTCCCGTTGTAACAATCACTTCGAGCCACGGACTCGAGATCCCACTCTGGCTTCCACCCCATTGGTAAAAATGCCTTGATCTCGGCCGCTATTAGGAGCTTGTCTTGTACGACTGTCCAGAACAGCGGTTTGATGCCAAATCGGTCCCTAACAGCGATCACCTCGCCACTGCGGTCGTCGTAGATGACTAGAGAGAACTCTCCCCTCATTTGCTCGAGAAAGGCCGGAGCCCCGTAGTGTTTATAGAGCGCAACGACAACTTCGGAATCACTGTGACCCTTGAATCGATATCCAAATTCATGGCTAAGCTGGTCTCGGATGAGGTCATGATCATAGACTTCGCCGTTGACCACAGCGTGGATGTGTCCCTCATCGTCGTGAAGCGGCTGAGCGCCATCTGAAGATAGGTCGTTGATGGATAGTCTGCAGTGTGCCAATCCTAAAGGACAGTGTCAGTCAGACATTTTCCCTCTTGTAGAAGAGTTGTTATCATACCAACGGTACTCTCTGGGCTGACCCAGATTCCCCGTGCGTCTGGACCACGGTGCGATATGATGTCCAGACTGGAAAGAAGCCTCTTCTCGAGCTTGATCCGTAGGCTAGCACCGTTCGTAAGGCCACCAGCGTGGGCGTCAGCTAGCATTTCTTGCTCATCATTGCCAGTAGTGTGCCTATTGACTGTGGAATCTCGCTTCAGAGACAATTCAACACTGATTCCGCACATGTTGAGCTTTCGTGAATAGATGCAGAAAAACGAGCATCAATTCTCAAATCTACAAAAGACTGCATGCTAATATAACCGGCAGGTATGAGAGAAGCGTATTGCAAGGTTCATCGTTCTTTCCCAACTCGAGCCCGTGATATCCCTCCAGGGTGGACGCTAGAACTGGCAGTGATGACACCGGCGATTCATACCTAAAGCACCCCTTGTCTGACCAATCCCTTTCGTCGCCTTCCTCAACAACACATTGATGCGCTCGTCAGAAGACCATTCCAATTACGTACGTCAGGTTTCCGGATTCGCAAAGTAAATCATTGTCACTATCTTTAGGGACGGTGCAGTGAAATGTCAGAGCAAGTCCGGATGGTGCTGACCTGAGCGCACCTACCTAGTATCCTAGCTTCACGGGATTACCGGTAAAAAAGATCGAGCAGGTCCAACGCTGTGATCAGCTCACCACGTCACTTGATCTTGATCTACACGACCGGCCGAGGCCCCCTACCAATGGCGCTCTCTAAAGCACTGCCTGACGTGTTAGGTAAGGACGTAGCGGTGTTAAGGGTGAGTGAAAGCGAGGGCCTTGGCCAAAAGTGGTCTTAGAATGTACTTATTACTCATGCACACCTTTTACCAAAGTACCTATCTTTAAAGGCTATGTAACTTGTATGGAAGGCCAGACTGACAGGTAATTCCTAGACAATACGGCATCCCAAGCATACGACTTTTGCATTATAGGTAGCTGCACCTGCGGACTTGACCCCACTCAATGTCATGAAACCACGGTACCTCTGCGCCTGCCGTGTGCATAAAGTAGGTATATTTTCAAGAGATATCTAAGTACCTAAGTAGACAGACGCCTATGCCACTGGGCCTGAAATATATCAAATTTGAAAGCTTGTGCTGTTTCCGACTGATTACAAATGAACAGATCCCTTAACCAGGAAGTTTGGCTTCCTCCGAGCCCGCACTCTCTCAAGAGCATTTGCCATGCTTCACAATATCATGCTGGTCACCATGGCAGGTGATCTTGTCGTCCTCAGTCGTGCATGAACTCAAGATCGAGTTGCCGGCATCCAACAGCTCAGAAGGCTCATTGTTACTGTTATCACATCATCAGTCAGTTTTTATACCCTGTCAAAGACCCATCTCGGGTCGGTCCGCGATGACTCGAACGCAGATACGAAACCTAAACCATACGAAAGATGTTACGTACGAAGCGCAGCCTCCAAGCTGGTACTCTGCCCCTTCAAGGGTGAAGCGCTGCCCACAAGGGGTTCCGGTGAGCGGTCCCAGGATCTGAGCTGCGGGACAGGCACTTTCGCCCTCAACCCAAACAACCCAGTGGTTGGTGTCATCTTGCGGCTGAATTTGCTGTCCATAGCCGACAGAGATGCCACGCGCTTTCAGGGAGGTGAGAGGAGTTGCCAGCACGGCTGCTGGAGCGAGAAGAGAGACGAGGAGAACAGGTGCAGAGTGCATTGTGCTTTTGGATGAGTTTGAAAATCCGAGAAAGTAGTGTAGGTATAGAAATTGGTGGTGCTAGGAAGGCTGGAGGTGAAATTGATGGTGAGTGTGGGAAGAGAAACTGACAACAAGTCGGATTTCCGTTGACTTGTATAGCCAGCTTAATCCCCTATCTCTCGACAGCCTCGATCCTCGCTTCAGTTTTGGTGAATCCAAAATCAGGTCCTGCTGCATGAGAGAATGTCATCGGAAAGGGGGCTAGTGGGTGAATGGACAATACGTTTTTGGCAGTGAGACGATGATTTCAGCAATTGCAGTTCAGGATCATCTACGTGTTTCAAGTATATCCTATGCCCCAAGAATAGAGGGCAAAATTACGTATTGAGATGGCCGTCAATTCAGGACACAGAAAATGCAGATTTACATCAGCCCTATCATGTCAACACACGTCTTGCAAGGCTGGCGCTTACGACGCCATGGCTTACCGTATATTGTCCTTCTCTTCTTCTCCTCGCTTCACTAAAAAGCTGAACAAGTAAAATCGACTCCTAGATGGTAAAGAAACTGGGGAGGAGCCTGACGCTGGAATAGTTGTAATGGTTTAAGGAACCGTTATCTCCTATGGTTTGGTGCGTGTAATCATATAAACCAATCACATAAGGCGGTCGAGTTCTACTCGGTACGGCCCGGAGCTTCCTATGGCCCCCACGAGGCTACCATAAGACGCAACAGCTCGACCATGTATATCTTCGCCTGTCCTACAATTCACTTCTCTACCCTAGTAACTTAAGTACGACTCATCAGATCATGCTCAGCCAAGTGTTTCATGGTCGATGATGGCTCTTCTCTGAACTGAGAGTCGATGGCCTATCATCAGATAGATGGTCTGTACACAAAAGGGGTCCCTTCCGCTATGACAGGGCCTATTTCTCTCTAATACTTGGGTTCTGACAGATTGTAACACAATCTGAACCCAACGTAATGCCATACCTTTACGCAATCAGATTGGAGGAGTGTCTCGGACGGTCTAAGCCTTCGACTCCGTGCTTGGTCCTCATTGGTTCAGTCATGCCGGTGCATGTTGCAAGTTTAGATGCGACCTTCCGTCATGCAGACACTTTGTGATCTCTTGTCAAGAGCCAGCATAGTACAAATGTTCTCTATATGTGGCGATAGGTATGTATCACTCACGTCTAGATTCTGTCCCCACGGGGAATGCTCGTCAACGCTTTCGAGCCAGATCGTTGACAGGGGTAACACTTGCGCTGACGCTCAGGGAATACGATCGCGCTGTGGTACCTCAAACATAAAAATGCTTGTTCAGAGCCTTGCGAGAATCGTCAATCCCTTACTTGCGTTACCCACTCAGCCGAACTGCTGTAGAATAGAGGGAAGAAGAAAACGAAACTATTATTAGTTATTAGTAAGATTGCCTATGCATAACGTATAGAGCGAGATTGTAAGTATTGGACGATAACATGTTTGCCTTGAACATATCTTTGCTTGAAGGATTTGCTTGCTCAGACTCTTTGTGTTGTTCTTCCGTTGTACATGTCAGCAAATGCTGACTGTGATCGTTCCCATTGTGACTTCTCGGCATCAATCGAGCGAGAATCTTTCAACGGAATCCTGATTCAAGCCTTGATTATCAAGCCAAAGGTGACATCGAGGATCACGATCGTCAAACTACCTATATATCCATCTCCATCATATACAATTTTCCTTAAACTAGTTTACAAATATTAGGTCAGAGTGTCCAAAAACGGACCAAGGCCTGAAGGGAAGAACTTGGGGCATATTCCCAGAAACGAAATCTCGTTCGTCCTTGAACGGGCGGGTTTGTCAGTCATTGACTACTGCTCAGTCTTTTTTACAGATAGTCTGGTCATCCGATGGCTTAGAGGTCCCGAGCAGAATATATGGTTGCTCTACACAACATAGCAGAGTCTCTATCAAGTGATGTAGTACCTTAGGTATGGTGGACTCCCCTAGAGCGAATCAAAACGAACGTCTCGTTGAGCATCTTTGGGGAAAGGGGTCGGCCATGTTTGCGAGTCCCCTGAGACCGATGAGTGGTACGGGGTCTATTGCAATGGAGTCTTTCTCTTAAACACCAACTGTTCTCTTGTACACCCGCATTGCGTTCAATGAGCCATGGCCCCCCTCCTCCCCTCTCTCGTATCAAACCTCTAGTTCGGTACTTGAACACCCTGGCTAGGCAGAAAATAACCTCCCCAGCGCCTCAAGACTGATGTTTCCTCCCGAAAACACTATACCAACGTTCCAACCCTCCTCGCCGGCCTCCCTCTCGACCATGCTGCGGAACTCCTCGTTATACAGTGCCACTGCCAACGGCACCACCGCGCTCGGCTCAACCACCATCTTGAACCTCTCATAAACCAGCCTCAACGCGCTCCTGATCTCTTCCTCGCTCACGTTATAGAACCCACTGACCAGCTTCCTCTCGTAAATGACGCCCCAAGTCACCGCACCGAGCGGAGTGCGTAACCCGTCCGCTATCGTCAGCGTCGAGACGCTCTCTACGCGCGTGCCGGATTCGTACCCGCGCTTTGCATCGTCGGCGCCCTGAAACGAGGGCTCGCATCCAAAAACCCGGATTCCGGTGCCCTCACATGAGAGCGCAACACCAGAGAGCAAGCCGCCGCCGCCGCAAGGAGCAAGGATCGCATCAAGACCTTTCTTTCCTCCTGCTTTCGTCCCTGAGCCCTCGTCCCTTGTGATTGGAGCCGCGAAACTGCACTTCGTCTGTGCTGGCCCTCCCTCGGCTGCCATCATCGCCGCGGCATCTTCCTGCAGCTCTAGTCCGACGGTACCCTGCCCCAGAACAATGTCGGGGTGATCGTAAGGCGGAACTAAACGCGCACCTGTCTCCTCAATGACCTTGGCGCAGACAGCCTCGCGCTCCACGCTCGTGCTGCCGCTGAAGACAACCTTGGCCCCGTAACCTTTTGTCGCGGCAATCTTGAGCGGCGCGCTGATTTCAGGCATGACGATGTATGCTGGGATATTATTGGTGCGCGCTGCGAGGGAGAGGGCTTGCGCATGGTTTCCTGAGCTACAGCTTAGCAAGCTATCCATAAAGACTCTGAGCACAAATCCTCCTCTGTTTTGTAATACAACGCCTCGCAGGGCGAAGGCCTAAGCCTGTATTCCTTGAAAGAGGGCAAGTTCTGAGCCTAGCACCCGATCCCACCATGAGGTACCTAACTACTAAATACTTACTCACTACGTTCCCGCTCGGCTCCTCCTCTTCTAATCTCCCTTCGTATGAAGCTATGCTGGAGAGAAATTTTTACTTACCACTGCTATGCGTGACAACCCCCTTCTCCCGCCCCCCTCCAGTCTCCCACCCCGGCTCCCTCTTCAGCCTCTCGATCGCATGAAAAGCTCCCCTGATCTTGAAGGCGCCGATCCTCTGCAAGTTCTCGCACTTGAACCAGAGCCTGATCTTCGGCTTCGCGCCCCCCTCACGCTGTGTCGAGGCCAGCTCCGTAAGGGTGCGGTTCGTCAACGTCGGAGTGTGGTGGACTGAGATTCCAAGGTCAGTCCGGCTCACGAAGTGTATTAGCAACAACAAGGTATGTAAAGGGGTTCTTGATGTCATTTGGAGAAGAAGTCCCGATAGACATGTGACTGCCTGTCAGTCTCAAGGCACAACCAATCTGCTGATCACAGTGCTCATGGCCATTCAATAGGCATCAGCAAGATAGATATGAAATGAGCACGCTTACCAAACGGTTGAATCAACTCGCGGGCCGCGAAGACCGACTCACGTGTAAGCGGTGGTGATGTCGAGGGGTCCGCCATCTTCGCTCGTCGAGACCCAGTGATACGGACCAACAAGTAGATCGAGTTCCCGGTAAGCCCTCTATCTTCTCACTGACCTACTTTTAGGCAGGTGTGTACTGCACAGAAAATTATATGGTAAAGATTAAGATGTATTGAATGTGATTGCATCTGCATTGAGTTCAGCTGAGGTAAAAGTAGATGTTTTGACGCTGCTCGAACCAAGTGGAACATGAGCAATTGCTGATTGATGACTGGGCGAGACGACATGGAAGCCAAGCCATTCTTGCGAGAGATAGTGTCTGCCTCAGGTGGTGCATCCATACTTCCGGACGGCTCCGCCTGCAGTTCGACCGGGAAGCAGCCAGAGTTGGGTTTCCAACGTCCAATGGCTGGGTAGCTGTATGAACTCCGATAGCGGCCGATTTGATTCATGCAAAAGCTGTACTATGGTCAGCGTGCACATGTCAACGGAACCGAGTTATCACAGCCATTCGTTGCCACACACCTGGCCGGCAATTTTCAGCTCGCAGCCATCACTTAGGATCACGGATGGGCAGTAAGCTGAGGGAGCATCATGAAAACGATCTATGGACCCAAGCCCTGAACGCGCATTAAAGGCATTGGCTGGCTTGGATAAATGTCACTTTTGGGCCCAGGTCCTCAAAGATGCTCGTGA
Organism: Xylariaceae sp. FL0016; assembly: GCA_022578815.1. Taxonomy (NCBI): domain Eukaryota; kingdom Fungi; phylum Ascomycota; class Sordariomycetes; order Xylariales; family Xylariaceae; species Xylariaceae sp. FL0016. Next base: position 76,390 of record MU388755.1, read on the forward strand.
GAGACAATCACATGGTATAAATACAAAAATTTCTGACATGTCTCCTCCATTTTTGTCTTTCCGTCACCATCATTCGAGAGTATGTGCCTCAATCATTTGAGCTTTTAGTTGACAGCCAAGACTCGAATGTGTAAACGCCATTTGTGATAAAAGAAAACGGATATTCAACCACTTCACTTCTGGTTCTCAGGTCGGAGAGAGCGGACAGCCTTGCCTGCCTTCCAGATCTCCATGTTCCGGATCTCCTCCATCTCAGCCTCGAACTTTTGGCGGTAGTCCTTTTGCGAGTTGTAGTCGAGGGATCGCTGAGTCTCGGTACCGTCGTGCACGGAATCGTACAGGTCGTTGAACACGGGCTTCAGGGCCTTCTTGAACTTGGGGGTCCAGTCGATGGCACCGCGGCGGGCGGTGGTCGAGCACGCCTCGTACATCCAGTCCATACCGTTGGCACCAATCAGAGGATAAAGAGACTGGGTAGCCTCTTCAACGGTCTCGTTGAAAGCCTCACTGGGGCTGTGGCCACGCTCACGTAGGACCTCGTACTGAGCGAGGAACATACCGTGAATGCCACCCATCAAGCAGCCACGCTCACCGTAAAGGTCAGAGTAGACTTCCTTCTCGAAGGTGGTCTTGTAGAGATAGCCGGAGCCAACAGCGACACCAAGAGCCTGGGCCTTCTTCTCGGCCTGACCAGTAACATCCTGGTAGACGGCGTATGAGGAGTTGATACCACGGCCCTCGCGGAAGAGAGATCGGACGGTTCGGCCAGAGCCCTTAGGAGCGACGAGGATGACGTCAATGTCCTTAGGAACATCAACCTTGGTGACATCTTTGAAGACGGGGGAGAACCCGTGGGAGAAGTACAGAGTCTGGTCTATATGTCAATTGACTGCTACTATCGCGCATATGCATATCAAAGAGCAACATACCTTTCCCTTGGTCAACTGAGGCTTGATGGCGGGCCAGGTCTCACTTTGGGCGGCATCAGAGAGCAAGTTCATGATGATGGTACCCTTGCCAATGGCCTCGTCCACCTCGAACAGGTTCTTGCCGGGGACCCAGCCATCTTGCTCGGCATCCTTCCACGATTGGCCGTTCTTTCGGACGCCAATGATGACGTTCAGACCGTTGTCGCGGAGGTTGAGACCCTGGCCGTGGCCTTGAGAACCATAGCCGATAAGGGCGAGGGTGTCGTTCTTGAAAAACTCCTGTAGGTAAACAACAATAAGCCACTAGTCCTATCAAGTATTATGACACTCGACGAGGCTAAAACAATATGAAAAAGACTTACCAAGAGCTTCGCATTGGGCCAGTCCGCACGCTCTGCACAGGGGATGATTCGTAAGTCATACTATTGATGGCACGACAATAACATAGCGATCAAGCTTACCATAGACCTCTTCGGGGGTGCCAGCGAAGTCAATGGTCTTGACACCACGGACCTGCTGACGAGCCACCGCCGGACGAGCAGCCTGGACGGCGGTAGCTCTGGTGAGACCGTTGGCAGCAGCAACAAAGCTGCGGCGCTGGACAGCGGGCGAGGCCACCTGACGGGCCAGAGGGCTGCGAAGAGCCTTGGAGAAACCTCTTGAAGCCATCTTGAAGTCGGGACGAGAGAATTGAGTGGAGATGAGAGGGATGAAGGAAGGAAATTCCGAAGCCAATTGACAAGCTGACTTCTGGATATGTTTATATTATGTACGAAGTTTCGGGCTAGGTCGCAAGTCGCAAGTCAGAAATTTTCACCACCTTTCGAGGGTCCAGCAGAGCTTCCGGGCTAAGGTAGTGAGAACCTGATGGAGCTTGGGGCAGCGATCTCGGCGGCGGTGAGTCGAAATCCCAGGCGGCCCCATTCCCCATTCCCCATTGGCCATTGGCCATTGGCCCTTCATCGGCTGCCACCTACAGGTGAGCCACTGGTTAGAAACTGGGCCCAAGACTGGGAGACTGGGGTACATCCACGGCATCCTCTAGCTTTCTTTCTGTGCACTAGCCGACGACCCGCAACTTGCACTATCGCGCCTACGTGCGTAGCCTGTACCTGCTTTCGTGCTTAGGCTATATAAGCACGTATCCAGCCCTGACGGGCAGATCACTGGAACACGGAATCAAGAAAGTCGCAAAGATTTAGGTAGGTAGATGTCAGTAGCGATGCGCGGGTATAAACGGGCCCTTTTCGGTCAACTGTGATATGAGTCTACTTCGGCAGACTGAAGCTGAAGATCTAGGCTGAATCGCTCAGTCTCGAACCCAAAGACCAATGTGCGCCTCACACCATGACACGGGTCGTTTTGTTACAGGCAAGTGCCACTCAGCACACCGATTCCTCGTAGACCCGGTGTACAGCAAGTGGAAAGTATTTGGAATGGGATGCCGCGGTGCACTCTTATTGCATTTCTGTGTGAATACTATATCTATTGTGCGTGATGAGACTACCACTAATGCTGTGTACCCTTCCCGCCTTGCGAGAAGAATCAAGACAATAGCCGCTCTTCACTTCGTTTGTCTGGAATCGGTCGCTGCCCTATAGTGATAATTTCCATAACCTGATACCGAGGTTAGTAGCTTCCTACACACCAACCAACCCTATCATCGGTATCAGGCATCACTTGCGCTCGCTGTCCATGCCCCGGGCGGAAAGCCGATGCTACCGCCTGAATGGAAGGAGGAAAGAAAACGCCTTGCTGTGCTGTGACCGCAGAATCAAATCAACTCCCCTGCAATCTAGAAAGAACTCCGTGCATGCCATGAATCATTTGCTGCTGTCTTCGCCCGACGGCTTCACTGCAGTTGTTGCAGTGTAACCAAAGGTACATGTGGTCAGTGTCCAGACCCTCGTTGGCAACCGTCTGCGGTCTGCTCTTCTGCCTTGACCGCTACCCAGGCTGCTTCAGCAGATCTTCTATTATGCATATCTGATTATCGACAGTTTTTGCGCGCATAGTATGGGCTCTCGGGCTACGGTCAACCTGGGTATGACCGGCTTATAATGCCTAATTAATAATGACACGGTCATACATCGTGCCGCGTACCGCGCCGCCAGTCATGCTTGTTCGTACGTTCCTCCTGAAGTTGTCGCGGGAGCTGCGTAGGTCCTCGGCAGCTTCCTTATTGAGCGGATCGCTCGCATTGGGCTCGAGAAATAGGAACTGAAGGCCGACAATGACAGCATTCAGGTTCAGAACCGGCTTCCAGTCTTCGCGCAGGACGTTCAAGCACACTTTACCCTCAAGGTCGATGTTCGGGTGGTAGATCTTTTGTTGGCACCGTACCTTGGGCGGCTCGTGCGGGTAGTTGGACGACATGGCGAAGGTGAAAGTGAATCGGCCCTGGTGGTAGACGCCTTCGTCGGGCTTGATCTCGAGCACGAAATTCAGGATATCGTCCGGGTCAGGAAACACAGTTTTCATGGTTTGGCCTAAGGACAGCTCGGCTAAATCTGTAGAAAGAGTTGCACTGATTAGCCTATAGGATCCTAGCGACCCCACGAACTCGAATCGGATAGGGATGGGCTATACCTTTCTGTACTCTCAGCTGGGCGGCTGTGACCTTTTTTTTCTTGCCTCCAGCAGCATCGGCGTTCTCAGCCTTTTGCTGTTCCTTTTTCTGTACACATAGTGTCAATCGAGAAGCGACCAAGGGTGTAGGAATCACTAGCACTCACCATAGACCATATCTTCAACATGCTGGCGACAGTGATATGTTTGGGCAAGGAACAGGTTTCGGAGGCGTAATGATGTTGGGGGTCGGTAGAGGAAGCAGATGGTAATTTGTGCTGGCGGCAAGGAAAAAGAGAACACTACCCAAGGGATCGTTTGTGTAGAGATTCTCCAGTCGAGCACAATGATATTCCGTATGTGTCTTGCGTCTGTCGGAATGTGCTGGTGAGTGGCGCCTGGCAGGGAAGGTAGGTAAATAAAGAGAGATGATTGCTTTGAGGTGATGAGATCAGGTTGGTCGAGGTTAGGCAATAATGAATGCAAAGCCTCGCCACAGATTACGGCGGGAGAGCAAGATGGCGGGGTTCCAAGGAGTGGACCAAGGCCCCGGTCAGGTACCTGACTGGCTTGTGCTGGCTACCTCAGCCTGATTGTGTCAGATTCGAGTTCTTCCAAGGCAACCGCCCACTACATCAGCTTCTTCATCGCTTCTTATACTTATTACCAATGAAAAAGAGAATCGCTTGTTCAGCTCGAGAAGTCTTCACTCGTGACAAAGATTGACTAGCTTGTGTAGGCATGCAATTGTGTAATACCGTATGGTATTGGCATACCTGACAGCCTGTGAAGTACCTTACGTAATGTTCCGGCTCACTCAGGGACGTTGGGATGCATTGATCAACTAGGACTAGCCCGACGAATGTCAAGTAAACTCATATGGGGAACTATATTCTTTCGGATTCAAGATCCTCGATGAGCTTTCACTGCCTATCCTAGCTTTACAAGTTACTGGATCCTGAGGCATTTGTCTCTCTGGCATCTCATACCACCGGGTCCCCCGGACACTGACCATTCCAGGCCAGTCCTGCCCTTGCCCTGACTGACACTTCCCGATCCTTTTTCCATCCCAGTGCCCTGCCGGGAAAACTCCTCAATTCGATGACAACAGATAAGATAGATTGTTTGTTTGTGCCTGGCAAATGCAAGGCAGGTGATAAAATTGTACAAGAAATTGCGTAGTATGCGCATGACAAATGGTATAAAGTGCGACTGGCGCTTGCGGAAAATTTTAGAATGCGGGTTCCGCAGGCAAGAAGTGAAAGACTCGTATCATAATCGTACATGGTATCATCTTAAGAAAGGCGCCGTTGAAAAGAATGACAAAGACTACACACGGTTGGAGTTCGCCGGATGATATTGGTAATGGCAGTTGATCGAACGCGACTGAGGGCAAATCAGTGGAGGGGTGCGGGTGAGACGACCTAGAATCCTTTGAACGGATCATCTCGGCCATATTCCTCATCACCACCATTTTTGCTACCAGCATAATGGGAGTCCGTCCCACGAGTGCCGCGGGAATTATAGCTGTCTCGATGCCGACTTCGGCTCCGACGACGCCGCATTTCCTTGCTTCTTCGCCGGGCACGATATCGCCACTCATCTTGCTCATCAGGGTGGTCTTGGAAGGTTAAGGGACTTATAAAAGCTTCCATTCGAACAGTGCCGATCGCTTCGAAGAAATTGCCAGGTGGTCGGGACGATGCTTCCGACGTGCGCCGCGAACCATTTGTACTCATGCCCCAAGTCATTCCACTAGAGGCTTGAGACGGGCCGTAAAAGTCGGATGAGCCAGCAGTGCCTACGCTTACACCAGCAACACTCTGTCCGGCCGTACTATTCGTGGAAGCATGGTAGGAACTTAGCCCCGAAGGAGTTGAAAACCCGCGGAAAGATAAAGGCGGGGGTATATGACCTCCCGGGCCCGTATTGCTTCGTTTGCGGCCATGCAGAACAACCTGATTGGCCCGCTCGTGCACTCGTTCTTGCGATCTCTCATGGTAGCGTGGAATGAATGGTGGCTCAGCCACGTCGCGAGATAAATCACGGTTATGAGTCGGGATAGGGGGAAGGGCATCGGGGTTAAATGTCAATGCTTCTTCTAGCTGTATTGCATCCGTAGCATGGTCCTGGTGAACCATCATAGGGTGCTTGCCTTTGGTCAAACGGATCGAGTCGCGGATCCCAGCTCTCTTCGTCTTGGGGCGTGTCAGCTCAAAATCTGGCGCTGGAGCAACCTTGGGAGCAGCAGCAGGTGAAGGAGATAGAATCTCGGGTATGGCCTGTTGTGAATGAGCTAGGAACGATAACGCCATAAGCCAGAGGTAGTGTCGTTCGGCAGATGTTGCCGTAAACTTTAGGGCTCGCTGGGGCGTCAAGATCAGGATAGAACGATTAAAGATTTGGGTTGTGCCTTTCGGGGCTGGATTGTCGTCCTTCACATCCAAAACGGATTGGATGGTAACTGCAGACTTGTCAGCAAGATCGATTGAATAGGTTTAGATTTCACTTACGCTTGCGACCTGACTTCCCCATCAATGCACTACCGGAAGCGGGTTGCTTGCTACTCCAAAGAATAGAACGTTCGTAAGGAGCCAGCCACACCCATCGCTTATGACGATCATTGCTGGTCTCATCTCCGCGAGCATTGGCTTCCGCCATGCCGAATGACTTTCTCCGTCGAACATATTTAAACATCCATTCGCCGACCATAGTCTGTGCTATCGCATCGACGACTCCTGAGGCTTGCTGAGAGCTGTTAACAGAACCCATGTTGGTGTTTTCGGTATTTGCAGTGTTTGTAGAGGGTTGCGATCTATGGCCGCGATAGCGCGGTGCGCTGAACTCCCGGCCTCTCGGTGTGGTAATGTCGTTGCTAGGCAGTGGCGGCAGTCCAGGGCTCTCGGGCGCCTCCTCTGAAGGCGACATCGGTGGCGGAGAGCGGCTGCCTTGTCTACGGTAACGATGATTACGTGATAGGGCGGCAGCTGATCGACTCTTGCGAACGCTGTTGTTCCGATAAATGCTGCCCTTCATTCCCCGTCGATGCCAGCCTCCTCCGCCACGTGTAGGACTGCGCTGGCCATCGCTAGGAGCACTAGACATGAAGGGTGGCCTTCTTGAACTTGCGCGGGTGGGAATGGGGAACGGCGGCTCCAGAATGTCAGGCAAGCTGGGACTACGCGATCGTCCCTGATGGGATGCAATACCGCTTTGGATCATCGCTGCCTTCCTCATGACGCTTGCTCGTGATCCCGAACTCATACCAATGGACCGCTCGGCCGGCCGAGATACAGACTTGCGCGAGATGGCGTCACGGCCATCAACGAGACTGAAGCTGCTGTACACTTCAGTCCCACCGATCTTCTGCAGAACGCTGGTTGGATCCCTTTTGCTTGGGAGGATTGGCTCAGGAGAGATAGTGCCTGAGGTGCGTTTACTCTGCCTGGAACTCGCCCTAGGGTTCGGAGCTGTGAGGGGAGTACGGAACTCTGAATCGCTCTCACCAATTTCTTCGCCATCCTCGGAACTTGCAGCATCGAAGCCAGCAAACAAGCTACTGATTCGATGTGGACGCCTCATGGGCGCCTTGTTGGTAGACAGTGGGCCATCATCATTGTTACCTGGGTAAGCATCGCGAGTCTCGACGGTATCTGTTGGAGAAGCTGGAGGGGATGAAGGCATATTATTGGTAAAACTCCGTTTCGCTGCTAGTCTGCGCGGATTGCGAGGGGGAAGATGCCCGGGTACAGGAGTGAAAGGCTTCCCCTCCTCCGCCATTGTTGTTGTTGCTGGTGACGTAGGCCTTGAGGAAATAGCAGATGGATGGAGGTGAGGCGGTAGTTTATCCAATCTCGTGTCAACCCTGATCTCATCTGTCTGCACAGCCACTGAGCAAATAGGTTTTGACTGCAGAATGGATACCTGGCACCCGAAATCCTTCACGTACTGCGGCAGCCGGTGTTCACGAGGAGTCGGTGGTCGGCTTGTGGGGGGGATGATGCTGATGCTGGGAATGGTAAGTGGCTCGGCATGAAAAGGTTTGACATCGACGGGGGCATTTTCTGTTTGCGTGGCGACTGAATGGGACTCGGCAACGGCCAGGATGGTCTCAGGGACCGCGACTGTCACTGGTCCCATGAGCTGCTTCGGCGTGCTAGGTGGGCTCAGAGGCTCGAACGTTTGAGATCCCGATGATACCATCGATTTCGTGACTACTTTGGGGTGGTCAACAGAATTTGGCCTGCTGATGTGTACTCGCTTGCGACTCTGGTTGGCCTCAATCTCCACATCGTTTCGTGACAAGCTCTCAGCCTCATTTGGCTTCTCGCCTCGTGGTGAGCGTTCTGGAGTGGCAGAAACTACCCGTGGTGAGGGAGGTGGTGAGTATTGGACCGCGGCATCAGTGTAGTTGGGCCGTGTGGGCATTGATGCTGTCTCGTCGTCTTCACGAATTCCTCCTTCAAGCCTGTCGAGCACTGTCGGGTTCATGTACAATCTTCCCCGTGCAACACTTCCAGGTCGCATCTGGCTCTCGCTGCTTTGGTTGCGGCGGTGCCTTCGCGACATAATGCTGTCTCGGCTCTGGTTACGATTGTGTCTCGTGTTCGAAAGCACGCTCTGTCTGCCTTCGGGATCTGTTTGATAATCGGAATCGTCGTCGAAGTTGAGTTCGTCCGCAAGGCTGTGACCAACGAGCTTGCCATGACCATGGCCACTAAAGGTAGAGAAGCGGATACTGTTAGTCATACTTTGTGTTCGTACGCTGGCACAGTCATTGTCTTTGCCGGTGTCATCAGCATCACTATCCAGCCCGTGTTGAGATCCATTCTCCTGTTGGGATGCTTCAATGTTGGCTACTTCCTCCAGTACAACCTTTAGCCGGCTCTCTGCCACATGGAGTTTCCGTTCATATTTTCGTCTCTCCTCGTCCCAATTATCCTTCTCCTTGGCCCACAGATCGTGAACCCTCTGTGAATCGTCCTCCTGTGCTTTGACTTTCTTCTGGGCCGTTTCAAGCCGCTTCCTGGTTTCTGTGATCGCCTCGACCGCTTCATCACGTTCTCGGGCGAGTTCACCCAGAGCAGACGATGTACCGCCTTCCAAAAGAGCCAGCTGCCGCTTAATCGAACGGCTTTCTTTGGCTGTGTCCGACAGGCTCGTTTGGAGAGCTTCCTGCTGTTCATGTGATTCGTGTAATGAAGTCTCAAGTCTTTCGATGGTCTTTAGTTTGTCATCCTGGTCTCTGCGCAAGGCTAGTATTTCAGATACCAGATTTGCATGCAAAGTAGGCGTGAAGCGGCGCGGATCCAGGATGCTGATATTCTCGTCAACCGTCACATCCTTCGACGAACGTTTGGATTTCTTCTCGGCCTTATCTGTTGGCAACGGCGGTGGAGGGGAGGAAGAGACAAGAGTGGGCGGAGTGATAGACCGTCGCGACTTCCTGGACGATCGCGAGGGCGTCCGATAGGGAGTCTCGGCAGGCGTCGGCAGCGAGACGACAGCCGCGCTGCTTAACTCATCATCAGTGTCCCAGACAGCCATGTTGACCACTCGCCGCTAACCCCAGGTTCTGGTGTCGTGGCGTACACAGTTGGGGAAACCCTCTATTAAACACAACCGCAGGTAGAGCAAACGAGGTCCCATCTGTCCCAGCGCCGTGTTTCTTGATTGCTAGTCTCGCTCAGATATCTGAAAAGGGTCCAAACACGAGGTGACCACATTGATCCCTGCGGGCAGTGGGGGGCTTGTGCATGTACAATAACCTGACGATGATGAATGCCCATGCATTAACAGAACTAACCCCACAATTAGCATGAGTGCGTTATAGGGCATTGAACCAAGGGGGTAAACCCCTGTCTTGAATTGGAGAGTTCTCTTCGAAGCTCGCCAAGTGAAGATGATGAATGAACAAAGAGTTACAAGTTGCCGTCAGGCGTCTGATATGACTTCCAAAAAAGGCACGGCGGACTGCCCAAGTTAGAGGAGTGACGGTTTGATCGTCTCGCCTCAATGCAGGATGATATTCTCAGGCTTCCTATAGCAGCCATCCTAAGAGCCGGGTGTGTCTCGGGGAATTTGAAGGGGAGGCGCAAGCTCACCTTAGGCACTTGATCGTAGAAAAACCCGGGTTTTCGTGGATGTGCGATACATATGGTTGAAGATAGAACGAGGGCGTGAGAGAAGGGCCAGGGGGCTTTAGATAGATTAAAGCCTATAACATGCAGGCTCTTCGGCAGTTTGTCTGCGAGATGGCAGTATTGGAGTGCTCGAGCCTCTCGAGATCAGTCTAGTGAAACCAACGAGAACTTTTATAAACAAGGTAGGTAGGTATATATAGAGCAAATAAGGAGTGTAGATGTATCTTGGATCGTCAGTCATGCGCTGTACCTGCATGTACGTTCTATCAGCTATCGTTCTGCAGGCAACTCTGCGATGCAAGACGGCTCGGAAAGGATAGAATACACGGCCGAGTTGCAGATGATCTCGAGAAGGGTGGCCCTTTCGTGCAACTATTAGCGAACAGCAACGACATACCTGAGTATAGTGCAGCGAGAGCAAAGGAGTGATGACACAGAGAGCCGTTTATATGATCGACAATTCCATAGGTTTGCGTATGTCGGATCCCAATGACATTACTTTCCAGGCGCAAGTTGGCTGCTTTCTCAAATATCTACCTCCTAGGTAGGCAACTCGAGCAGCTGTAAGGGTTCTCCGGAGAAGATATGCAAGAATGCCATCCAGCGAAAAGGAAACAAGAAAAGGAGCGCAACTTGAACCACTGCTTGGATGCCAACTGCAACTGTCAGAACCAAAAGCGAAGAGGTCCAAGGGATTTCGTAAACAACCGTTCAGCGGTAGGACACGACGGAAGGCAGAGAGATACGAGAAGAGAAGTCGAGTTGATGAGTTGCAGAAGCACTGGAGAGAAAACGTATGACAAGCCGAACTAGTAGGTAGCCGTCCAATGTAATAGTATCGTTGGCAGTACCAGTGCTCTGCCCGCGAACACCCACCAGAGGTATTAAAGTGGTACGTAGTAGAGGAGAGGATACATATGTACCAGGGTAAGGATGCAAGGTGATGGATGATAATGGTTATTGGCGGCCGGGGTAGATGGTGATTACAGTGACGGCGGACACTGACAGGCACGAAGACAAGCCCCACCATACCCTGGGTAGTCTCAGGAACCATTAAATTGAAAGGGACGGAACAGAACGTGGATCGTGGGATGTTAGTCTTTTCGACCGGGATCATTTAAGGGTGGCACGATGGAACACCTGCCTACCTAGCAAGGGTTCGGGGAACGCGTCGTGTGGAGCTGTCAACATTTGGAAAGTGCTACCTAACATGCCGGCCTGAGCTCTGCCTGAGCTCTGCCCGACCTTCCGCAGCAGCAGTACATATGTAGGTAGCTATCTCTCGACCTCTCGATAGGTACGTGGAAACCCTCATCATTCAGGGCAGGTTCCAGAGCATAGATACTACAAGAAGGCACCTAGATAGCTCAAAGTCCTCGGTAGGGAAAAGGACACATGGAATACCAACAAACTAACATCCTTGTCTGCCTAGTATGATGGACACGAGGAACACAAGGTAGGTAACCACCTTATCACAACCAGAAGGTGAATTATGTATGTGTCCGCAGATAGGTGCAGTACTTGCATGCAGCTCATAATGCATTCTGCGCGGGATCAGTCTGGTCTAGTCTCATCCGGACTTACTATGTACTTACTTGTAAAACAGCCCTACCTATCCACCTACTTTCTACATCGCCCAGCTACAGTCTTACCCTAGGGTGATCCATTTGTGTGTAATGCTATGTCTACTTCTGAGGTATGTCGAGTTATGGGACCAGAGACAAGACCGCCTCGCGTTGGATTGTGTCGACGTCGGCTTGTGAGTCGTGAAGACTGTCAGGGTGAGACTGGCTAGATGCGCAAACACCGGCAAACGGTCCCAAGTCGGTGGTAAGTTAAGGTCGCCGTAGTGTGAGCTAGAGCAAGGGACTCGGTGTCCGGATTCTCTAGGGCAAGGTAAGTTGTACTGCTTCGTGTACCTTGTGCTGTACATTGCAGTACGCATTAGGAGGTACCTCTAGGGCGCCTCGCCTGATGGGAGCCCAAGGCTAGCTACTTTCGGTACGTAAGTATTTGAACTTACCTTCCCTTAACGAGCCATCAGCACTTCTCTTTTTGGATGTGGAGGAGGGTCTGGTGTGAGGTTCTAGGTAGATACTAGCTATTTTTACAGAGGTGAACACGCGTCAGAGGTGTCCTTCTTGTTTCTAGACTGATTCAGTCTGTTCTTTCTTCATGCATCGTCTTTTGAGGGGGGTTGTCATCGCTGTTTTTTCTTGCCATGTTCCGGCAACCAAGGCTAAAAGCATGGCCTCGTCAATTCGCCTCGAGGCGCCGTCGCGCTTGAGCTCGAGGAGGGGTTCTCTTCCCAATGCCGACGGAGGTGCCAAATACTGAGCAGTGCAGCGACCGCGCATCACTGGCACAGCACCGGCATACCTGCAAGGCATCGGAGCAAGGAGCTCTAGGTAGGTAGGTAATTTTTAAGTGGATGGATGGTCGACGTTGGAGGGGGCCTGAAGAGGGCAGGCTTCAGGGGCTGTAGAAGGTCTAGAGTCTACCTAACCCAATAGGAAGCATTGCCATTTCCCAGATACATCTCTATAATCTCTTCTCTGATGATCCCCTTTCCGCTTCGGGATTCATCTTCAGCCCATTGACCACTCTCAGGGCACCAGTGCAAGCCTCTGCACCATCACCCCTCTCCATCCCTGGTTCGTATTCCTTTTCCTTCTCTCTGCCACGCATCTTGGCCGTTGCGTCGTATCGTACCTTATTATAATTAATATACAGAACATACATAGGTACTTAACCCAGTACTATAGTACATAGTACATCGTAGTATCTGACCGTTATTTCCCCTTCCACCAACCTTATATCAACAAGAAGCATTCTGCAAGCCTTCTCCTTGTGTGCCTCAGCCCCGGTGCTGTCGTACCCTCGTTAGCGCAGATTGTCAGGTTTGAAGCTCCTTATCCTCCCAGCGCGACGGATGGCGGATTCTCGCTCAAGCGGACACGTCTATCAAACGTCGGTTGGTTGGCATCCAAGTCTCGATACCCTCGGTCTTCCGAACCCACTTCTACGTCAGGCGCCACCCTGGCAAATTCTTGAGCCTCAGTCAGAAGAAATTCCGAGTGCGACGGGCACACGCCAGAGTTCGTCCGTCTTGTCGACACCAAGTGCGTTCACAGCAGCATCTCAACCGCCTCAAGGTACGTAATCTGAACGCTGAATGATGTCCGAGGCAAGGCAGTCCGGTTCGAGCTCATGTGTTATTCCTTGGCGTCCACTCGACGTGACTGTGATTGCTGTGCTAATGTGATCTGTTCGGCGGTATCCAAGGACTGGGTCAGACAGATAAGTCAAGGCGCAACCGACAACCTAAGCTTTTTGTGCAGACATTAACCTATGCTATCCTTGGCTTGGATCAACCTCATCTCCGCGTCTTCGTACCACGACACAGCACGTAGAAAGTAATTTTAGGTAACAGATGGGCTGAAAACATCCACAAATGTAATAGCCCTAAGATCAGTCCCGTTCTCTCTGGGAGGAGACCGTCCAGAAGCATCACTATCCGATGCCCAACAAGTACCACGGACGCTCGAAGCGTCCAAGATTCCCTCGCTAACGAAAAGCTCCAACGCCAATCAGACTTGGCGCGCTTGGATTATCACCTGCCGTTGGAAGCTATTATCTAGCATCGACGCTGTCTGGGACCGGCTCAGCCACCATTTGACACGGCTCGTTTCAACGTCGTTTCTTCTTAGGTTTTCCCGAGGCCCGCTCTATTTACCATGGTACATACACACATACATACGTGTTGCGGTAGTCAGATCTAACGATGGGGTTTCTTCGAAGCTCGTTCCAAGATCTAATCCTCCAAGCTCAACGTACTGTAGTGGTGAAAGTATGCAGCAGCAATGAGCTAATACCACGGAGCCACAGCATATTTGAGGGGCTGGCTCGGGATAGGCAGGGGGTGTTGTGTTGTATGTCTGTGAATCTAATTAAAAAATTGAAACTGAAAACACCAGTACTTGGTCAAGATGAAAGGGACATGTCACGTCTGATGAGTGGCATTGCCATCTCCTTACTGTCCGGGCTCTGTCAGGTCACTACAAGCTGGACCACTCCAGTAGGGGAATCCTACACGATAGGGAGCCTTCCGAAAGGTCAGCGTCAACAATCAGCGTCAGATTGGATGGAACATGGCTGACATGCCTGGTCAATAGGTGTTGAGGAGGAATTTCCGCAAGCGAGGCGGGCCAGGGGCCAAAAGGAAAAGAGCCGCCCGGACTGCCACACTACCTCACTAAGTATGGAGTATCCAACTTGACGGGCCGTAGGCGCCGGAAGCCATTTCACGCCGCCGCTCTGAAAGGTCCTGGCTGGTCGTGGCCACTAACGAATTGACTACCACAACAGGAGCTGGCTCATGGCATTGGTCCTCCCTCACGCCTTCGAGTTTTGTGCACCGACCTCTCGTGGCAGTGTAGCGCGGATGTTTGTTTCTGTAGCATTGCACATTCCTTTTTCGAAGGTATGGATCAGGGCAGAATCTGGCTGGATTCTGGTTCTCGCGGCTGACATCTAAAAAGCAACATTCTAACGTTTACACACTGGGGACTAGCCTGTCAAAATGACACCCACTGATCGGCCATTGGTACTGCTGGCCTGTTCAGACCTGTTGAACTCAATAAGCAAACTTGATCCCTCTACCCATCTCCACAGATCTTGGCAACATTTCCAATACAAATGTATTCCTCGGTGTGATGGACTGCGAGGTGCCCTAGTCGTTCCCTGCGTTTGGGTTCGCCCTATCCTGTAGGGGGTTAGTGTGCACGGAGTGATCACATCAATAAAGGTGCCAATCTGTGAAAGATGTGCATTCGCACAAGTTTCATCGAGTAAACACTCCGTTCTTCTCCACAGTTCACATGCTGTGCCACCAAGATTCGAAGCTCTCTCCGTTTCCCAATCTCCAGGTCATCTATCTATCGCCATCACTTGGAAAAGTCGTCGCAAGGCCGTCACGTCCAAGCTACTTGGGTACCCCACTGTCCTGGTGCCATCGATGTGATGTTGCTGAATCGCTTGAACGTTCATATTGTTGACTCCGATAAGCAGCTAGGGGATTTCTAGGTGAACATACCTGGGTACCTGAGTCAAAGAGCTTGAGGTGCCGGATCACCAGGTGATTTGGGCAGCATTACGCACAGACATAACACTGAACCGGTGGGTGCAACGTGCCCTAGAGGAGCATTTTACCCCCCAAAGTGGATTATTCATCTACTCCATTTTGAAGTCTTCGGCATATCAGGGCTTGAAGGGCAAGCCAGTTGCTTTGGCCTCGATGCTGCCTTGTTCTGCGATACATAGATGTGTTGAGCGAGCGATCTCATTCATACTTGTAGGTACGCAGAGCATTTCAGCATCGTACCTCGTGCCTTGTGCCATGCGCCAACCTTGCAATGGCCTCGCCAAACCCAGACGGTCATATTGTAGTCTTGTCGCTCAGGAAGCCGTCTGGTGGCAGTCTTGCTACGTAGAGCCCACGAGTCAATCGGCTGGGAATCATCAGTTGGCGTCGGCTATAGTTGCGTCTACGGTTATTTGGTTGGAAGCTCTTTCCACATTCTACCGCGTACCTACATTCCAAATACAAAACGGGAGTCTTGCGAGATGCATGGCAGAGACCTAGCTTAGGTGAGGAACCCGACGGTAATGAGTTAGTAATTGCCTGAGTGTACTATGTACAGCTACCTACACAGTACAATGGCGGATCACGGTACGTAGACCGCACAGCTCGTCTGGTCCTGATTCTAACGTTCCTCGACTAGCTCTCGAGACATTCCTTTCAGACTTTTGAGCTCCATCACGCACCGCAATCGCTATCGGTCGATACCAGGCGAGCCAGTCGGGTCCTGTAATGAGTGCTTTGACAGTTCGGTCTGGAATATATGCCTTGCAAAGACGAGCAGCCACCCTGGGGGGGTTCCTGGGTCGGTGGCGTTTCTGGGAGTGTCTATCTGTGGCCGATTAAGCGTTTCATGTACTTCAGCCTCAACGGCTGGTGTTCACTTTGAAACTTGCCGGTATACATTAATATGGCGGCAAGAGAACGTGAATCTGGGCCAAACCTTCCCTCGGGACTTGCATTTCGTCTTTGGGTCTTTACAAGATGGCGCAGGTGTCTAGAATATGACCGATGGTTGCTTCAATGAGTGCCTTGGTTCTGTTGAGAGGCAATATACCCGTCATGGTATGCTACGGTGTACTCCGAGATACTATAGACTCCAGCGCTGCCGCTTACGAGCCGTCCCGTTGGTGTCCGGCTGACGTCTTGCCCTCTCATAATCCGGTCTGTTATGCAGCTCCAAGCTATGGGTAAGCTAATGGCTAATAGCTAATGTGAGAGACACGTCACAATGTGGCGTTGAGGACCACGAAACTATCGGTTTAGATACAACAAAATACTTTTCGTCTTGGTTTCTCTTCGATCCTTGGGTGCAGCCCTGTCGAAAAGTCGACTGGTGTGAGGATTGCTTACTATCCAAATAACCAGGGTGATGTACACAGCAGCAGTGTCCCCCAGGAGAAACTCCGCTAGCAAGCGCCACATTCAAGTTAATAACGTCTTGCCATCATGTTGCTTTCTGCAATCACATGATGCAATACCCCTTCCTACAATGCAGCATTGGTCATTTCTTGTTCCCCACGTCCTTCACAATCTCAGCTTGTGAGTGCCTGACAAGGTTTTAGAAATCATGATATCCACTATAGAGCTGTCTACCGATTCCCGCGTTCCTCCCTGTCTTCCCCGTTCCCCGAAATTCAGTGTGAGAGTCTCGAAGACCCGCCGTTGATTTGCTTGATAGGTGTCGCCATGGGGCTCGCACCGTTTTCGGAGATGGCTTTTGGTTCGAGTATACCGACGTGTCAGTGTTGCCGGCGAGCAATGAGCAGGCCAAAACATTTCGTGAGGTTGACGAACTCCGACTGTGCATGTGGCTGGTCTTCCCTTCCTTCCGGTCTTGCCTGTCGAGAGCTGTGTGTTAGCGCTTCTGGTCAGTCTAGACGACAGAGCCTATGGTCGCCCCCTTTTGTGCATAGTGGCCACAGATCCATTCACATTCTCTGTGCTAGTTCGCTGCTAATAACTCGCCATATGATAGTAAAAATGCTTGAGGGCAGTCCGTTGCCGCGGATCTAGATGATTAGAAGTAAGCAATGGGTGGCTATAACTCATTGCTGGTAGCTAGTCGTGGGTATGGGGCAGAATCGTGGGAATAGGAAACTGCTGGGTTGTCTAAAGAGTTTAAACATGACGTAAAATTTCGGGAAAGCTCTTTTGTAGTATCATGAAGTAGCATGAGGGGTCTGATAACCGAGTGTTGATGAGATCAAAGTTGACCAGAGTTGCCAGTGCGTACAAGCTGGACAGTCACAGATAAAGGCGTGATATTAGATGCGTTCTTTCAGAGCAAATTCATGTCCTGCACTAGTCCTAGTCAATAATGACAGTGTCATATCTACAGATATTTCAACAGATTGAAAATAGGGTTATTTGAATGATAGCAGGTACCAAGTATAATTCGCAAGCTGCGGAAATAGATCGCCAAGTCCCGAAAATTTCCCAGGTCCAAGTGAACTTCATTTGAGATGTTCTGGAGAAGCAGTCCTTGTTGGATATGCAAATGACTCATATTTGCTGAAATGTGGTAGTTATCTCCTTGGTGATTCAAGACCTGTATTCAACTCAATACTAGGCATGAATCTATGTCAAGCATTTGGATGGAACGCTTCCAATATTACACCAACGACATCTGGACTGCTGTTCTCGGATCTTGTTTCAAAATCGCCACCCTTTCGCCCCTCAATAGTGGCACTACCTGCTTCCCTTTGCGCCTTGGCCTAGATACATGTTATCCTTCTGCCACCTTTTCATGGCAGCCGTCATAAACCATAAGTATCCTCGCACACTGCTGAGATGGTTTGGTGATACAATTTCTTTCGATTTGAGCGACGATCAAAGAGCTCTGGGCTAGCTATGTGTCTGTCTGGACATGGCTTCCGGTTCGCTACAACAGTTTATCGGGAATTGATATGAACACATCAGCGCAGCATTCACTGACCCTTAGAGGATGATGTCTGTTTCTTTCCTAAAACAAACAACAAGGGATGGTCACTGAGCGAGAACGCGAGGCCAGACTTAGTCATCTGAGACCATGACGATAGCTGTTGCGATCAGCAGCTCGCCCATCAAGCCTGTTTAGATATGCGGTGTTATCCCTTGTATATTTCAGATATGTCATGCCGAAGCAAACATCACCGCTTGGACCCACAGGCGAAGTCAGGGATAGGATACGAAAATAACTACTGGTGACTGGAGTTTGATCATTACTTAGCTGACACTTCATCCCGGCTATGGTCACTTCTCAACGGCATTTCACCAGTCTTCCTTTGCTATTAGTATAGGGTTGATATTCGCACTCTTGTTACCGGCAATCAAATAATGGTCATGGATTGTGCATTCCTAATCTGGTATCATGGGGACCAAGTACTTCAATGAGAGAGGAAAATATACCCACGTACAGCACCGATATCAGTATTGCCACTCCAAGTACAGCTTTAAGCTTACGATGCGTCCACCGACGTACTCCTATCTTAGGCCAGTTCAGCAGCACACAACTGGCTGATAAATTAGCTGAAAAGAATGTACCATAAACCCATTCATGACTCTGGCCCCAGGACCTTTGAAGTTGCGTGGGACGCACAATGCTTCCATTTGAGTCTCATGGCTCCTGGCAAGCCCCTCCTGTGAGGTTGTTCGCCCTCCTCTACTATAGAGTTGTCTCGATTGCCGTCTCAGCGACTCATCGACATAGTATGAGTACACAGAGACATATAGATTGGATTTACGGTCGGCCTCCCTAGTGTTTCGGTCGATGCTAGCCTTGCGAAACCATGACCGACTTCGCGCGCCTAGACCATGGAGGTACTTAATTGGAGCCTCATGATGATTCTCTATGCATGTCGTAGTCTCCGAATTCGAAAATAGCCGTATGTCTGTGATTTCATACCCGTAGTACTAGAATGAGGCACACCGATAAGACATTCCAGCCTTGATGAACAAGTGTAAAAACCGTCGCCTCGAAACAAGTCCCATCCTTGACATGGTCTCCCGTTTACGTCCGTACGCACCCACCCCGCGTCGCCGGACTCACGACCGCACACGCCGTATATTATCATCCTTACTTATCTACCTGCCTTGCCTTCGCGCTGGACGCCGCCGTATCCGGAGGGGCGTCTGTGGGCACCCGGGGCTCGGCCGTCACGCCCCGCACCGCGTACTCGAGGGGCCCTGGCGCTGGTGAATCGAGAACCTGCTTCTGTACGTCAGGGCCGCCACGGCAGACGAACGCCGCATGTCCAAAACGTCTGCGGCCTCCCGCTTTCATGTCCGCGCAACACAAGCTGCCCATGCTGCCCTGTCTAGGAAAAAAAAAAAAATAAAAAAAAAATCCGAGTCTCTTCGCACATGTGAGTGAGTGAGTGAGTGAGTGAGTCGGTGTCTACCATGGCACCGCCACCACACTTGCCCTGACAGGAGAAAGTGGCCCGCACCGGATCTGATGCACGTCTTTTGCCCACATCACATACCTGGGTAGTTTGAGCAGAAGACTGCTGGCCTGGGCCGGAATGCCTCTTGGATAGAAGGGGGGCTTACGCGATGCACCTCTGGATTTTCGAGCCGCGGTGCGCGCGCAAATAGCAACGGCACATGGGTTTCCCGCCTGTGTGACCTGCGCCCAGGTCAGCCCAGGTAAGGGCTAGACAGGGCAAGTATGTAGTAGTGAGGCTCTTCGTTCCGTGCTCCCCGCATTGCATTGGGCGGGTTTTGGGGGCCGGGTCCTGGAGAGAGATCCGATGGGGCCTCAGGTGGCGGCAAGGTGTGACTGGCGTACAGACAAAAAGCATCAAGGGTCGCCGAATTTGGCTTTCCGTGGGTGGCTCGGGTTCCTTGGGTAATGTTCGAGGCGTCTCGATTCTGGGCACCGGATGTCCGGCGGACACGACAAGCTTCGAGGCTCGAAGGCCAGAGGTTACGGTAAATGATCGTCCATGATTCGTAAGAGCAATCCGTAGCTCTTATAATTCACGCATCCTTATTGTGTTATGAGAAAACGCTTTTCATTCGAGATTGAATATGATAAATCCATGTTTTGTGGTGCCGCGGACCAAATGACACGTTATACTGTTCTTATCGACTTATGACTCCCATTCCCTCTTCTCAAGAGTGTCTTGCACTTGGTGCGCATCGAGCAACTGACGTTGTGGAAGCTGGAAGCTCGTGTCGAGTGCGTGCTCGATACGCTGTGTCCAGCACGCAGGCTGCCGCGAACAGGGCAAACAGGTATGTAGCCAATATTGTATTCTCGACAGAGGAGAGCTTTGCCCGTCTGCGTCAACCACCTATAATTGCATGGCTTGAGACATGGTACACATACATTAAGGAGCAGATGTATCTGCCGTAGGACAGAAGTCGAATATCAGATCAGAGCATTGCGAAACATGCCTCCTATCAGATGGTAAAGCTCGGACTACATAGACCCTTAAAGCGCAGCCATGTCTTCCAGATTACACTGGCGTTGGACTTTCAAGGCGCAGGCGACCGCAAGTCGCACGCGGCAAGTATTGCAAGTGTCACTTGATAAGCTCAAGAAAAAGATATGGTATAGCCGTAATATGTTGAGTTCACCGCGGTCTCACCCCTCATATAATCGGCCTTCTTGCGGACCCAACAGTATTCTGTGGTGCGCACCATGGTCCTCACCGCTCGAGATACTCCCCAAAGTGCTACAACCTGAGACCCGAGTAGCATGATTGTCTTGTGCTGATTGAGAGTCCTGTATATGGCACCCTGGAGATGCTCTCATGTCTTATTACGACGGACTGTATTCCGGCAGGACAAAAGTGCGGGCTGGATTCCTTGGACGACGACTGGCGAGCATGGCCCCAGTGCTGCGAGATCTCTTGCAGCTTGATCCTCACAGTCATGTCGATTTGGGATGGGAGCATAAGTCTCGGGCTCGCTTTCGATCACGGGAATATCTTCCTGAAAGAAATGCAAGTGGATGGGACGCCCACCAACACCCACCCCCCCCCCCCCCGGAGCTAGGGAGGGCAATATCAAATGGTAAAGTCCTAGCTATCAAATTACCTGGTTCAGAAACTGCGTGGGGTGCGGGAGAGAGCCCGCACGGTCCAAAGATCTGGACTGAGACTCATTTTCTCTTGTGATTAGTCGAAGAGAGGGTTTACAAAGACTTGCCTGCATGATCAGGATGATATCAATCAAACTCACGATGCTGGCTCGACCAGGAGGTTTCGGGACTGTACAGCCAGTCTGGAAAGCACGCAGGTCAGCCGAGTGGCGGCGTCGTTGTAGCACATCAATCGAGCAAAAAAACTTTCACCATAGCCTGACCCGAATACTCCTTGAAGCCGTCGGATCTGCAGCTATCGTGGCCCGTCGAATTGTAGGTAGGCATACCGGTGAGCTCTAACCATAGGACGTCATCCCGCGGGAGGGCACTTCTGTGCTATCCAAGAGTCTGCACACCGGTCTGGCCGTGACGAGGAGAGTGAGGAGGAGGAGGACGACGGTACAGGATGGACCAGCCGGCCGAGAAAGGAAGGAGGACGAGGCGCGGGGGATAAAGAACTCGAAGGAACCTCGCTGACATATTTTTTCCTGACAAAGCTTCAAGTGGCTGATCAGCCCACCGGGCTTCGCGTGCAACAGCTGCCGAGTCAGCGTCTTTCATTCTGCGCCGTACGATGTTTCCACGTGCCAACGTTACAACGGGCGAATGCGCATAAGGGAAGAAAGGACAAAACACCCTGCAGGCTGGCAGTCCCGGTCCTGAAGCATCGATCCTGCTTCGTAATATGTGCCATACACGTAGGCTCGATTTTTGCAGGCGCACCTTTGGATTGACATGAAAGGAATCGCTCATCTCAATAGCACATGGTAAGGATCAACAGACCGTTCGAGTCTTCCTATGCAGTGTTGGTCGCATTTGTAAGCTGCCATCAGCGCGGGCACACGATAGAGGGATACCAGCTTCCTGATGAGGTTGGGGCTCGTGCGGTCGGTCAGTCAGGAAAAGGCGTCTCCACTGTGCAGAGTATGCAGTATACCTACTTGCATACAGGACATCTGCCAGATTTCGAGAAGTTTGCCCTCTACGCGCGTGTTCATGTAGTTGGAGACATCATGCGTAGCAGTTGAGTACCGATTGGACCTACAGTGGTGAATTGATGGAGATCATGGACTTGATCTTGTGCCAGAAGTTTGACATGCCCGATATCAAGCTTCGATAAGGAGATGTTTGGTGGCCGTCTATATATCGGTAGCGGCGTTAGTCTCAGCTGCGTGGGTGAGCTATGATATGATACGCTAGGCGCATGATGAATGTTTTCCAGTGCAAGGGGGCTGATTCTTGTCGTGCCAGCCTCCGGAAGATTACAGACACGCGTGGGGGCAAAAGCCTGACGTCCCTCCAGTGGCATGGCATCGTGTAGATTGCCGTCGGTACTGGCCATGCCGGGTACGATAGTGTCGTCAAATCTCCTAGTAAGGTGAGGTCTGGGCCTCTCAGCACGGGGGTCGATACATCTGTTCCTTGCGCTTGACATCATCTTAGGTTTCGAGCGTACGAATGCATGGAACCACAGCACTCGAAGCTCTGATGCTAGCTTAATCACTTTAACAGAATCATATCAGATCCCGTTTCAATCTGCATTCTATATGTGCACCGGTGATATAACAGCATTGCGGAGGAAGCCTGGGATGGAAGCCTGGGATTGACGCTTCGGATGTCGATCCTGAGCCCCGTACTGGTATGCCCGCGGAGTACGTGCACTCTTGCGTGGGTGACGAAACCTCTGCTCGTTCCGGTGAATCTAGTCAGAACTTTCCAAGTGCCAGGAAATAGCGATACATAGCTCGATGCTGTGTATCCCTGCTGAAAGACGAATTCAGGTTCCGAAAGAATCCTAGCACCTGACTTCGTCGGCCTGCATCCCGACCTTTAACCAAGAGGCCGACTGGGATCTGTGTCCCTGCGCTAGATCACCATAGAATACGTATGCATCAACATCGCAACTCTCAGTTTCGAACGCCCCTCCAAAGCCCCGGCCGAAGGTGACCTCATAGTATCAGGAATGGGTTCGCTGTTGAGCGAGGCTTCGCCAGAGAGAGTCGGGATGCAGAAAGGCGGTTCGCTCAAGAGAGGCTGGTCTATAGTGTTCCACCCCCACATCGATCCGAGGTTTTTATGCTCTATTGGCGTTCAAAATCTTTCGTAGAACATCAAGAAATAACCTTGCCCAGCTATCTTTTGAAACATGAGCACTGAGAAGGGGAAACTTATACTACATATCGGTAGCAGAGACCCATCCATGATCTTACCCACGGTTACAGTATGAATCTGGACCTGGCCTTGGCCTTTGGATGCGATGGGAAAAGAAAAGAAAAAAACTGCGAACGATGCACCCGACTTTCTTTATCAGATCGTCGGATAGCGGGTGGGAGGCTGCCCCTGTGCCGAACCATCGACAAGGGCCTACGGTACCACCATGGATACTAGAGGCACAGCACATACCTGGCAGCAGCAATGCCAATGGCTTACCGACATCCATCCACCTCTTCGCCGGTGAGAAAAGAGGATAAAGAGAGGCCCAGATGACAGGCCACGGCTCACGATCCGGGTTCCGGGCGGACGCAAGTTCGTAAAGACCCGGCATGAGCTCCTCTATAGTCCCGGTCCGTACATGGAGCTACTGGTAGTCAGTCCAACACCTACATGAAACTAGCCGAAAGGGACCCGGTGTCGTTCCCAATAAGAAGCAAGGCCGTGCCCCCGGGACGAGATCAATGAGAGAGACTCCACGACGCGGGTTTTTCTTGCCGTACTAAGTCGCATCATTGGTGCCTTTTCTGAATGTGGTTTGTTGTCCGTCTTGCTTACTAGCGGAGAGTGAGAAGCGAGGGAAAAAGGAAGAAGAATAATGCGACAACTGATGTGCAGCATTTCAAAGACTTTGTGTGATTCGACCGGTTGAGCAGGTGTGAATATCACGGAGGTACTAGGTAGTGAAATAAGCCTTCTTCCTTTCCTGCTTCGCGCCCGCCCGGTTCGTCAACAGATGCCGACATTTGTAGACATCGGGACGTCAACGTCTCGGGAATGCTGTGCGACATTCTATGGCCACCACGGCAGACAACTCGACTTTCTCCCACCAAACCCCCCGAAGGTGGGTCATTACTCTGCCCTGGGCAGACCAACGTCCAGTGTGTTCCCAGGGAACAGCTATGTTAGGTAAGTAGGTAGGTTAGGAATGTACACACCACAGAAATTCTTACCTTGAGGTACCTACCAGCACATGCACTGGCCCAAATTCACCTGACATGTGAACGATACTTTGGCCTCTCTCGTCAGTTTTTTTCTTCTTCTCACTGGGCAAGGACTGGGAAATTTCCGACGAAGGGCGGCCACCGCTGCGACCACGGCTTCCTACGCCCTCGCATACCTTACCTTAACATACTAGTCGCTGCCGACAAGCAACAAACGTACATAGGGTAGGATGTCTGTCTATTACCTACTATGTCCAAATGTGTGCTGCTATGCGAACCGTCCGCGCGCCTGTACGCACGGGCATACATGCATCCATGATCTTTATCTGTGCGTACTCAATGGGATGACGGGTCGGCTAAGAAGGTTAGTAAGACACCGTCAAGTTCCCTAACCTACATATGCACTCATGCCGAAGTCGCATAGGGCCGACCTTACCTATCTCCGACATATGGGTAGCTCATGCCGTTGTGTGTACACTGCCATACTTGTGTATCGTGTGCCTTCTGTTTGTATTATTATCATTGTCATTGTCATTGCACGCATGTGTATTTTGTGAAAGTAGATAGGTATTTAAGTACTTGAAATACGCAGGAAGCGCACGAGAAAGAAAACCAGGAGATGACGAAGCATGTCGAACGATCTCTGAATGCTGACTGCAGCAGGTCACCAAAGACATGTAGACATGCGCCGTCCGTCGACCTACGGCAGACAGGCTGCATTTTGCAATGCAATGGTACA
Source organism: Xylariaceae sp. FL0016 (assembly GCA_022578815.1). Lineage (NCBI taxonomy): Eukaryota > Fungi > Ascomycota > Sordariomycetes > Xylariales > Xylariaceae > Xylariaceae sp. FL0016. The sequence goes on from MU388755.1 coordinate 101,137, forward strand.
GATATCCCCGAAGGAACTTCATACCTCCGCATCCACATCGTACATCCCTCGTCCTACATTATATTCCTGACGCAAAACTTAGTAAAAAATGTACTCAGTATGAATATACTGACTTTAGCGCCTTGGTTATGGCGTGACGGTGTAACGCAGCTTCAATACTTCCTTAGGTACTCCATTTGAGCCTTGTCCACCCACACTTGCAATGACTTCATACAACACAGACATACAAACATTGGAAGCACACACGTACACATGCACATACCGAGCACATACACATTTACACCTACACAACAAGGCGCTTCTCCAATCGCGGCCGTCTCATACCCAGTATAAGTGTGTTTCAGGTTCCCATCCCTTGGGCCTGGCAGTCATGGCCATTGCGACAAATGCCCTCTTAGACCTCAGTTAGGTAAGATGGAGGCACCCACAAACCTGTAAGTACCTTAGGTACCTAATGTAGGTGCCCAGGTTGCCCGCTGGGATTAGTTAGCCTGGGTGTATCGGCTCTCGCTTGGGAGGGACAGACGCACAGGGCTAGAGGAGACCGGTAGGTACATGATGTACGCAAAGCCCTGCCATCTGCTACAATAAGGCAATCAGAGTAAGAGTATTTACATAAGATAGTGCGTTATGAGGTAGCTTTGGCAGTGAACGCATATCTCCTCTTATGTATCCAGAATCTTCAGGGTTTACACACACACAGGACGATGAGTTATAAAGCTGCATAATGTATCTACTTACAAGCCAGGTGCTCAAGATCGGCCCGGAAAACCCAAGGTACCTCGGAGATGCGATTCTGTTGTAATGACCCTAACGCCTGTATGGTACTACTACCTACCTAGGTAAGGCGGAAGTTACCTGTGAAGGTGAAATCTCCATCAATCAACCCGACGGCAACTCTGTAATAGCACTTACCCCAGTTCGTTCGTTATCCATACCACGTCACCTTCCTACCTTACCTAAGGCACCTACCTATCTACTTACCTGCCTCCTGCCCTCAGCCCGCCGCCCTTTTTGGGGGAAATAGGAGGGGCTACCTTGGAGCGTCTACGATCGAGCGTCTGACAGGTACCTCCTACCAAGCAATTTCACATGCAATGTGCAAAGCGGAACCCCTCCTCCCACGCACCAGTAGGTCGTTTTGAATGCCCCCAAATGCCAGACAGAGAATTAAAAAAAAAAAAAAAAAAAAAAAAAAAAAAGGTAAGTTTATTCAGGTCGAAACTGACTCCCACTGGGGGGTCGACAGACGCGTTACCAGAACGAAGCCTGATCGACACGGTCACTTCCCACTCTTGGCAGGCACTTCACAAACTTGCCCGCCGTTCGGCTGCGTTCGACCTACGAGCCGCGGCCAAACATCTTTCATCCCAGGAAGCTTCATCTCAGCATCCCGGGAAAGAACAAGAGAAACAGTAGCTACGTTACCAAGGTATCTAGTTGTAGATGCATGGAAAGACACTCGTGGTCATGACAAGCTACCTATGAAACAAGGGTACATGGCGGAACTTGGTAATCATCCAGGTAGCAGCGTACTATTGTAATGCATATACACCCAACTAACAGGAACCAGTTCCTGGGCGAAGCGTTGTCACGACTCGTGAAAACGTCACCGGCGTTTCTTTCTTCAATGAGTTTCAGGCCTTGACCCAACCTAGCCGCTTCGGCTTGTGTGGGGGTGGGATGATAAGACCAGTCCCGCCCGTTGGAAGAGAGACGAAATGCAAAGAGTAACACGGGCCAATATGACAAAATGGCTAGAGGACTTGGCTCCAGCTTCGGTCCGTATTTTACTCTATTTGAATGGCGCTAGAATGTATTTCCAAGGGCAGCACGCTTGAGAGGAAATAGTAGGGCTGAGAATCACAGGGCATTCGTTCCATTGATCATACCGCAGGCTCTTGTGAGAATGTCGGGTTGGTAGAGTCATGAGTACATCTCGAGGTTGCCATATCCAAAGAACCCCGATTCTACCCGGCAATGCCAATAAATCCATTGCCACCCTTGCCTTTTCTGCGAGACTTTCCAACCAAATAAATCATATCATGAGCCAGTGTTCCAACGGTGCTATGGGCATCTCAAGTAACAAAGAGATGTGAAGAAGATGGCTCGAGGAAACCTCTGATGAATGCCCCGAGACTCCAGAACACCACTGGCTGCCCGTCCTTCTCTCTTCCGCAAACATTTCCCCCTACGTAAGGAAAATCCAGGGACTTATTCCCAATAATACCGCTTTTTTAGTTCGTACGCCGTTCGCCATATGGGAAGCCCATTGTGAATGTCTGAAGAACGATCCAAAGATAGGTCAAGGTATAACTCTGATGGGTATGGGCACAGTAATACCAGCCATAAGAAAAACTCCCATCCTTGCCATGATACAGAGCTGTATGTAACGAATAACGACCGCGCGTGGACCGAATGGAGAACTTAGTTTGACCGTCACCTGGCCGTGTCGCGTACCCGACGGTGGTCTCCAGGGCCACGTTGCTGCCTGTTTCAACACAATAGACAATGAACCGAAGAATGATGATCGTCGTTGAAGGTGTCGTTGGCGAGCGCGCGAGCGCGCAAGCCCGCCGAGGAATATCTATTTCGCGAGGGTCCTATAATATGATGCATCTGCCTCCGCCACCTCGTCGTCTGTCCCGGTCCCGACGGGGACCCTGCCCATACCTGGGACCCCTTCCATTCAATTGCGAATCGTCGCCGCCGTGGGGATTGTTCCGCATATACTCTTTGGTTTCTCTTTGTCTGCGCAGTATTCTGACTACGTCATAGAAGGCCTTTTCGACATTTATGCAGTTCTTGGCTGAGGCTTCGACGAATTCGCAGCCTAACTCACGCGCCAGAGCATGACCCTCTTGTGTGGACACCTCACGCTCGGTTACGCGATCGCTTTTGTTTCCGACCAGCATGATAGGGACCGCACTCGGGGGTCCACCAGCGTTGGCTATCGGGGAGCCAGGGTATCCGGTCGGTGACGATTGGCATGACTCCTTAACTCTCTGGATCTGGTGGTGGAATCGCTTAATGCGCGAGAATGACGATCGAGACGAGATGCTGTAGACGAGCACGAAACCTTCGCCGTCCCGAATCCACTGGTCGCGAAGGGCTGTGTACTCTTCTTGTCCTGCCGTATCTAACACTTCAAGCATACAAGCGGCTCCATCTATCACGACCTGCTTACGGTACGAATCTTCAATTGTCGGATCATACTAGAATTAGAGGTCAGCCGTGGATGACAAGCGTGGAGCGTGGGCAGAGCGCAGGAGCCACCCTTGGCCCCTTCGACAATGGAAAGTGGCGGATCACGTACCGTCTCAACGAAATGTTGCAGGCATAGTTGGATGGTCAAAGCTGTCTTACCAACACCGCCATCACCCAGCACCACAAGTTTGTACAGTATCATACGTGGTGACATGGTGATGGGAAGAGCGGCCTCGGCTGAACCAGGCGATTGCTATCGGGCTTTAAACCCAAAGATGCAAGATGGTGGGACAGTCGCAGGCGATGTCCGATAAGCATAAGCCGGGCCAGGCGAAACAAGAAGGAGCTCTGACGAACGGGGCGTTTGATCGCAATCCTCTGGGCAAAGGTTGGCTGGAAGTCTGGAAGTCTGGACGAAGCTCGGCGAGGCAGGGACCTTGGGAGGTGAGCAGACAAGTGGGTGGGTAGGTAGTTGAGTGCTGCTAGTAGTAGGCGGGCGTTAAGATGACGGAATGCAATTGTACAGGGGGAGGAGGGTCAGCGAGCGCAATGGCCGTGGAGATCGTTGCGAGGGCAGCGGCAGCAGCTATGGGAAAGACGATGAGAATGAAGGGTCGGCGTTTGGACAGGTTGAGATGATGGCAGCGTCGACGTGAGGAGAGATCCGGATGAGAAATGAAATGGAGAAGGAGAAGAGGAGGGACAAGGCCTACTACTACTAAGGTTGTTGTGTGGACTGTGGAGAATGAGTTTTTTGGCGGGTCGGGGTTGACCTGGGTTCTCTGAACGACAGGAGGAGGAGGAGGAGGAGATGGAGGAGGAGCAAGATTGGAACTGGTCGAGGGCTGATGACAGTTGTTGTTCTAACTTGACGACTTGACGAATGCCCACCACCAACTGCCAACGGCCAAGTCAAGTACAGTACTACCTATTCTCTGCAAGTAATATGTGTCTACCACATCTACCGTCCTGAAGCGGGATACTGTGCAGGTAAGGAACCTCAGTCTGAGCTCAGGTAAGACAGACTGGAGGACGGACGGGCCTTGAACTGAGATTGTAAGCAGCTGGGGTCTGTGGATTCAGAGCGACGCGACCCGAGTATGAATGTGCTGCGTAGCGAACCGAGCCAGGACACCCGTTGCTAAAAGACGCCGTAGCGAGTGAGAAAGAGAAGGGGGGGGGATACCTAAGGAAGTAGGTAGGTACCTAGGTAGGCCAGTCAGCGTAGGTAAGTGCCTAAGGTCGAACCAAGGAAGCAAAGAGTCTGTAATAAGTGTGAGAGCGCAATACATAGGTGGGCTTGGCGGTCGAGTTACCTCCTTCTAGGCCCAAGGTTTAGGTAGACACACAAGGTACCTAAGGTAAGGTACTTTACCTACCTAACATTCATCCTAACTGACCACCACCTTAGGAGGTACTGTGGGTACTACCTACCTACCTACTCACCTATTTCCTAAGTGACTGAGTGGGATTGTGGGCTGGGTGGTGCTTTCGGGTGGGTTTGGAGTAACTAGGCTGGCCGCTGTTCGCTGCTGGGCTGCTGGGACAAGGTGGGCAAGGGAGAGTTGGATTGTGTGAAGGAACCGGGATAGAATCAAAGGCGGAGGTGGGGTAGCGAAGGAATGGCAGAGATTTTTTCTCTCTTTATTCATCTACCTGGTCAAGTATACAGAGAAGAGACGTATACATACCACCCTGCTACATGCCTGACCATGTGCATGAAGAGGTAGGTTGCTATGGGCTCTTGAGCGTAGAGGTGACCGTTGTTTATTCTATTTAGATGCAGTCGAGTGCCGCAGTTGGGAGGATAGAAGACATTATCGTGGCATCTATACCTACCTCCTAGGAATGTATTGTACCTGCCTGGTCCTTTCAAGGGCGTTCAGAGGTGTTCATCGGGTGGATACCTTTGTTGAACAACTGAAGCTTTGATCCAGGCCTTCCATAAACCTCTAAGCCAGTACACCCGTACTTCAGGTAGGGCTTACTCCCGGAATGCCCCCTAACCGCCCCGGCCTGCCTGCCGAACCGTGAGAGCCTACATGCAGAGGTGATAGTTGAAATGCCTACCTCCTTACATAATATAAGGCATCTAACGGAGGCCAGCAAAAGGACGTACCTACTCGCAGTCAGAATGGGTCGAAGGTTAGCGGATCTTATTCGAACCTTCATTATCTAATGTTGTTTACGGATTCTTCGCAAGACACTACACAGACAATACTTGGCGGGGGCACTCAGACCCCTACTTTTATTACTAGATATTATTCTGGTAACCTACTACTCAAGTTACTTGTCCGATGCGAAGAAGACACTCGGAAAATAACTTCTGTACTTGCCCAGCTAAGTCAGGGAACCTCTTAGGCTTTTTCCTTCTAGCAGAGAAGATGCCTTGAGTGTCGGTCAAATAGATCGGGGATATAGGAAGTAGGTAATCATCTGGGTGGTTACCTAATAGGAAGGTAAAGGAACAGACCTGTACAGCGTATGGATAGATGTCTATTGGGATTTTCCCAAGAAATGGGTTCCCGATGACACTGCAAAACTATAGGTCCAACAATGCTACGAATCCTCTCTTTGAACTTCTGTGACTATAGATAATGTCTTGTTTACTCGAATTATTACCAAATAGGACCTCTATTCAACCCAGCATTAACTGAGTTAAGTAATGATTTTGTCATGGCATCCCATTTCTCATATCTCATAATAATCGACCACGGTTTCCCGTACCTAGTCAAGATTAAGCGTTACCACTGGTGCGGGTGCAGGGCTGGTAGCCGTCGGGATAGTCAAGCCGCCCTAGGGTTAGAATTTACAAGGCCTAAGTCCCCCCATAGCCCTTATCCCGGCTGTGTATATGTGGTCTCCTTCAAACGTCGCTGTTGTGCCTGTAGCTACCCGGGGTTGGATTATCCAAACCATAACAGCTCTGACGTCGTCGGGCAGGTTGAAGAACCCTCGAGCTATGGGCGTTCATGGCCGAAGCGATCTTGCGTATTCGCCGAGTACTCATTCGCAATGCAAAGGCAGCACACACGGGTAGCATCATGTTGTATGAGACTGACAATGAGAGTCGATATTATAGAGATAGAGTGCAAGAAGCGACAATGCCCGAAAATTAGAGTATTGACAGTCTGATTTATGAAGAAGCGATGAAGTCGCAAAGGGTGGCACAGGCCTCACGGTCAAACAAGCACCCTACTTATCCTGAGGCAATCGCGATGCAGACACGGCTGATACGCCCGCTCGGTACCGTTCTACGAGTTATCCGAAGAGGTACATACGTTAGGTGCCCAATCACCTGGTAGACGTAGGCAATGCACCGAGGAGAGGGTACCGAGCCTGTTGATTGATGACTGCCACTCACACTACGATAGAGGTTACAAAAGTTATGATGATCTGCAGCGTAAGTAGCCAACACTACAGTTGGTCTGCATGGCGCTCGTCGGAATAAATCCCGATTTACAAGTGAAGCAACAGATTGCGCACCTTCAAGCATCACCGCTCTTTGCTCGTTGGTGTATTGAGCACACAGTCACAAGACTGACAAGTCTAAAGGGTTACTACAGAAACGCTTCAAGCATAAAACGAAGCTCTTAGACGACGCCGACGGACACGTCTGTGAAGAAAACTCTTGCATAGATCGGGAATATGTAGAATTTCAACCTTGCCATTTCGTTGTCTTGATATATCACTTATTGAATATGTATCACCTTGAGGCCACACGCTCCGGGCACGAGTAGCGTAGCCCTCCACCCTCCACCCGAACTCATAGACTGTCTTCTACTTCATTGTAAGACGTTTGAGGTCACATATTGGATACCATTGAGCTATGGGATAGGCGGAATAAACGAATTCGTGACTAGCCCATCAGGCATCGCCCTTAATATCCGAAATTCCAAGCTGTCGCGCCACCTCAACGAACCCCCCTTCGCCCTCACCGTCGCTAACCCAGATGTCTACCCATTTCCTCGCTTCATCATATTCTTCGTCTCCCTTGCTCGACCTCTCTTCTAAGGGTCTCTCCACGAAGATAGTCCTCATACCCTGCTTCCGGGCAGCGTCCAAGTCACCCAGGTGCGCAGCCACCATGGCCACCTCTTCTCGCCGACACCCCAACGCCTTCGCCGCCCCGAGATACGTGCTCGGATGTGGCTTGTACGCCTTGAAGTCCGCCGTGCTGATAATGTGCTTGAACCCCAGGCCGCCGGCGTTCGTGTCGGCGTTCAGGTCCTGCAGAAGCTCCCGGTTGCCGTTGGACAAGGTGGCCGTCTCGTAGCGCGTGCCCAGCAGGCGAATGCCACGCCCCGAGTCACTCCATGGCGTGAGGTGATGCCATATCAAGCTGAGGTCGCGGGCCTCGGCGCGCGTGTAGAGGCCGGCCAGGCCGTGCCTGTCCAACAGGACGAGGAGAGCGTCGTAGTGGTGCGTGTCGATGTCCTTCCAAGGCGTCTCGCCCGGGGACGAAGGTCGAGGTGAACTCGCCATAGCTGTTGCGCCAGTCCTGGGCGAAGCGGGCCCAGTCCGCGTCAGCCCAGGACCGGAGACCGGCTTGTACGTGGGGCGGGAGCGTAGGCAGAAGAGCAGGAGACAGCTTCGCTCTGGCGCGCTCGATAAGCATGGAGGTCACGGTGGTGCGCCAGTCAACGACGGTGCCGAACACGTCAAAGGTCAAGGCTTTGACATTGGCGAGTTGGCCGGGGGTAGAGGTGTTGGAAGACATGGTCATTGTTCATTTGCTAGCTTCCAGATAGATAGATGATGCAAGGGGGGGAAGGTTGGGTGTTGGAGCTAGTAAAAGTGAGATCAATCTGCCGCTGCTGTTCGCGTGCTGCAACTGCAAGAGGCACTCAACACCCAGATTATGACTACAGGTGAGGAGTGAAGATATAAATATATCAATACCATTCTCTCTTGCATAGCTACGTAAAATATGCCCTTGAACACGAGCGAAGACAAACGGTGAGGAATGTGTCAAGGTATCACAGCAAACGTTATCCGTACATTTACAACCCAAGCATGCAGTCTAGCTGTAAGATGGTTGTGTTCTCATTCGGTCGCTCATAAGAGAAACGAGGGGCTTTTCTTCAGGGACGGAGGGTCACGCACCTAGGTAACTAAAGTACATACCTAAGTAGGTAGGCAGGTGGGTATATATGGACGCAAGGGGGACTGTCATTGCTATTAACCTCTGATCTGAGTTTGGTGACTACCTATCCCGTTCCCGTCGCAAGGCGACATTTCCTCTTTTCCCAGGGAATGCACTCCTGTTATACTATACCATGCTTCGTCTTGACTTCTGCGAAATCACCAGTGTCAACCACACGTGGGGGTAAGACAGGACATGGATGGCAAACCAATGTCAGTAGTGGCTGAACCATAAACACCAACCTTGGACACAAGCACGCACTAATAAAGCGTGGGCTGTAGGACAAGATAAGAGCTGGAACTTTGGTATCAGCCCAAGTGTTTAACCACAAATCAGCGTCCGTCACCATCACATCTGGACATGCCTTAGCCATTCAAAGTCGTGCCGGCTTGTTCTTGGTCACAAGAATCAACGGTATAACACCAGCGCTCAATTACATAACGCCGTGGTCTGACCGGCCATGGAAGCTGCGTCATGACCACGAAGAGGCTTACGATGTAGTTTCTTGTACAAGTGCCTGATGCCCGGGCGGCTTCCAGTCTTAACCAGCCCAAGGCTGGACGAGTCATTGTCAGATTCTAGCTTGGAATTTGCCTGCCCGAGGACGATGTCTAGTTCATCGGGCTGCTTGGCAACAGGTCGGGCTATGTAAGGACATGTCAACGATTCCTGGAGATACAGCATGCCTGGAGATCTTGCTGCTATACCTCACGATCGAGATGGATGCGTCAACATGGTGCTTAATTCTGGCCATTTGTCGTGATGTTCAAGGTTGGGTTGTAACTTCCAGCATCGGGTTGTGATAAGACCAGAAGACTATTGACTACCAGGTAAGTTCCGATGAATACCCTATCTCTTAGTCATTCGGTCTCTCGTAACGGGGCGCATGCTTAGGGAATCTATCATGGTCCCTTGATGAGTAGGTACCTTCGAGTTCCCACCCGACTCTGTCAAGCCTATATCTGTGCTTTCAATCGATCATGATATTCGGAAAAATACACGAATCACAAGCGAGGAAAGCCGATCGCCTATTATATACAGGGCTATGAGATCCTAAGATCCCGGGTGCTAGAAAATTCACAGTCGAGCTCTCGTCTCAGCACTCTGCAGGGCATCGTAGTATGCCGCAGTCGTGTTCTGGACCTGAGGCTATCTGTTGAATTAAGAAAGATACTGGCGTCTATCAAGAACCCAAACATCACCAGAACCGGAGCCTGCGACGAACGCTCGAGGGCAGTCGGGGAAGGCAGGAGTTACTTTCCCACGTAGCCGTATTCTAGGTTGGGACTAGAAAACAGCACTACGTCTCCCAATAACCGCATGATACTATATTCATCGAGTAGACGACGTTTACCACCCAGCCTAGTCGATCTCACGCACAATGCAAATGTCCTTCTATAAAACCAGCAGACCTAGAAGATTGTGACTGTGGCACACCGCATATTTTTGGTGAATATCAAAACTTCACCTTCAATGACACCTTCTAGGAATCATCGTACAATGAACATAATTGGGAAATTTGTTGTGAGGGATCTCACCAACCTCTCGGACCCAGCTGAGTGTTTGTATAGTCGTATTATTACTCCTATAACTCCTGTTCGAGCGGCACAGAAGCCCAGGAGGCTGCTTTTGAAGCTCCTAAATCTTCATCTTCAATCTTTGGCGCGCCCGAGGCTGTTGTCTGAAGTATGCTTTGTTCGTCAGTGCCAGAAGCCCTTGGTCGCGAGATGGGTAGACAATATCCACACACCAAGGTCATCTGGGTGGTTCAATTTGGCCATGCGTTTACAGGAAATTGCGATTCATACAGCCGTGTATATTGATTCGTCCTGCACTTCAGGCCCACTCGCCGTTGTTTGATGGGCCTGGAAACACTAGTCCCTTCGCCATTGAGAAGTCTTCAGGAGAGTCAAGAGAACCAAAGGGCACTATACTCACCTACTATGGTAGTCTCTTTGGATGCTCGCCAGTGATGCCTTGGCCGTAAGCAGTATTTGGTGATCCGAAAAGAAGGCTGGGCGTGAGAGCCGATTCAATACTAGCATACTAGTTTCAAGTATCTGGCAAGTATGCTTAAGTTCCAGCATAATCGGACGCAGGCCTATGCCGATGCAATACAGTGCACAGTGCAATTTCATTGATGCGTTCGCATGGGACTGAGTTACCAAAGCATGAGAAAAGATGCTATGTTTTTAACATGTCTGAAGTGACGTCTCATTGTCTCATCTATGAGCAGAACTAGATGAAGTGATAATGACAGCTTGATAGTAAATAAACCATGACAGGATACATATCCTGCATGGTGAGAACGGAAAGATATGTACAGTACTCCAATCCATCCTCTACCACCTGCTTCCCCTTCCGTCAACTCTGCTTCGGCACGCTCGTACTGCGTACATATACCAGCCCATTCGTCTGGTAAGAAATTCCTGCCTTCTTCCTCGCACGAGAGAAAAAGTCAAAGCCGAGACGCCATCCGTTGAGTAGCTGATAGCCCAGCCCCAGCTTAATCCCAAACCAGCCCAGCCCAGCTTTTGCGCCGAATCCTGGCAATATAAGCAATAAACTGATAAGAATAGGTATAGAAGAATAAGCGTGTAAAGGTGATTCGTTGTCGTCGCTGCCGTCGCCGAGATGAAATAGAGGGTGAGGTTATGATGGAGAAGGCTATTCTGTCCCATTGCATGTTCCATGAAATAGATGTGAGTCCTCTGCCAATTCGAGGAGTCAAAAAGCAGCCCCCAAGGCACACTTCTTAGCAGATGCGGACATAGGAATTCGGCCCGCCTGTGTTTTTGTTTGTTCTTCAGTCCCGGGCCCGTAGCGTATCAACATATCGTCATGACTCGAACATACGTTACTGCCTTCAATTACTCGGCTGACCTGCTCAGTCTCGTACGGCATGCTCGTCACCGAATGGGCTCTGGCCTCTTGATGCTGATGAATGGCGTTGTGCACCCTGATTGCGTCTGGCTGATTCCTCCATCACGGCGCTCAAGGAGCTATTCTTCTTATGATGGCCTTTCTGGGCCGGCGGGTCCGAAAAGGGGCCCTCCGAGTTGTCGCTTTGTGCGACAGTAGGCTCATTCTCCTCGTGCATTTGTACCATAGGCTCGGGGCTATCTCCAATAAGTGTCGGGGAATCCGATTTGGAAGATTTCATATCAACAGTTTTGGCACCGCTGCCAACACGGATCATTTGAGGCCTTACGGTTGTGGCCGTTGATGCGCTAGCGTTCTTGAAGAACGTGGCGCCAATGCTGAAGGCAGGGGACGGGAGAGGCTGTTCGTATTTTTCATAATCGACGGCAGGGACAGGAGGTGTAGAATCACCACTGTTAGAACTGGCTGCTCGCGACTTGACACTGACAATAGACGGCTTGAGGAAGTTACCCTTCTGGGCGGGTAATGGAGAGACGACGGCGTTCTTCCCATAAATAGTAGAAGCGACACTCGACCGAGGAGCATAGGATGTTCGTGCGTACGACGTGCGATCACTATATGTCGTGAAGCCAGAGTATGTGGAGTCTCGAAGGTCCCCCGGAACAAAGAAATGCTGATCTTCGTATGGCGAGTTGTTGCCACTTTCGGCATGCGCGATAGGAATCGGGGGGACTGGAGGGACCAGTAACGTAGGGGATGTGGGGGTTGCCCTGTTGGTGACACCGGGAATGTATGCGATTTGGATAATGTTGGAAGCGCGGGTAAGGACGGTCGAGGCAATTGAATGTACCGTGTGCGTTGACGCTCTTTGCGAGCGCCTCGAGGCGAAATCGTTTTCTGCGCCCTCTTTTGTGTGTTGCCTATCGCCCTGCCACTGTTCCTGTTCGTACGCTTCCCTCTTGTTTTTGATACAGAACCTCCAGACCAAGTATGTGATGATGGCGATGGCTGCCAGTCCTCCTACCACCCCACCTACAATGGCGCCAACATTGGGTTCACCGCCGCTCGATGAAGCGGAATCGGAATCGTCGACGACACATTGTGCCTGAGGGCAAGATTTGCAATCCATCGGGACGGTGACCTGGCAAACGTAACCCTTGTCGCATGTCGGACAGTCCGGGGACTCATCGACACACTTGACACATCCAAGCTGCCTCCTTTCCACGAAGGAGGAGAACCCCTCGTCTAATACCATCTGATTAGCAAAGAGACTTGGTCCTGATTGTGCGTGTACACTTACCGACAGCGAGGCCGACGAACCCGGGTATTCCTGCCATCTTAATCGCGCAATGTAATATGCGAAGAAAACTGAGTAGAACAATAAGATTGAATTGTTCTGGGTTGGGAAGGTTCCGCACAACTATTGCCTTGTGGATGATCGGCAGAATTGATGTGTGATGCAGAACTTGGCTTTCAAGGTGATCGATTTGTTTCGTGTCGATCTCTTCGGCTGATACAGCAGTGTGGCTGTCGGAGCGATCGGAAGATTACTAGCACGAAAATAGAAAAATCGTATGATAGTGTTGTGTAAATCAGAGATGCGTGCCTATGAGGATGTGTGGCGTTGGCGAAGAGGGTGTCCGTCGTGAGGCAAGGGCAGCCGATTGAGGGCTCTTGGGATCGTGAAGTTGGCGACGGCGGGTGGATGAATGAACTGATTGATCAAACGAGTGACAGAGAGACTAGCTCAAAATGATTTTTTTTTTTTTTTTAGAAAAGATATATAGGTTGCGAACTAGGCTAGAATCCGCTGAAAGAATATTAAAATCGCATCGGAGGCGAAGTACGACAGGAATGATGTGTCGTCGAGTTGTCGTTGTCGTCGTAGTCGGGGTCGTGGCCAGGAAAGTGGTGTAGAGGAGTGCGGTTGGGAAGAAGGGAAACGAAGGGGAGACGAGCGGTGGGATCGTTGAATGGGGCCAACTTGGCCAAATACCCACCTCTAGGTACGAGTGTACATGCCTCTTCCAGGTACCACCCACCGTTCTAGATACAGGCTACAGGCCACACAATCCAACACACAGGGCCGGCTTACCATAGCGTAGCAGTGTGCAACCCTGTTCAGAGTAATAAGTACCTACGGGCACCAGCTGCAAGAGCCTGTGCCTACCTACCTCTTAGGCTAGAGGGATGATGAGGTACGGCCAGGTCAAATTGATGCTTGACCAAAGCGGTATAGTCCCAGACTCTGGCCTACTGTCAGGCCAGGGCCAGACGAGCTCGGGGCTTCAGGCCACCAAACGTACAGGCCTGTTCTTTCGCTGGTGCGGGCAAGCCAATACCGGCGACAACGACTCAAATTGCGGGTGGACGGTAGAGCACGTTGTACGGAGGCACGTTAGCGAAACAACCAGGGAGGGTCGATCTGGGTGCTCATTTGTCTGTAGCAGGCCAACCATCCGCGCCATCCCTACCAAGGGGCAAACGGGCTCTGAACGGGCTCTGAACAGCCGTTTCTATGGATTCCCTAAAAGAAACAGAGGATTGCTAGCCCAGTCAGTTCATCCAAGATGCATCCATCCGTAAGCCAGGGTGACCTGATCAGATCCGCGAATTCCACCGCGCCGCCGTCCAAGGGAACAAAAAAACCGACAAGATGGAATGCGCACTTGCGTTATGTAAGGGCTTGATACTCGTGACCTGCATTTCCCAGAGATGTCTTCCTTTGCATTGCAAAATTGCATTGCAAGATGGCGCCGTCGACTGTAACGCGACCATCGATAGAATCTCCCAAAGTATGGCTTGCCAAATTGGGTTAATGCTACCAATGCAATGTCGAACAAACGGGCTTGCATCAAGGCCGAGACCCAGAGATCGACAGGTCCACCCGCCGTTTGAATCTCGAACCTCGCAATGCCATCCTCTCCTCATTTGGTCTTACCACTTGCCTCAATATGTCTTCAATTCGCGACATCTCCATGGCTGAAGCCTATAATCACTTGATCGTTATTCATTAATCTTCCTAGACTCTTACGAAGCTACTCGATCTGTCATTACTGAGTAGGGATACTGTTGCCAGGCTTTTCAGCAGATGCCTACTTAATATAGGATCCCAGCAAATCACAGCCCACAAACCCCGCGTGGCTGCTTGTCCAAAATTACTGCCGGCTCCCAGCTTCTTCATTTGCCGAGATTGTCGGAGAAGAAGAGACAGCGGTGCACTTCAATGGTCAGTTTCAGTCTAGATATTATTCTCTTCGGCAGGGGGGAGTACTGCCAATGAATCAACCGTCTTCCCGGGGGCCGCTGTCGAGGTGATCAGACGGGTGGGCTAGGGAAGATTATTCGGTCGTCCACTTCCGACTTTCCGTTAAACAGGTCGGTGATTTACCCCAGTGGCAGACGGGCAACGGCCAAATGCCACACAGTTTTCTGGCAGTCAGGGTTAAAGAGAAGGACCTGAAGCTTGTAGCCAAGCTACCACACAATGCACCATCTTACAGTTGCGCCATCAAACAACATAGTGGAATTTACAAGGTGTTTGGTGCCTAGTTCCACGACACTGCTTGACATTGGAAGAATGTATAATTATTTTATAATAGTTAGTAAGATAGCAACCGTGGTTGATGTTTTGCGTAAGTTCAGTATCAAATATCTTGCTCATGTACGGCTTCAAGATACTAATGAACATTTTGATCTTCACACCTGGCGCATGGGTTGGATCAATTCTACGTAGTAGAGCAGAAAGACCGCCTCATTATGCATCATGCAATGCGGGAAGGTTAATGGCGTTCATCTTTTATAGGTTTTGCTTAGATTTCGTCAGCCTTCAATGCGGATACTACTTACACGAACCTCGGCGAATGAATACATCGATTGCCATCGGCGTGGTGGTGTCATCTGGACTATGCAAGGAGGGGCCGAGGTTGTTCGTGAGGCGGCCGTGAAATCAGCACCAGGACGTACGTATCTTGGTTTGCGCAAGAGCCGCTGCTGAGGCCTGATAATAAATAAAAGGTGTCAAGGGTACAGGTAAAACGGGCATTTTTAATTTTTGTGAAGGCTGTAGCGCGGAACAACCTACGAAAAATCCATCGAAACTTGATGCTGTACCGGATAGCAATACGCAGATGAAGATTCGGATTTTCCGCTCCAGATTCCATTGGGGTCCCGGCCCACGCCAGCTGATGTCGCTCAGTCGCACATACTTACCAAGCGAAGATGATGCACAAGTCTAGTGTATGCGGCTGAGCTCATGAGGAAACTGTAACGATCCAGCTTGAGCCAAGGTCTTCGATCAATGTTGCAGAACAAACCTTCCACGTGCTCTGTTATACAGGTCGCGTGAGCACCGGACTTGATATTGTATGTCGCGCTGAATGTGAGACAAGCAGATGCAAGTGTGCAGCAAGAACCCGCGTGCTACGGCATCAGCGGTGTAGAAGCTTGATGGAGAGAGACAGAGCACACGCATTCTGTCATTTCTCTAGTAGACATTGTCAACCCGAAGCGGTATCATCATTCTTTTCAAGCTACTACATACTGTACATACCTCCTACCTACTCCAGGTAGGAGGTATTGTAGGTAGGTAAGGCCTTCCATATGCGCGGAGGGTTCGTATGACAAATTGCACAGCCTCGCGCAGGTTCCACTGGCGACCGCTGCTAAACCCCACAGGGCCACGGACACGCCTGCACCTAAAGTAGAGACTACTGTACATACCTCTTAGCTCGGCTACCTCCTATTCTTTGCTGCAGCTGATGGTCGAGCAGGGCTATTTATAACTTCATAGCTCAGAGGACTCCTGAAATTTTGCTTGTTCCCTTGGGCCCACAAGGGCTGTCCATTTGGATGCTCAAGGCCAGAATATCGTCAGGTAGTGAGGTTGCAAGTCTTCTTCTTCCTTCCATTCTTCCTTCACTCGCTGAAATGGGCGGTAAGAGCGCGATTCTAAGATGTGCTTAGGTAGACTGAAAAGTTGTTGACGTTGAATCGGAGGACCCTCATCTCTCTGGGGCTGCAAGGGACCAGAAATAGTGGCTTAAAAGATGGGGGCGACGGGTTTCAAGTGCAAGCTAATGCTATTGACATTTCGGATTTGGCAATGCTGTCTGTCTGTCTGTAAACTTGCAAGAGGCCTGCGCCTTGATCTAACCGCTATGATCAAACACGACCACAAGAGCGATCATGGTAAGAAAACATGGACCTACCTAAAAAGCCAGGTAGGCTTTCGACCAAAAGACGACATGTCCATCTTGAGCTGTGACTGATAAAATCACAGCAATGAGTCGATTGCATAGGCGTACTCTGCCTACGATTTTGGATGACTCTGATGGTATAGACCCAGAAGTGAGGTGATCCTCACTATTGACTTACCACTCGTCTAATCCATTCATTGCATGATTACCTACCTCCTACCTAGTGCGAATAGTGGTATAGCCCACATGATACAAGTGTCGGTGTCAGCATCTGCTATGCGGCCGCTGATACTTATTTGCTCATGCGACAAGTGCTTACCTTGTGTCTTTAGATTCACATAGAATCCTGACCTATTCGTCCTGCGATACGATTAATGTAATCCTGCTCTGAGGCTGAAGCTTGGCTTGGCTGGCTCCAGATTTGAGAACTTCAGCTGTCCTTCTGCCGACCAAGTCCACCAAGCCCCAGCTTCATGGGAGCACAAACCATCCAGTGGAAAACATACGGGGTGCAGGATAACACAATGCTCGCGGAATATATGTCGCCAACCTACCTAGGTAAGGTATGCAACTTCTGGAGTAAGAACAATGTGCGAACCGGCTTTCAAATCGAAGATACAGCTGGTGACGTAGTGTCAAATGCTGGCTGGGCCAAGGGTAGGTAGTATTCGATATGCATCTTGCTTCAAAAGGGCAAAAAACTTGATAGACGGCCTCTGCCTTGGTTTATGCAATATTGAATTCCTTGGCTAGACCTCTCTTACTAGCACTCGCATCGTTGGTCAGGTACATAAGTTTCTCCATGTGAGTGACAGGAAAAGAGGTCGATATTCTGGTGGTATGCCGGAAGGTGTATGGAGCTGCAGATAACGTGTAATGGAACCTTTAGCTGTCAGTGTTTTAGGTAGGAACCTAATAAGGCCCAGGTGAGACATCGTACTTGAAAGATATGCACCTGTACGTGCTGGTAGTAATTGAGATGGAGTCGTGCGCGACCGAGCTCCTTGCGCTGCTCTTCAGCGCTGCGCCGCCATCCCCAGCGCACGACAGGCTCTTGACAGGCAACAAGCATAACTACAGGCGCCTTAGCTCGGCCGCTAAGCCACACATACCCGATCTAACCCCTTGGACAGGACCCCCGTCCCGCCTCATCTGATTCGCTACTTCGGGCTGTGCGTAGTCGACCTCAAATAGGGGGCGCCGAAGTTCATGTACCTCATCTGCAGCCTGGAGCGTGGTTGTACTTGCTATAGGAGCACTGCTCATGGTACGGGGCGTTGGCCGATGCAGATCCATCTCCCATTCTGAGAAAATACGAATCTAAAGTCAGCCCTCGCGCTCCCCAACTTCTTTCCCCTTCCTCTAATTCCTGAAACTGATTCATTCAACCCTCCTTGGCCATCGTACAGAGTTTTCTCCCTGTGCGTCCCAGCATCGGGTTGACTTGTCGTTCATCATAATTCTTTCTTTTCTTCATTGTTACTGACAGGCAGCCTTATCTTCTCCTGTCCTGCAAACAGTTCCTCTTGCTTTGGGCATCCTGGGACGTCTTTGTGCAGCTGTGGGGGACTATCCTGAGTCAGAGAGCTCTGCCCCCTGCGTCTTTGCCTACCGCCGCCAATCTGCCTAATTCTTCCCGGTGACCATCAACCTCCCTTCCTTGACATTCCTAGACAGAAACACCTCATTGTTACTGTTTTGGCTGCCGAACCGCAACCATGGCTCACAATCCCTACGGGAACGACTATGATAACGGCCACAGGCTCCAAGACATGCCAGCGGGCAGCACCGTAAGCTGAACCTTAACCACTCGCCTGGATTCCAATTCTACACCACACCAGTCTCCATTGCTAACGGCTTTTGCCTCTTGCAGTATCATCTTCCCCCCAATGATCAAGATGACGACGATGCCCAGCGTCATCACCTCCTGAGCCAGAGCCCCGGTCTTCATTACGAACAAGACCGGTTGGGCGCTGGTACTCCTCCCGTGAGACCTGTCTCCGCGTACAGTCTAACTGAATCCTATGCGACCAACGCCCCTCCCACCACCGCAACACCACAACCATACAACAATGAGTATGGCGGCGGCTTTGCCGGCCATCAGTTGGAAGATACTGGATTTGGCTACGGCAGACCCGCCTCCACCGTTGATTCTGATGATGGCTGGCTGCGTCGCCAACAAGCCGGCGGCGGCGGCGGTGGCGTTGGTGGTGGTCTAAAGCGCTATGCCACCCGTAAGGTCAAGCTTGTCCAGGGTTCCGTCCTCAGCGTCGATTATCCCGTACCTAGTGCCATCAAGAATGCCGTTCAAGCTAAGTATCGCGATAGCGAGAGCGGCACGGGCGAATTCGTCAACATGAGATACACTGCTGCCACTTGCGATCCCAACGACTTTACTTTGAAGAACGGTTACGATCTGCGTCCTAGAATGTACAACCGTCACACCGAGTTGCTTATCGCTATCACTTATTACAACGAAGACAAGGTCCTGTTCGCACGTACTCTCCACGGTGTGATGCAGAACATCCGTGACATTGTTAATCTAAAGAAGTCGACCTTCTGGAACAAGGGCGGTCCCGCTTGGCAGAAGATTGTGGTATGCTTCGTCTTCGATGGTATTGACAAGGCTGACAAGGAGACATTGGATGTCCTCGCCACTGTCGGTGTTTTCCAGGATGGTGTCATCAAGAAGGAAGTCAACGGCAAGGAGACTGTTGCCCACGTCTTCGAATACACCACCCAGCTCTCCGTGACGCCTAATCAGCAGCTCATTCGACCTATGGATGATAGCCCACAGACTCTGCCTCCTGTCCAGATGATTTTCTGTCTCAAGCAAAAGAACACCAAAAAGATCAACTCCCACCGTTGGCTGTTCAATGCTTTTGGCCGAATCCTCAATCCCGAAGTCTGTATCCTTCTTGATGCCGGTACAAAGCCTGGTAACAAGTCGCTTTTGGCATTGTGGGAAGGCTTCTACAATGACAAAGATCTCGGTGGTGCTTGCGGTGAAATTCACGCCATGTTGGGTAGGCCATTACATTCGCACAAGTCCTGTTATACGATCATGCTAACAACATCGCATAGGCAAGGGCGGCAAGAAGCTGCTTAACCCCCTGGTAGCTGTCCAGAACTTCGAGTACAAGATTTCCAACATTCTAGACAAGCCATTGGAAAGCTCTTTCGGCTATGTTTCGGTGTTGCCCGGTGCTTTCTCTGCTTATCGATTCCGTGCCATCATGGGTCGACCCCTTGAACAGTACTTCCACGGCGACCACACTCTTTCCAAGATTCTTGGCAAGAAAGGTATCGAGGGTATGAACATCTTCAAGAAGAACATGTTCTTGGCCGAAGATCGTATTCTGTGCTTCGAACTGGTCGCCAAAGCTGGTTCCAAATGGCATTTAACGTATATCAAGGCCGCGAAGGGTGAGACTGACGTGCCCGAAGGAGCACCTGAATTCATCAGTCAGCGCCGTCGTTGGCTCAACGGTTCTTTCGCTGCCTCGCTATATTCACTCATGCATTTCGGTCGAATGTACAAGAGCGGACACAATATCATCCGCATGTTCTTCTTTCACGTTCAGCTTCTGTATAACATCGCAAACGTCACATTCACCTGGTTCTCTCTCGGCTCGTACTACCTCACCACTACTGTCATCATGGACTTGGTCGGCAATCCTGACGAAGATACGAATCGACATGGTTGGCCGTTTGGAGATACTGCTACACCGATTATCAACATCATTTTACAGTATCTCTATGTCGCATTTATCATTCTCCAGTTCGTCCTCGCTCTCGGTAATCGTCCAAAGGGTTCCAGATGGCAGTACATCAGTTCGTTCGGTTACTTCGGTTTTGTCCAGGGATACATTCTACTCCTGTCAGGCTACCTTGTCGTCTCTGCGTTCACCAATCCTGCAACCACTTCGGAAAGTAACATCGGTGATGCGCTCAAAGATATGTTTACGGGTGATTCCGAGGTTGCTCTGATTATCATAGCTCTCCTGGCTACATTCGGTCTCTACTACATCGCGTCGTTCATGTACCTGGATCCGTGGCACATGTTTCACTCCTTCCCGCAGTACCTTATCCTCATGTCAACATACATCAACGTTCTCATGGTGTACGCCTTCAACAATTGGCATGATGTCTCTTGGGGTACCAAGGGTTCGGATAAAGCAGATGCTCTTCCAGCTGCACAGATCGTCAAAGATGAAAAAGGTGAAGCAGCCATCGAAGAAATCGACAAGCCCCAAGAGGATATCGACAGCCAGTTTGAGCAAACAGTCAAGCGTGCACTGGCTCCTTTCAAGGAAGTACCTGAGGATGACAAGCCGGAGCTGGAAGACTCGTACAAGTCTTTCAGAACGTCTTTGGTCATCTCCTGGCTGTTCTCCAACATGGCTCTGATTGTTGGTGTGACTAGCGACAGCTTGGCCACCTTTGGCATTGGTGTAAGTTCATGCTATATTAATAGATTTCCAATTACAGGAGCTGATTGAAATGAACAGGGCAAAACCTCAGACCGTACTGCGTCTTACTTCAAGTTCCTCCTTATTGCCACCGCTATGCTTTCGTTTATTCGTTTCATCGGTTGCGTTTGGTTCCTTGGCCGAACTGGTATCATGTGCTGCTTCTCCCGACGGTAAAGGCAGTGTGGGTAGCGAGAGCGAGACACGCTACAGCCTAGCCAATTTGTATACAAAAGTCATTTATGTCCAGGACCTGGCGTCATGTACACTTTCTGTACTGGATAGATGGAAGATACGGCTCGGATGGGAAGACAGGCAGAAATGTCAAAAGTATCGTGATGGCATTGACGATGGAATGCCTTGTCCTTTAAATCGACCGGCATAAACCTCGGCGTTTTATGACTTCTCCTTTACATACTATTAATGCTACGAGACTGCATTCTTAAGTCATTTCACAAGAACCCTTCAACGTCTGAGTGGCACAGTGATGGAATGTGTAAGGGGGAGGAACCCAAAGTCTCTTCTGCACGTAGTTGATGCCTCTGCGCAAGTCCCAACATTGTGTCAACATATCCAGGTACTTGAGAATTCTACTCGCATGTGGTAATTACCTTAAAAGTATGGGGCGAGGTTTCCAATGTACCCAAGAAGGTACATAGATGGAAATTATATAGGTTTTGGTGACCGCCGTTGGCGTCGCGGTTAACGGATGCTACGTCACAAGCGCGACTGCAGGTGCCCCGCCATGGGCAATCAGCATTTCCACACACCAACCCCACGTTCACTGGCGCATCTGGTCTTTGCTTATTACCAGCACAGAAAAAAAATCGCCCAATTCACTAGACCTATGACCGACCGCAGACCATAGCTGCAATCGCCGTTGATGTAGCCGCAAGTCCAAAGCCAGCTCAAACATTTCCACAATTCCGACCGAAGTTCTATACCGCGGGTATCTTTTTGGGTTTTCCGCCAGCCCAGAGAAATCAACGAGCCAACCTTACAAGGCCCTCCTTCGAGCATGGAGGCAGAAACACTCGACGCTATGCAGGCCCGGCATCGCAGGGAAGCGCGCGAGCTACAGGGTCGCCTCACAAATAAGAAGAAGAATGCGACGAAGAAGACGCGGAAAGGCGTCAACGACGAGTGCTTGGCACTGGAGCGCAAGCTGAAGGAGAGGCATGAGCAGGAGGTCGCGGTACTGGCTGGGGAGGGTGGAGCGGACTCGAAAGACGGGGGACTCGTGGGTGGCGTAGGGGACAGGCTCGTAGACGTCACCTTGGCGGACTCGAAAGCAAAGGTTCAGCTGCCGGTCGACCTACGGGATGAAGCGCAACCCGAGCCGACGATACGGACGGATACGAAACAAGCCCCTCCACCGCAAGCGCAGGCGCAGTCGGAAGGTCAAGGGGGCAAGAAGCGTAACCGCCAGAAGGAGCGCATGGCGCGTCGCGCGGCGGAGCAAGAGGCGGAGGCGGAGAAGGCGGAGAAGGAGGCCGCGGGCATGACGGACCACCGGCGGATCGAGCGCACGTACCTGGACCGCGAGTTCAAGGCGAACGGGCTCGTGGAAAAGGAGATCCGGCCGGACGGGCACTGCCTGTTCGCGGCGGTGGCGGACCAGCTGGAGCAGCGGGGGATCGCGCTCTCCAGCAGCAGCACGGCGACGGCGGATGGCGCCGGAGGGGAGAAGGCGCCGGGCTACAAGATCACGCGTCGCAAGGCCACGGAGTACATGAGCGCGCACGCCGACGACTTCGCGCCGTTCTTGGAGGAGGACCTGGAGGCGTACACGGCGAAGATACGGGATACGGCGGAGTGGGGTGGGCAGTTGGAGCTGCTGGCGCTCGCGAAGACGTACGGGGTACAGGTCAAAGTCGTGCAGGATGGGAGGACCGAGACGATAGGAGAGGCGGATGAGGACGACAGGAGGATCTGGTTGGCGTATTATCGGCATGGGTACGGCTTGGGGGAGCATTATAACTCCTTAAGGAAGGCTGGATAGGATGGAGAAGACTATGGCAACAGAAGAGCTGTACCTATCGATCTTTTTCCATATGAGCGTAACCGGGGTGTTCGGGCCTTCTAGGACGTCGGGACGATTCAAAGGAGTAGCCATACGAGGGTACAAGGTTTTTACTAACTACGGTAATCAGCATCCGCAGTCAAGAACTTATAGCGTTGACACTCCAAAGATACCGAGATAGAATCGAATTCTAGGCTATTTCTCGATACCAACAACTCAGATACCATCTCCTTTCGAATTACAAGATCAAGCCCTAGAACCTATAGTCAAGAGGCAACATATTGGAGCTCCTCGGATCTAGACCCCGTTCCCGTAAATTTCCTTCACAGCATCAGAGATATATGATGTCGTTAAATGTAAGGTAATATGAGCAGTCACCTTGTATTGTATGGCAAGAAAAGTGTAATCTCATATCATAATATGCGAGGCAGTGCACACATGGGCACGACAGTGGTTCGAGAAATTTTGATTCTATTAGAACAAGCCCAACCTGAAGGGGCGTATTTATTGGTACACATGCTTATCCAAACGCCACTCAAGTTCCATTGCAATATCCTGAAATGCCCCAACGCCAGAACGACAATGCTATATGTACAGATGCAAGTGTGGAGGTGATGTGTCTTCGCAGAAGGACACAATCACATGGCCTGGCCTGGGTTCGTGAAGTGAAACCTGCCATCTGTGTGGTGATCGATCTTATCCATGGCCTTTTCCTCCAGAGAATCGAGGGTCTTGTTGATCTTGCCGTCGATCTTGCGACCGACAAACGTGCGCACGCAGCCGTAGATGCCGGTGCCAAGCCAGAAGAGGCAGTTGACCAGATCGAGCCAGACAGCGTGACGCATGGTGTCCCCGTCGGTGCCCTGGTAGTCCTGGCCCTCAGGCAGCTTCAGGAAGATGTTGGCGAAGGTGCCGAAGACGGCGATCCAGAGGATGAACAAGGTCAAGTCCCAGAAGAATATCCGGGGGGAGGGGACGAAGGGGATGGCGTAGACGATGCAGGTGATGCACGACAGACCGCCTGTGATGACGGCGTATACCCAGGCAGCGGCCTGAGGGTTGCCGTCACTGCGGTCCTTGTTCACGCGGTAGCCGTAAAGGCCGACGACGACGAGGGCGAAGATGAATTGTATGCCGCGGGCGGCCCAGCGCAGCCAAGTCTCGTAAAGCCTAAGCTGGGCAGTTCCTGCGCCCTTGCCCACTTTGGTGAACTTGCTGGCGAGAGACTTGAGAATCGGCATGATTGCTATTTTAGGTAGAACTTTGGTCCAGGTAGGGTTTTCGGTGCGTATCTTGATGAAGCTGTATGAGCTGGGTGGATTTTCTGGTTCTCAACCGATGCAGACTCAAGTGTGTTATTCGAAAGAGCGAGAATATGAGTTACTTATTAGTTGAAGCAAAGCAAGTGAGTGTTGGTAAAGGAAAGGGACGACAAGGAGAATTGACTACCAGCGCCGAAAAGTACGTGTTCACGGGACTGAAGGAGACTGTTCACACATAGAAGGCGAGAGAGAGGCGAGCTGACGATGCAGCGGTATTTGAATCATTCTAGATAGACAATGAATGACCAGCGCGATTAAGCGACCAGTGGAGTGACAGGCGCCATTATCATCTGACAAGGGCAGAGTCAGAGAACAAAGGAACGGGTGGTCAAGCGACCAGGACGAAACAAAGGACGTCTAAATCTGGACTATGGACGAGTTGAATGAAGTCAGTGGTCGTTGGTTAGAGACGACGAGACGACGCGCTCTCGGAGCCAAAGAAGGGCCAGTTGAGTGGATATCGCGACGGCGGCTTTGTCGTAAGGCCTGGCGTGCAGGTGAGAATGGTTGGCTAGTGTCGCTCGCCCTTGAGACGCAGAGCGCTAAGCTACCATTGGCCAGCGTCTTCTTCAGCGTAAGCGCCCGCCCGTGGCCTCGTTTTCAGCCATTGCTACGGCGCTACAGCGGTCCCTCACAGGTATCGGCTTGGCAGTGGTGTGCCTGTTTCAAGCATTGTAGAGCTGCTGGACATCACCCAGAGAGGTAACCTACTTCCTGACACCAACACCGAATGATCGTATTTCCCCAGCAAGTTCAGAATTCCCGAAAGAGCGAACAATATCATAGTTTGACTAACTATATAAAAGAAGAAAAAAAATGTACTGGTGGCACTCTCGATCTTTCAAGAAGGTGATTGCTCGTTCTTGATCCTAGGTACATAGGTACACGTTCGTGCCTCTGAACACACACGCAAATAAAGCGCGGATTACGTATGAGGTAGGTAAGTACCTTCTAAGGTATTGCCAGGCACTACCTCACATCCTCTATGTCCCCCTAGATAGGAGGCAGCTATTACAAGGACTTCCTCAAGTGCCGACATCATGTTAATCTACCTTTTCTTAAAGTGTTACATATGAGTAGTTGGCTGTGTCCATATCCCAAGATATAAGTGTCTACTGATGGTATAATCAGCATCTGATACGGAGTCTGGACTTGTTCCGTACATAGAATCATTCGTAGTTTATATATTCTCGTGTTCCTCTATATTGTGTATAAATATATAACACATCTGAGAGGATCGATTCCACCATAGACATGTTGCCTAGACGCTGGGAAAGTCCCGGGGTATCTGGCGTTGACGACACTGCAGAGCCTGGAAGATAGGGAGTGTAGCGGACCTCGAAATCCTTCATCACAACGAGGAGCCATTCTGTTGTTCTCAGTGGTACCAGTCAAAGCTCCGTCCTTCTCATCCTGTATGAAGTTGCAATGACGATTATAGTCGTGTAAATGACAATGTCAGGCCTTGTTTGCTAGCTTTCTCCTATAATGTTTTGGATGATTGCCGTATCATTGCATTACCTACACTTAGGTAGTACAGACGTGGCATCTGTCTCTTCCCTCCGCCCCTGTATAAAATACAGAATTGTAACAAACTAGGTGGTATATGTGAGAAGGAAATGCGTGTTCGGGCTGACGACGGCGACGAGGGTGATGAGTAGTGCAACCATCTCAGCTAACAAGCTTTGAGATACCGAAATTTGAATGCGCAGGCAAGCGTGAAGCTGTTTCGTCGATTCTAGACGCGTGACTCTCTCGAACCCAACATACGCTCGGACGTTTCTCGTTGGACTTATACAAATTCCCACATACCAGATTCTAGCCCAGAGAATGGTTCCGGTCCATCAGTGTCAATATATTTCCACAGCCCCTGCTCATCATTGTCGACTTTCAAGAGGCAGGACCTGAGACACCGGGAAACAAGACCATCCCATGGTATTGCCACCTTGAGCTCTTTGGCCATCATGTCACACCGTATCATTGTCATCCAGCACATTTCCAGGTGCTCCTCCAGATAATCCCGATTCTCCGGATGGAGAGGATGATTTGGCACTTCCAGAAGCCGTCTGGGTAGATCACTATAAGCTAGGTCTGTGATATCCATTGCTAGTTCTAAAGGGAGACCCTTCCGGTACAATACGTGGTGGCATTCGTCAATATCGGGTGCGGTCGGTAAGAAAGGCGGCTCTATCTCCAATCCAAGAAAATCGTCGATCGTCACCTCGCCGAAAGGATACTGCTTTGAGATGGAACTTATGTACTTTTCCCATCGGACTTTGTCTCTGAACTGACCGAAACTCGAAAATTGCCCTCTAATAACGCCGAAGAAGCGACGGTGTGGGAAGCTGGCGATTTCAGATGTCTCCTGTGTTGTCGTACAGTAGGTAAGCATCTCCTGGTAGATCGCGGTCAGGCGATAGTCTCTGGTCTCGGTCATACCTACGGCTGGGTCCCATAGTTCTGGGAAACAGTACAGCAGGTTAAGACGTATGTATGATTCTAGGGCCCTCTTGGCTAGTTGATCCCAGCCTGCATCGTAAGAGCAGCAATAGCATTGGGCGACACACCACCATTGCTCGTAATCGACGAATTCGTGGGCGCACGCACGCAAAATGGGGTCCATTTCGCCGCACAGGATCAGGGTCTTGACAAGCTCGATGTTGAAGAACGCGTCCCTGTTCTCTGAGAATTGGAAGCAGTCGTTGCTGGTGTAAGCCCGCTGGAACGCCGCGGCCTTGCGCTCACTGAGAGGTAAGGGGCACGAGCACTGGAAGAGTGTTGCTTCGGTACTCGGATGACCACACAACTCTCCGGGCTGTACTGTTAGCCTGGCTTTCTCCCTATCAAAACCCATCGAGTCGTACAGCCAATCTTGATCATTTCGGAGCTCAGCTACAACAGGGCTGATCTTCTTAGCGACTTCATCATTGATGATGATTTCATCCTCGGCGGCTGGCTGATAGCTGTCCGGGTATTTCTCGCGCTCGTGGTCAGAGTGATCCCCAACCGCCTTGGCAAAGACTCTAACGAAATGGTTCAAGTCCTCGCCCTGCGTTGGCTTTAAGCGAGGATACAGGTTGGTGATGCCCTTGTTAGACGGGTTTCGTAAGATATATTCGAAATTGGAAGCCAAGACGTCCCATGGAATTCCTGGAGTTCGATGTGCCATGCTGGCGATATATCAAGCGTTCTCGCGCCTCCTTGGACAAATTGCTTGCTATGCCTCGGACGCGACGCACTCAGCCGTCGCACAGCGTAGTCTTATATCTTGTTCCAAGGCCTAGGCTAGTCTATTAGTCACCCAGTTTAGAAAGGTGTCGCTTAGGCAGCGATGGCAGCTTGGCAATGGCTCCACGGGCTGTGACTCGATCGAGTCCTTGTTGCCCGTGGCGCAGTCGTTCAAAGGAGGCGTGGAACCTGCGCACCATTTATTCAGTTCGCAAAGGTTGCCAATATCATGGGTTCAATTGAGTATCCTGAGTTGGTCTAGGGTTACTCCGTAAATCTTCAGACATGCGGCTCGTCTCGTATGATAGAAATGAATACAGTCGCCCATGAAACAATCAAAGGTTTCTGTCGCGTTCCTATCATGGGATATGGGGTCGCACTCATCAATTGTCTCGGCAGACGAGGGAAGGAGATTGGTATCATACCCTGACTCACTGGCCGGAGAAGTCATCATCAACCTGCCGAAGTAAGCATAAACATAGTGATACGCATCTCTCTACACGAACAGATAAGGGTCACCTGGTCTTTACTTCCCCGGAGACTGCTAGGCATCACTCAGAGCCATGAAAACGCTATATGATAGATGATTATCCTACGTTACTTCAGCAATCATTTGCCCGGACCTGCGACCTTCTGGGCGTGGACGCAGTCAGGGAAGCTACTCTACCTGCGGCTGTACTGCAGACAACCAAGTATTGTCATCCCACACGACAGGTTTCTGCTCTATGACTTTGGAAGTCTTGTATCTTGAAGCAGGCTTCTTCTTCGTCTTCTTCGAGGTCACGGGCTCCTCAGCTTTCTCTTTGATCTCCATTGGATGGCCATTCATGATATGTTCCTCCCATTGCCGGAGCTCTTCTGGACTCCCAACATGATAGGTGAATAGCTGCCCATCCTTGCATGGCAGCTCAACCAAGCAAGGGGGAAACCAGGCAGTCCACCCATCGCCGCCAAATTCGACCGAGAACTTCCTGCCTGTTTTACTTTCTAGCGGGGGACGACCATGCTCTTCTTCCCACTGGGAACTGTCGTCCGCATAGCCCTGACGGAGGATCTCAACACAACGACCCAAGTCGCAAAGGTCGGCGGGCTGTCTGGCCAGGTAAATGCGTATGTTGGGGACCAGGAGCGGCTTGTGAACCTTCGACTCCAAGATTTCATGGGGGCGGAAGGGCTGTCCCTTATGATCCAACGTGATAGCTACGTGAAAGAAGACAGCGCTGCCTTTATCACATTCTCCGAGCTCTTCACGGACGATGCGCTCAACCATAGCTTGGATCTTGTCAAAGGCCGTCAGGCGCTCAATAGCCTGTGCAGCAGAGACACTGTATTCGCCGGTTGCACTCATGGTAACAATGGCTCAGGATCGGCCGGTGTGGTACGTTTGCAGGCAGGCGGTCGTGAGAGTGGTTACTGAGACCGGGCAAGATCGATATTCAGTATTACTGGTCTGGGCAGTGGACAAGTCTGAGGGGAAATGAGGGCTGAAGTCTGGAAGTAGCTACGAAAAAACACTTTATACACAGTGAAGAAGTCGCAGCATTTTGTCAACGAAGCATTCACACGCCTCAAACCAGTCAAAACTGTGAGTTCATCTCGGTGTTAACGCATAGGAGACCTTAGCAGTCACAAAAAATTTACATTGGTGTTGGAGCCTGTTGCTTAACTGGTATGCACCAAAGAGGTAATGGTTCTTTACGAACTTATAATAACCTTTGCTGATGTGACTTCCTTCACTACGCCAGTCAATGGCTTATCATTTAGTGTCTGGTATATGTACCATTCATTCGTCATACATTCCTTTGAAACGGTGATACTTTCTCCCCGGCCCTCCGCCGTGCTTATCTGACAGGAATATATCAGTGAATGAGTCAGGATGCCAAAGATGACGAAAGTAGGCTCACAACAACACCACGAAATGGATCTGCTATGCCCAATATATTGGTCCACTGTTCTGCAGCTGACGTGACATTGAACCTCTGGTTGTTGGCCCCCTTATTGGGGTTCAGTAGAATGACTAGCTAAAGTGTAGGCTTTGGCCCATGCTGGGCAACAATTTGAAGGCCGTCTCCCACTTTTGAGGAGACGCTATTTGATAGCTGGCAGTGAACCCTTTAATGAGGCTGATTATTTGGCTAAGTGGACATCATTATAGAGACCTTTGAGATAAGAATACAAGCATTCGCGGGATGACTTAAAGGTAACCTACGAAATTACTCATAAGAGCCAACAAGGTCACAGCGAAGTAACCTGCGGGAAGTGCATATCAGAGCTCTGGTTATACTGCCAAGCCTAATAATATTTTTGTTGGGCACCCTGGTTGAGCCCATAACTATATATGCTATGTTCCATTTCAACCCACGTTATTCATTTGCTAACCAACCCCGGCAGCTAGACTTACAGCTCGCCAATGGTGCCCTTACTCTCAAGCTTCTTGAAGTCAGTGAAGCCGAGCTCGTAGACAAGAGCAAGCGTCATCCGGGCGTGCTGAAGCATGTGGTCGAACGAAAGATACTTAATCAAGTCCTCAGTGCCGTGGATGTGGTCGTCAGATTCGCTGAACGTCGACTCGATCACGAAGGCAGAGGGGTATCCTGCCTTCGAGGCGGACGCGTGGTCTGAGCAAGCATAACCGCACTTAGTCTCTACCCAAGGAATGTCGCAGTACTCCTCGATAACCTTCTTGATAAAGGCCGTAAGACCTGAGTCGACGAAATCCATGATAACGCCAACGCTCTCAGGCTTGCCAGCATCAAGAGTCTTCTGGATGAAGCCTGTCATATCTTGCTGGAGCATAGCTTTGACAACGCGTCCCTGCTTCTCGTACTCCGAGAAGATAGCCTGACTGCCAAGGAGACCACCCTCCTCAGCGCTGTACCAGTGGAACTCGATTGTGTTTGGCGCATTGCCCTTGATGACCTCTTCTGACGACAAAAGGACTCTGAAGGCCTCGAGGATGGTAACAGTACCACTTCCATCATCGTCGGCGCCCGGAGCCGCAAGAACAGATGGGAACCAGAGGTTGATCGAGTCTTGGTGTGCACCGATGACGACAGTCGAGTTCGACTTGCCGGGGATGGTGGCAATGATGGAGTTTTGTCCCCATGAATGCGTAAAGTGCTTTGCGTGTACTCCATATTCGTCAGCTCCAGCCTCGACGATCGTGTCCTGGACAGTCTTCAGCAGCCACTCGGAGGACTGCCGGCCATAATCGGACTTGTAGTATCGCGTGTGGAAACTCGTTAGCTTTTCGAGGTGGTCTTGCATCTCGGTCTTGGACAGATTGGAAAGCATCGGCTTGATCTCAGATTGTAATTGCATCTTTTTCGGGAATACCGGAGTCGCTTTCGAAGCGACGCGAAGGGATCCGAGGTCACCATTTTCGGTGATGTCCATGAAACGCTGTCCAGCCTGCATAGGATGCTGTCAGTACCTGTGTGAAATACGATAGCAGCGACAAGAGAAGAACGCTGAAAAGAGGGAGATGTACTCGGCGCAGCTCCCACTTTTCGTTTTCTGTCACCCATCTTGTCTCACCAGGCGACAGCTCGATGAGGTATTGCTCGGATGATGTAGCTTCCTCAAGGAGCGCATCAGCCATCAGCGAGACGCGGTTGGGCTCATTCGGCTCGACGAAACGAGCGCCGACAACTGCCGGCAGGAGTAGAAGGGATGCCCTCATATTGGTGGATGCAACCGGAGAATATTGCTAGAGATAATAGACGATCGAGCCACCGAGAGCGGGAAAACAGTAAGTGAACAATTGTAGAAGATGCCGGTAAGAAAGCTGGTGTTTGAATGGAGGAGGTAAGGACTCTGGAGGCAGGGCAGCTTGTGCAGCTGATACAGCTATCCCAGGTGGGAGCCTACCTAATCGAGTGACCCCAAGCGGATTCCGAGTCAGGCATGACCAATGACGCAGTCTTGGCCACCTACTTACCTAGGTAGGTAGGACTCGAGTCGGGTGTGTCTGCGTTTCGGCACGTTCCTCGACCCGCTCTCACCTATTGGCGTTATCGCCGTGATCGTGTTGTAAGGGTCGCTCCCTGGTCGGGTCTCGTAGCTTGTCCTGATACCGTCTCGAATTCATCTGTCTTTACCTACCTACCTACTTCCTAGGCACGGTGCAGGAATGTATTTACTGCTTCCTGGTAATGTACACCTACAGAGTAAACATTTCCAGAAATGACGTTTTCATTGGTACCTTTCTCAATGGCCATCGCGCCGCCTCCAGAGCTGTCGCCCTTCTTCCGACAACCCATTCATCATTAATGACATACTCGTCGTCGAACTATTCAAACAAAGACCGGCCTTTTCATGTGGTCGAACTAACAAGCAGCCGTCATCACTGAAACTTGTTGGCGTTAGCTATCACTCGCTTCGGAAACCTTTATTCGTCAGTCAAGAGAGCAAACAGCAATAGATCTGACAAGTAACATAGATGAAACTTCAACCGACTAAATTTGAAAGCCATAGAATGAGTAACAAATCATTCGAGAAAAGACGAAAACGGACTACTCGTTGGTAGGTAGCTTTCGAAAACGTCGATGATTGTAATATTGTGAAGGTTTCAAAAGTCATCTGACTGACTGATGGCACTGATGGCTGGCGTGTTCCAATAAAAAAAGGGTTGCTCCCGTGTTTGGTAGCTTACTTATGATGCTTTGTTCGCAGTGCCTAGGTGTAAAGATAGATACAATAGGGGCAAGGTAGCCAAGTCTAGCGGCCTGCGTCCAGCACCCCTACCTGGTTCATAACAGCACTAATCACATATCATCTTAATAGATAGTCAGTGGCTTCTCTAAGAACGTTGGGAGAGATGTATTGGTTACAACCAGTGTTGTGACCGGAAGTAGAAACAATGTTGGATTGAAGGTGTCCCAGAACCATGATTAGCCCGACCTCTACCACAAAAGTGTGCCCATGGATGGCGTCAAGTTCTCTCATAAGGATTCTCTTGAGATACGGTAGCCCCATATCCCCGATGTCACTTCAGCTTCGTTAATGGACCTTACAAAGTGACATAACATTGCCGAGTATGTTACGGCCGACAGCCGTGAGTATCTATATATGACCCTCTCCAAAGCAAGCGTATACGCACAATGACAATCAAGAACTGACTCGAGTTCATATATGCCTTCAGCCAGAGATCAGATCCCGGGTGTATGCTGCGGTTTCCCGCCCAATCCTCAGACCTATCTGCCTCAAATGAAGTATCCATATCGACATTATTTCAAGTGTAGACTGATCCGGAGACATACTGCTCAAGAATATATCGAGAAAGCCCGTTATTAACCACCTCCACCCAGCAGAGCCAGTATGGAGTAAGAGTGTGCAAGTGTTTGGGGTTGTGTGCTGTGCAGTGAGTGCAACGATGCTCAGTTGAGAACTCTTGGTGGAAAAGATGAAAAGAAGAGTGGCAGGGAATCGTGTCGGAGGGAAGAGGTCCCTTTATAATGCGAGGCCAGCCTCGCTTGTGGGGTCTTTAGGACGAACAGGTCCTCAGTGAGCAAGTTATGTGGATCGTATGGAACGCAAGAGATACTGGACGAAGGTTTCGAGTGGGCCAATTGTACGTATCCTATGGAATATATCGAATTTGTTGTCGTCTGGAGGTATTTCGGGACGAAGGGGGATCCGGATCTTGTTGGATATCTTGAACTCGGCTCGGGATACGGGTTGATCGAGCGGAAACGCTGGTCTTCATAGATATGAATGTGGTTAGAAGCGACATCTCGAGGTTGAATTAGGAGACAATGTTCGTGTATAGACAACTATCGGGGCGAAGAAAAGAAGGACGACGCGATGTTTATACTGTTGCGGATACTGAGCGTCGTGCAGTATCCTAGGCAGGTACTTGTGCGATACCGCGCTTGTCTGGTACGGCCGTAAGGAATTATGTCTCTAAATCTACTTACCCCAGCCAAGGAGCACTCTAAGCAATTGAGAAATCGATATGTCCAAACGTGGACAACTCCATTGAAAGGGGGGTAAGGATGTCCCAGGTGGCGGTCTGGTTCTACCGGCTCCAGGACGATCGAAGGAGCACTCATAAATCCATCTGATCTAAGAAAGCCAAGCTTAGGTAGATAGGTAGGTAGTCAATAAACACGAGGAATTAGAAACAAGCTTTGGTGAAAAGTAAGGTAGGAAACCGATTTCCTGAGCTATCCATTCTCCTGGCGACAATAGGTAAGTGTCGACCTCTTAATCTCTCTGCTAAATGATTTCTCGATTATGTAGTATCAGGTTGCTACTGACCGTACTTGGACACAATGGTGGTAACAAAGGTTAAGTAGGCAATGCTACTGCAGTACAAGAGGGCTGGCAGTCATAGGCAATGTCGTCATGATGCTATGTACGGGGGCAATCGCGAAGCAGAACATACCTACCTCGTAGTTGAACGGGTAGAACATTTGCTTCCTTAGGTACTCTTATATCATCGAATTCAACATTGCTCTTCTCTAATCCTCGCAATAAATCAATAGAAAAGCAACGATACTATTGCTAAGCTGCTCCTCCTCGAAACCGTTGGTTACAATCTACCCATCTTTCGATGGTCGAGAGCTACTTCTGTGCTACTTGGAAGCAGTTTATATTAAGACTGAGGACGACACCTGCTTTGAAATTATTGAAAACGACTTGAGCTGTGTAACTTGTTCTAGGTATGGTCCAGAGAATCCTCTCGAGCGGTATGAAGACGTGTTGGTATACTGCCTTAGCGTTTCTTCCCCTTCCCCAGCCTATTGAAGACCTCATAGGTATAACTAGATTCTACAAGTCTTGGGGGAGAACATCTCCCAACAACAATCACGAAGTATTGGTTGTTAATATCCCCGGTATAGGCATTAGTCCTCGCCCTTTCTTGACTAATGCTGGCGCCTTCCTCTGCGCGATTCAAGAACTAATGATATTTACGGTCAGAGATCATCGAGAATCATGCCTCCTAAGAATAATGAGAACACGACTAAAGGCATGTCTAAGGATAAAACCAAGGAGCCTTCCCAGGCGCATTGCCACGGCCCTTCTCAAGCTCCGCTCGAAGACCACCCAAAAGAAACCCCAAAGAACGTTCCAACCGAGACTTCGACCTCGCATTCCTCGAGATACTCCAATGAAGCTCTCAAGATAGAGTTCCGGCCCGCCGGGGTAAGATCGAGGTTTTTTGGGGATCTCGTAAAGCCGCCAGCTAGCCAATCCTTGGACCCCGATCCATAGGTGAAGTTCGGGGAAGACCACCACACATCGCGTGCGGACTCTAGCCAGGAGGCCTACGAAAAGACGCGCGACAGGCTCGACAACCAGCAGTGAAGATACCATGGTAAAAGCTAGTCATCAATAAAATAGCACAAAAGCTGCGAACAAAACCCAACCATAAGTGCATATGCCTCGTATCACCATGGTGTTACGGTTCTGTTATTGGGAAAAAAATTCAGTGGCTGTATATCTCTTGTGCGCAAGTTCAGCAGATTGTCGAAGTAGCCTAGCAAGTACGATTTGTGTCAATCGGGACTTGGCGTTGCTACAGATTTCAGCAGTCGATGAAGCTGCTGTGTCGGAGCTTTTGTAATGGCTTGGTTGACGCCAGTAGATAGCTAGAGATGTTTTCCATGCATTCTTCTGCTCTATAAACAGTGTGTACCTTGCGTTACTCAATATGGACATGGTGATAGGATTCAGAAGTGGCGGTGATGCTGATAAAGGGCGTTACAGTCGGAGAAATGAGCAACAGACCAGGCGGCTGCTGTAGTCGGAGCCCTCGTCAAAATTATAGTAAAATGCCTAGTGGGAATGAGAAGGCAGAGACAGCCACGGGCCGTGAAAACCGTCGAGCTGGTAGATACAGCAGGCGAAGACGGCAGGCTAGGCTAGGCGTTCGTTCCATATGTATAAGCTACGTCTCCCAAGTTATCCTCTGGCTAGAAGCCCGCGTATACAGTTGACTAGACCAGATTCATTTCACTTAGCTAAAGTGACAATTTATATTACCTCTACCTCAATCGTCGATAGCTTCTTCAACAGGTATGTTCTTCGCGTGGAGGTTTCTGAACGTTGGTTTGGCTCTTGGCCCGCTTTCTTGGGCCCAAAGACTATCGATGGCACTCGCCCATTTGACCAGCTCAGCTTCTTTCCACGCGGTGTGCTGTATGGAGATGCTGATGGGCATTCCGTGGTTGTCTAGACCAATGGGTATGCAGATGACGGGATATCCCACTTGGGCTGCGTACTGCTGCCCGATGCCGCGGCGGTCACAGAATATTAGGGCATCTAGCCGGACTGGTTCCGCTTCACCTTCTTGTACGTGTGAAAGTGCGGCGTCTATGCCATTCTGACGGGTCTGTCTGCGAATATGTGCGAGCGCCGAGTCGTAAGTCTCGTCCTTCAGGCCTTTCCGCTGAGCGACCTCATGGAGGTTTGTTTGACCATCGGGGAAAGCTGGGACGATGCCTCATCGCGTTCGAGTGTCAGCATTTAATTCAAGATAGTGAAGTGGTATCTCGAAATTATAGGTAGTGATCCTTGGACTGAAAAGGCTACACCTCCATCTAGCCTTCAAGGATGAGGAGACAAGAAAGAGACTCGGTGCTTACCTGGAAACCCGCCTTCGGTCCCGGCATTCTCTCGGTTGAATCTAATGATATCTTCGATCGATTTGACAGGACTTTCGATAAGCCCTTGAAGGTACGAGTTGATCCCATCGTATGCGTCCGTTTGGGCCACCGTCCATTCCGATTGAGCAGCGTCACCATGCTCCCAATTCCAAGTGCCGCTCTCATTGCTTCGCTCTTCTATGCTCGGAATATTGACGTCCAGTATTTCCGCACCAGCTTTTCTCATCGCATCCAAGACTTTTGTCGCGACTCGCTTGCTTCCGGATGGCGCAAGATCCCAACACCTGTTCCATGGTAGACCGAAACGAGCCCCTTTCAGGACTTCAGGCGTTGATAGGTACCTCGAATAAGGAACATCTTGCTTCCTGTTCGGCACCATCGCGAATCGGTCGTGTACATCCTGTTCCACGATCGCGTCTAACAGAGCCACGGCATCAGCCACGGTCCTGCCAAAAGGGCCCACGCTATCCATATTCTCGCTGATGGGAATGACACCAGTCCTTGATGTCAGACCTACCGTTGGTTTGATACCGACAACCCCATTGATGGAAGCAGGCCCAATAATGGACGTATCTGTTTCTGTTCCGAGGGCCAGCGGGGCGAGGTTCGCCGATACGGTGGCCGCCGACCCCGAACTCGAACCGAGAGCGCTCCTCCGAAGGTCGAATGGATTGCGCGTTTGCCCACCTCTTGGGCCGAATCCTGTCGATTCAGCCTTGGATCTGAGTGATGCCCATTCGCTCATGTTAGCGTGACCTAGAATCACAGCGCCAGCCGCGCGTAACTTCGTTATCACGAAGGCGTCCTTGGGTACGATACTGCCAAGGAGAGCCCACGATCCTGCCGTGGTTTGCATAGGACCTTCAGTCGCTATGTTGTCTTTCACCAGGACCGGGATGCCGTGGAGCGGCCCTCTTATACGACCGTGCCATCTCTCCGTGTCGAGTTCTTCTGCAATAGCAACGGCATCGGGGCGGGTCTCGAGAACGGCTTCCAGGTAGGGATTGAGAAGCCGGATATTCTCCAAGCAACGTTCTACGTATTGAGATGACGTGAAAGTTCCTGCTACGAAATGGTTTTGAAGCTCCGAGACGGTGATCTCATACACGGAAACTCCATTGAGCTTGCGCTCCAGCCACTGAGTTGGGAGTGGCAGGTGGCTTGTTTCGGGGAGCCGCAATTCCTGTGTCGATGAGTTAGTGGTCATCATCGAAAAGCTTAGCATTGACGAATCGGCTGCTCCGAAGTGCGCAAGTGTAAGGCATGCGTTTGCCTCGAATTGCTCTCCCTGTGGTGATAGTCGGACGTATAATCATTCATGAACACAGAGCCTCAGGCTCTTGGGGTCCTTGACCCGGAGTGGCGGGCGTGAGTAGGAACTCAATCACCTGATCAAACCCCTGCATACATCGTTTGTATTAATCACCTGCGTACAATCATAAGTTTTTTTCAACACGGAAAAATGTATAAGGCCATCCAGGACTCAAACTCCTCATTTATCGGAGCTGGCTCCTTCAAAGTAGCAATACGTGACAACCAAATCCTCACTACTTGTAGGTACTGTGAAGATAGTGAATAAACGCACCTCCCTATCATTGCCGGAAGTCAGTCTTTGCGGAAGGTTAAACTATAGATCACATCGGGGAGCGATTCTAGATCGTGATCTCACCATTGATTCGCCTCTGTCGGTTTCCAGACCCTCTCTACTAGACCGAGTCGCCATGTTGTACGATCCTCAAGCCTGGTACAAGGCTGATACAGTTAGTAATTGCAGGTTCAACCAGCAATTGCGATTGTTAGATAGCATCTCATGGCAAACCCTGTTCCACCCTGATCGAGACAATACCATTCATCCGCGCTGTATAAGAAAAGACGTTTTCGCCAAATGTGTCCTTGAGCCTCGAACCCTTAACTCAATTACGAACGAATGACGGCGTCTGATTCTGATTCTCACATAGAAATTTAGAGGGTATTCGCAGTCAAATAATGTTTTTGACAAGTCCCGGTAGCTCATGCCTCACAAAAATTAGAATGCTTAGCGACCATCGGGGCTGTCTGGCTCAGCCCACTGACTACTATATTTCAATGGCATCTCAAAGACTCCCTTGCAAAGAACGCTTATTGAGTTCATTGCCAGCATGGGACAAAGAACTCAAATCTGTTTGTCCTTAACCGCTGCGCTTTGCAGAGACTTAAAAGCCCCTACCCCAGTCTTACTGTCAACCCTAATCCCAGTCTCGACCAAAAAGTGTAAGAAATAATCATGACCTCAGAATGCGTCACTCAAGCTCCAAACCCGTCCGCTTGTCCGTATGGGGAGCCGTCGAAAGTATACGAACCGAGCAAGTGCCCAAACAAAAGCCTCCATTGCCCAAGCCTGATTCCAACAATCACGTCTTCTTCTTGCTGTTGCTCTCGGGTAGGGTGCAAGGACACCAACGCCAGGAGAGGGTGGCCTCAACGCGCCGCAGAGAAGATCGGGAATGCTGTGTCGTCGTATTTCAGCCTAGACCACGAACCTGACGAGAAAGATTTGCAGTTGAGGCCTGGTGGCCCATGAAGCATTCGAGATTCTGAGATCCGAGGCTTTTGTTCTAAAGTACTGGAGTAGAAACCGGGTTATAACTCGAGTGATGTTGCGCAGGATATCTCCGGTGGATGAAAAGCAGGGTTTTATCACATGTTTTGGGAGCATCTGTCAAGTTATAATTCCATTGATGCACGGTATCAAGTAAACGTTAGTGTGCTACTGTCACGACATGGCATGAATCAAGACGCCTGGGAATACTGCTCTGTATATTGCCGCCCTTGCCTTTATTAGCAAAGTCTTTTGCGAAGGTATGCGGCTTCTCCACCGTGAACTTGCATTCACAATCGAATCGAAGCAAGCGTACCGGAACGCGAAACCAGGTCTGAGGTACGGACCCCGCAGTGATGGACAAACGCGGGCATTACCACTGAGACCAAACCTGGACCTAGGATTTATCTGACCTGCCAAGTACTCATACATACTAGAACGAGCATGGGTAGATATGGAGCAGGTATAGAGGTGATATACGGAACGGAAGCCGTCCCACAGTCTCGTCCACGGGTTCTTGCATCGGCCCCACAGCCCGGCTGCGAATTTTCCGTTTGAACAGATGGGTGAAATTGCTGATCCCAGTGAATGAGCTTGGCCGGTACCGAAAATTGGCTCTTTCAAGAACCGGAGTATAGGTAGGTATTTTCAATGCCCAAACACGAATACAAGACGCAACGGACACTGGTCCGTGGTGTCTAGGGTCACTTTGTAACCGCGCAACCGTGGCAACTGGAACTGCGAGATGGGACGAGATGATATCCTGCTCGTTGGCTTTCATGTCAGTCATCGCGGCGATCAGTTTCGGAGCGATCAGACGTTACATCGCCACCCGTCGAGCTCGTGCGAGAAAAGCAGATCGGCATCTACAGCATAGGCTGAATGTACAGGTTTCAAGCTTCGATAACCAAGAAAATCTTAGTGGTCACGAAGTATTGCGATCTTGATCAATTCGAGCTCTGCTATTGCTCCGTTCGCTGTGGTCAGACGCGCACCGAGTCAGATATGAACCATGTGGCGAGATTTTCCGCGTGCTTGGTCCCTGATCAACAAACCCGGTCAAAGCTCGGCCAGGCAGAATGCAGACAGGTCGCCAGTGCGACGCATTATGCCGTGTTTACCTCATGCCTGAGACGGAGGTGACTGCGAAAGTTCACTTGTCGCTGCCTCGTGAGTGCGAGAAACAAATTCGCCAGACGCGCAATCAATCATGATTCGATGTTTCCTAGGGGGCAGTCAGCCACCTTGGCTCACTTCGCTCACACTACATCCAGGAGCGGTTTGAGTGGTTTGATACAGCCCGGTGCCTTGGAGAGACTGGTGTTCGTGAGCGATAACAGACGGTGTGTGGGTGGAAGGGTCTTGTGCAGAAGGGACGCTTGTTGCCATTGTGGGATCCAGCACGGCGACAGGGACCATAGCCTGGGCAGTAGGAAACATGCCAGCTCCAACCATGCGAGGCTGCCATCATAGGAGAAATCAGGGAGTAATCTTTGCTGCCCCATGGCGGTGACGAACAAATAACAAACACGGCCTTACCGTCCCTATGCCTCTATCGACATTGACAAACTTCTATTACGTCCAACGACATCGTCTCGTCTGCGGAACTTATCTTGCCGTCTGCAACTTGTAGGAAATAGGACGGTTGGTATCTGTGAGAGGGGAGTTGGTGTCGATCTTTTCTTATAACTTCTTACTGCGCAAGCCTCATTGTCGGTAACCGACACGGCTCGGCAGCTTGCGTTGATCTTGCTCCTCCCGCTGGTAGTGAGTGGGCCCGGTAGTGATAGCCCGGCGGTTGTGATTGCTCCTAAGATGGTCATACCAGGTCATGCTACTGTGTGACGCATTATTTTCTTTTAACCTGGTAGCCTCTACCACTAGACGACCCGGAAGGTACCGCTTTAAGAAGAGCAAGGCGCATGACACGGTTCTCGTTTGGCTACAGCCGACAGAAGGGATACTGAGAAACGAAGCGAGAGGCTGGACCTTGATCTCAGAGCCTTGCGTCCCTTGCCCCTGGCTGGAGACGCTGGCTACCGTGTGGAGAGAATGAGAGGCGCTACTACGCAGCTACCAGTACTAGGCTTGTACGTAATATTTCGAAACCAACGGTGATCAATATGTGTCGGCTGTACTGCATTGTCTTGATAGGAAGTGGACGTTCTGATCGAGGCAGTTTTGTAGGTAAGGAGTACAGTATTGCGAATAAGAGTACCGTGGTTCGGAGGGATCGGCGAAGGGAATCTGCGGATCGTCTTGTTAGAGCGGTCCCTTCCCTTACTCGTCTTGTCTTTACTTCAGAAGATACCTACTATGTACTATCACAGCTGGCAAGAACCTTGGAGGTTTTTGACAGTATAGATAGCCCTCACTGGTCCCGGTAACCCGATTCCAAGAGAGCGGGCGGCGCTGGATGCAAGGCTAATTTCCACGTCACGAGTGATGTTCTCAGGTTTGTATCCGGCTCGACCCATCATGTCCAGGCGGCTGGCTCGCTGAGGGAAAAAGGGTTTTTGGCGGCCCACGGTGGCAGACTGACATGGCTGATACCCAAGGTTCTAGCACGCCATCTCACTGATGCAGTTAGATGCCGTCTTGGGGGCGTGGCATGTACTGCATACCTACATATCAGATATTACAGTAGTTGAGTATGGTAGGTACATCAGTTTCTTCCATTGACGAAATCCATGGATATGCGCGTAATGGATATCTCGGCGCCACTGGACAGACCATTGGGACTGCCACTCGGTGTCGGTCTACTATGGCTTGAAGAAATTGGAACCTTATTCGAGCTGGCAAGGCCGACGAAAATAGGTCGTTTTCCTAAGTAAGTATGGGATCGATAATTTTTACGCGACAGCAGCTGAGTGCAGCTGCTTGCTCGCCCGTCAAGCACCTTCTAGATCTATGGGAGATTTGAAGACGTACCTCAGACAAGACTACATATCTATTCGTACGGGGTCAGAAATAGGGGTTCGAGCTTCAAGGTATGGGGAATTGCTCCATCGCGAGTCAGGAGAAACGCGAGGCTCTCTGCCTTTACAGTCCTGGACAGTCCAGTGTGTCTGACAGGAGCAGTATCAGATGAACATGCAGAGAACAATAGGTCTAACTAGTTGATTCCGACTTGTCACGAAAACCCCCCCGGGCTCTGCCCGGGCATACCTAGCTTCAAGATAGCTTGTGCTAGTCGACAGCGCTATGCGATTGATGCACAAACGGCGTTGGCTAGCCTAGCACTTGGACGGATTTTGACCGAATCGAAGACAGAGATGCCCTTCCACACAGCGGAAGGCGCATCCATTGACGGACTCTAGAGCTGACGCTATTTGCCATGTGGCCAGAAGAAGCGACTGGCTGTAAATGGCTCTAGAATATCGTTCGGTTGCGTTGGTAGCGAAATTGAAAAACCTTGCCAAAATCCTGTGGTTACCTCCAAGACGGACTGAAGGCCAGGAGGCACAAGGGCCCGAGCAGAGCCCGAAAAGCGTTGTTTTTTTTTTTTTTTTTTTTTTTTTTTTTTTTTTTTTTTTTTTTTTTTTTTGGCTCGCTCATGGAATAGGCCTGGAACTGTAGCAGTAAGATTCCACAAGCAGGACTTGCTCTTTGTAGATGGTGAAGGATTCCTGTGTGATGCCTCCCAGCAGGAATTGTGCATGCTGAGGGACGCAGTGGTGCGTCGGTACGACGTCCATCTTCACCTTTCCCGTGATGTGCTCTGTCAGAATGGCCCGGTCAGGAAGCTATTTTAAGCTCTGCTATTACATCCTCCCGGCCTGCGCCCACGTGTGGTGTGGGTGATGCGACAAGCCGAGAGCTGAACAAGATTCAAGATGGCCCTTGAGTCTGGCAGCGATCGTTGAGATGCCCAGTCGATAGGGTTTAGTAATACTCGTGCCATACTTCTTCACCTTCGAGCCCAGATAGGCTTCACAGGTGCCTGTAGAGTGCAGCAATGTGCGACAGTATCCTACTGGTATTTACATGTGAGCACCAACATCCCATCCCGCCCATCCTGATGATGTCGGTGCTTACGGTAACAACTACCAGAACAAGGCTGGCGTCGCTGTGTACCCTGATCACACCTTTGCCGATATGTTTCTATCATCGGGTATTCCTGGCTGAAGCTGACACTCACAGAAGTTTGTATCGCGCAACAACAGTGTAGGTAGTAGCGTATGACGCGCATCTGCCTCTTAGCACTGGCATTTCTCATCTGAAAAAAGGACGCTGCAATGATCCAGGCCGCCCCCCCCCCCGTGTGACCCTGTGATGCCACATGGGTACACTAGGTAGGTTATCGGGTAAACAGCCAGATGTGTTTCCAATGATATGGAGTGAAGTTGGTTCTCTTCCATACCAAAATCCACACATGCATGATCCGTTATAAGCCGTGCATCAAT
Source organism: Xylariaceae sp. FL0016 (assembly GCA_022578815.1). Lineage (NCBI taxonomy): Eukaryota > Fungi > Ascomycota > Sordariomycetes > Xylariales > Xylariaceae > Xylariaceae sp. FL0016. Next base: position 144,212 of record MU388755.1, read on the forward strand.
ATGCATCTCAATATTGTAAAATTGGGGGGATCCTGCCCCTGTTCCCACGTATCTGTAACCATGTATCATGTACGGGGCATGTCAGGTCTCTACGCAATATCGATTGCAGGATTCTGTAAGAATCCCTGCTACCTAATGGTAGAGCAAGAAGCGTGGGCCAGAGGCAGAGCAATCCTTTGCTGTGATGCGTCCCCAGAGACCATCATTCTTCATAGCTGTTGTGCTCTTATTACAGGCCCGCACGAGGTAGCCGACGATCTAGGTTGGGGAGTAATTTACTACATAAGTACCTATCTATCGAGTTCCAACAGTGCTCCGTAGGGCAGTATTTGCCAAGTTCTTATCGCACACACGATCGTATTGTGCTTTCAAAACAGAAGCAGGCAGTCACTCTAGAATCAAGATGGACTTGAAACATGTTTCCTCAAGTCGAAATGAGATTCTGGCTCAAGGCGGGGGAGCTCCGTGGAGAAAAGTCGTAGTGAAGTTGGGCAAGGTTCGTGTTTGGGATATACATACAATCTGCAACCCGATAAGTATAAGTGTCCCGGGAATTTTCCAGATCCTGCTCGATGTCTCATAACAACAAGCCTCGAATAGGACATTGCTGCCCACTTTCCTTGCGTTTGTTTCAAAGATGCTCAACATACAAGCAGGATGGTAAGCATCAAATGGGTAATTAGGTACCTGATAGATCTACGTTCATAGTACTACTAGCTCTTGCCTTTCCAAATCCTCTGTGCGATCAGTGCGCACCTCCTACTCGGTGAGGTACCTGCCCAGGCATCTGATTAGTTCCCTGGTATGGTGGCATGGGTGTGGTCCAGAGAAAGTACCTACCTAGCTTGGCTGAACGACGAACTAGTACCAGCACCTCCAGCACTAACTCATTCAGCCCATGCCCTCAGTAAATCAGTACCCCATCACTACTTCGTACTACGTACTATGGTCTCTTCATGACTACCTACTTTATGTGGCATACCTGTTGAACTGTGCAAAGGTCAGTTTCTATAAGGTGAGTATTTGCTTGTCCGGACCAGGAAGGTAGCTATCTGGCAAGCCTACTTACCCAGTATTGGCACTCAAACGGCACGTAATCTACTGACAGCATGTACCAATCCACTCATCTGCTGGGTAAGTATGTACACACTTTAAAAGCATGCTCGACCCCCAGTTCAGGGGCTTTCTTACCAGACCCAGAAGGCTCCAGTACAAAGGCAAGTCCAGCAGGGATGCGGGCCAGGCTGCCAGGGCCATGAGGGCTTGTCAGGGCTTGTCAGGGCAGAGCAAGGGCTGGTTCTACTGCCTCTAGCGCAGCGTGATCATCCCGTTCTGGGTACCTACCTGACTTTAGTGTTTAGAGCTAAGCATCGCGTACTTACATATGTACTTCTATTGAGGTACAGGATGTACATGGCTGTCTGGAGGTAGTTGGTAGCTCATGAAGGGCCGTCGTACATGGCTTCTGTCACTTCCATTCTTCGTCCGGTCTCCAGTCTTCCTCTCCATTGGAATCTACTAGTCAGGCCGCCGAGCAGGGAAAAAAGGAATTCCTCTCCAACACAACATACTACTACCAACCCTTTCTGAACCGTGCAAGTGCTTGTTGACGTTATCGTCTGCCTTGCCACGATTTCTTCTCTTGTCTCTTTCCCGTTCTTCACCTCATCCTCCGGCAGTTACCTCAAACTCCGATGTGTAGTTGGGGTCGCAACCGTTTCAAAGCCTACAAGACCTCCCGCGCGTTCTGCGACAGAACTCGCTCCGACTCGTCGTCGTCTGCTATTAATTACCACTTCTAATTTGAGAGAGCTTTCTTGCTTCTACACAGCAGTAGTCGACGGACAGAACCAGTCACTTGTCTTTTTCTGCGGTGACAAGTTGGTCTGGGTACGTGTGCCAATTTCCTATCTGCATTATACTTGCTTTTTATTACTTGTCTGGTCCCAAAGGCATCGCATCGCAATCGGTCATACTCAAGTTATACTCCCTCGCGTTCGCCTACCCTCCCAGCACACGACGACAAGGTTAGACGACCTTCTTCTCTTGAATGACTGAGGTGCTAGTGCTGTCACCACACCTTGCGCCTACATGCAAGTAGAATTCAATACTAGACGCAACGATGGATTCGAATATAGGAACATACGGGTGCCATTGCTCTGCTTCTTCTGTTGGAGTCGTGATGAGGGCGGCGTGCTATTTCCTGTGCAAGCGTGCTTCAGTCTCCAGTGACCCAGTGGTTACACCACCTCCATACTCTGCTTTCATCCGGACACAGCCCTACGCCATAGCTTGGTAGATACACAATCCTGTTTCTTGTTTCGTCATGTCGCGCATCCGCTTCGCTTGTCCGATCATACCGTGTTCCTGTCGCATCAAGCCGTCAGGTGAATTCTGCCATAACATCTTGTCCGACTCCTACCGTAACCTGGACCAGCCCCTCTCCTTCACGTACAGCTGCGGAAATGTTTCAGCCATGCACTCCCCACCATGCTCTGTATAGTCTGCCGCATTGGAAGCTCTTTGCTTTTTCCATTTGTCTACAGTCGACCCTTCTAACGCTTTCAAAGGATTGATCACCTGCCACTCGATTCGACATCCTGCCCTTCCTAAGCTGATAGGGCAAAACTGAGCCACTGTCCATTTCGCTGGAGACCTTCCTGCAGCCCTCGTCCTTGCCTTCGTCGTGTCGTGTCACACTAGCCAGGGCGACCTCCTTGGGTCTGCCATCACGACCAATACCCCGATCGAGTCGTTACCACCTCTCAACACAGCCATGTCGAATTCCAACTCGTCTGGTGTTCCCAACACCTCACGACACGTTCGCTCGCGAACTCAAAGTGTATCAAGTGACAGGCCATCCAGCTTCGGAACACATGGCCTGATGTCGCCCCCACTCTCTGTAACTCCAGAAGCAGCATTCATTGCTGCTTCTGCTGCTTCGCAAATTGTCACCAATGACCATGATAGCCACTCCGATACTTGGTACGATCAGATGGGACTGGAGACGTCTGGAGAGACTGCTATGGTATCAAATGCTGCGCTTCAGCTAGCAAACAACTTCGTCGACCAGCTTCTGTTCAACATAATCGCTGTTGCAAAATCCACCAGTCTATCAGCTCTGCGGCCAGCCGTGAGCGAAGTCCTGAAGCCAAAACTTGCGAAGGATGCAATCAACCAGGCCGACGAAGAACTACGCGAATATCTAGGAGGTGGAGAAATCGAGGACCTCAGCCAAACCCCCACTATGGAATCGTCGAGGGATTGGGACCTCGAGTTAGTTTGGAAGCGAACTAGACTCAGGTGTATGGTGTATTCCTCCCTAGGCGACATGGAAGAGGAGGACGAGGACTATTATATGGAACAAGAACACCTCCATGGGGAGAACGACGATTTTCGATCCGACCTAGTCTCGCCAGCAGTCGCCATATTTCTCACCTCCATTTTGGAGTTCATGGGCGAACAAGTACTGGTTGTCGCGGGTCAGGCGGCTTTTACTCGGTTACGCATTAGATACGAGAAAGATTTCAAGGAGGGCACCCGCTCACCAGGCGATTTCTCTGAGCGCATAGTAGTTGAGGATTTCGATATGGAGCGCGTTGCCTTGGATAGGACCTTGGGTAGGCTATGGCGGGCATGGAAGAAAAAGATGCGGTCTCCGTTGGAGCCTAATTATTCGAGACCCTTCTCTCGCAGTTCTACTGCTGGGTCTGGGTTTTCTCACCAGCGGGGAGAAAGCAGCGCCACGGATCTTGTACCATCAATTCCAGTGGCTAAAAATGCCAGCGCCGGTGATGAGACGCCGGAAGAGACAGGGGAGGAGACTCAGCGCATCAATGCCGAGGAGTCTGATCCAGCTAATCTGCCGCTTCCTGACAGCGATGATGAAGCTACTTATAGTGATGAGGAAGAGAGTGAGGACGAAGACGACTTGCCCGTTCGCCCGAAGAGTTGGGTTATCTCATCTCAGACCAGACTTGATCTTCTTCCCTTGCGCCCCCTACAGCGTGCGAGCTCACTTCCAGCTCGTAAACGGCGCCGCTATGTTTCGCCTCCTGACGTACCGTCAGAATCCGACGAAACTCCAGAAGCTGCACAAAACGACACTCCTGCCCCAGTTGAAAATGTTGAAGAAAGCCACAAGGATCAAGAAACAGAAGGAGAAAAAGACGCAAAACCGAGCGGTTTGATCGCGACGCTCGCGTCTGGTGCTGCAGCCGTAGGATCGGCCGCTGCCGCTGGTCTCGCTGCGGTCGCTACCGGGCATGCTCCCCAAACCGAGGTAGAGGAGGCTACCAAGGCAGAAGGAGAGATTGAGGAGTTCACTGAAGAGCCGGAAATCATGACTTCATCGCGCGTTTCGATCGGAGGGCGAAGTTCGCCTGCCATTTCTGAGGCGGGTAGGCCACCTTCTATCGTACAGACAAGATCTAACAGTGTGCGATCACTCCGTGTCATTGACGTACAAGGGCCACGAAGCCCGAGTATCAGCTCACGCCCAGGCTCCATTGATGGTCAGGAACCTCTCAGCAATATCAATCGATCCGCGAGCATATCGCGCGAGGGTAGCGTTTCGAGGACACCCCCCATCTTGGAGGAGTTCGATTCGGCTGGGCCGCCGGCTGGAATTTCTAAGAGGCATGCAGTCGTTGTCCCTTCGCCTACTGAACCTTCACGAGATACGCCTACGGCTTTGACCGCTCCACCTCGAACTCGATCGCCACCAAAATCCGTTCCATCACCAGTCACATCTCAGCCGCCCCCGCCTCCTCAGCAGACGACGCAGACCAAGATAACAATATTGAACAACACCGCCGCTCAACCGCCCGAGGAGAGGCCTGATCCTCCTCAAAAGTTACCGGGCACCCTGAGGAGCCCCCCAATGCCAACACTACCTGAGAGGAGTACAAGCCGTCCTGCTCATGCTCAAACTCAGCAAAACGTCACTCCTGCTCCCCGCGGTCCTCCAGAGTCACCTAAACAAGGACGCATAGTCCTTAGCGAGTCTCCATCGTCAGCCGCTTCAGCTTCAAACAAGTTGAAGCCCACACGCACTTCCGAGGATAGTAGTAGTGTCCGTCCCGCGGATATGGCACGCAATTTCGAGGAGCTCATACAAAGTAACGAGACATTACAGTACACGTTGACACCGGAGAACATGCGCAATATCGACGTAAGTAACTATTTTTTCATATGTGACTGTGTCAGAGCTAACTTCGTGACAAGTCTACCTCTCAGCATAACGGTAGTCCTAAAGCAACTCATAAGACTTGGAAGGGTGAGGATGGTAAATCAACAGATCGATCACGTTCTTCGTCTATCAAGAGATCGGTCTCCGTTACGAAGGCAACAGGCCTGAATTCACACCCCCCTACGGACGTGCCTGCCAGTGGCAAGCTCTCAGGCTCAGTCCCGCACGCGCCCCCTCAAGCTCCTTCGAAGGGTCGTCCTGGAGCCATTTCACAGGCCAGAGATGCCCGGGTACCAAGGGAGTCGATCAACGACTTTGCAGAGTTCATTCGCTCAACGGGGCCACCAGGTGACAATCGGGTTCCGTCGAACCGGGCAAATGCTAGCAATGCGACCATCGTGCGAAACATCACGGGACCTACCATATCACCAGCCAAGAGCTCCATGGATAGCCGGCGGACCAGCAACAGCACACGGGCTCGTCTACAAGCACGAGACGCCACTGTCACCGCTGCTAACGAAAGCTCTGATCTAATTGATTTTATCCGTCGAGGACCTCCTACCTCGCATAGTAATAACCCACGAATCCCGCGCAATGTAGCTCCGTTCCGCAATACCATGGATTCAGAACAGATGCATATGACGGGCGCCGTGGGAGGTAAAGCAGTCGATGCGGTCCTCCCCAACGTGCGAAACAGCCAAGCCTCCACGAATATGACCGAATCATCTGCCCCTTCGTCTATGAACTCGCAAAGCGCGCTTCTGAATAAAGCCAACAAGATGCCGCAATACTCAAGCAACAACTTTGATGACGATGACTTGATGCCGAAACGGACAAGGCGTCGGGTCAAGGATCCCTATGCTATTGACTTTAGTGATGAAGAGGAGGAAGACGATTTCGATCTTACCCCGAAGCCGAAGCCGAAGCAGAAGCAGGAGGAGAGCCTAATCGATTTCTTGAATAACTATCCGCCACCACCTGACCCAACTCCTCAGCCTATTGCCATGCCAAAAAAGAAATCCAGTGCGCCCAATCTGATTGCGCGACTGAGAGGTGCTGGCAGCGGCAACTCCAATTCCAATGGGTCGGCTGGTCCTGGGTTTGGTCGCAGATCATCCGTTTCCGCCGAAAACAGAGGTCCGAGCCGTGGCACCAACACCAGCAGGAATCATACACCTATCGTGGTTCCATCGGGAGTAGATCATTACGGTACCGATTACAAGAGCCAGGCGCGAATGCCGCCTCGCAATACCACAGCCGGCCGAGTCGCAATGAAAAAATTCGAGCCGCGTGATGCCCATTCTACTGCATCAAGAGGGACAGCAGACCTCGCAAGCTTCCTCCGCGATTCGGAGCCTCCGCCTTCCACCATGGCAACACTTCCCTCGCCACCAGAGACCCAAAACAGCGGTAGCTTCTCACGCATGTTTGAGCGCCGCAAGAAATCTACGGCATATTAATATCTCCGACGTTCATTAGATTTAATTTCATCTTGCCTGTACAAATTATTGGAGGACTTAGTACCGCGGGTGCCGTTTTCCCTGCGAATGACAATGACACGAGCACGACTTGGGCGGCAGATATCTGTAACATTTAGCTTCGACGACGCAGCATCGTTAGCAAAAGGCTAGGGGGCCATCCCCAATGGGTTGGTGCATATTTTTCTCCGTCGCTCAGCCACTCACTTCTGCTTTGTTGTAATACAATCAAGGTTTGCAGGGTCTGGGGAATCTCGATTGATACCACATTGAGAGCTTTTTTTGCTGCCATATTTTGAGCATAGGGTTTACTTGAATACAATGGGCTCTTCTTGGATGTAACAGTGTGTCTACTATGTATAATACGCAACTAGTGATATCCACAATTGTCAGTTTTGAGGACATTTGCATTTGTGTACGTTCCCGATGGTATTGACTTTCAATGATGATAATGTGAATGCCATCTTCAACCACTACCTTATTTTTCGGTCAAACCTGTCAAGGTTTTGGATACATATGAGACGGAGCGATTGACATTACTTCATGTGTTCGGTTGCTATTGGTCTCTCTGTGTTCATTGAACGATCACGTTACCTAAGCCTCTTACCAAGATCTTATATTCCGACGTGTAACATATATGAGGCTGTAGCTGATCGGTTATGTATCGCAAACACTGAGCTGGAGTATGCAGAACACTTTCAGCAAGAAGCAGTTCATGATAGATGAACAATTTGGATGCAATGCCTTACTCATCAAGACAAGACGCAATGAGGCTTGCTATGGAACAAAACACTGCTCGTCCATCACTACTTGTCTGCCGATTACAAGAGTATGTCTGTTAATGTAGCCATCATCGAGCTATGCATCTGGCGCCAAACACACTTGATTCGACACCGCGAGGAGGATCAATGTCAGTCAACCTACCGCACACGGCATACCGGTACCTACCCACCTAGCATCAGACAGTTTCCGGGGACCGGGGAGGAGGGTCAATATCGCCCTCCAGCGATGCCGGAGCCGCTTGCTAGTTCCGTTTCCCAGCTGCCGACTCACAATCATGCATTCTCTAAGCTTCCTTCCATACAGGCCCCGGGTTTCGTTACTATCTCGTAAGGGTGTGAGCTTTGGCTTCAGTCCGACGAGGGACAAGACGACCTTGAATCCTCAGAGTATTCGCAGCTCTCGCCGCTGCCGGAGCTGCCGAAGTAGTCGGCAGCGGGGAGGTCGCTCTGGCCGTAGAAGAGGGCGGGCCTGGTGCTCGGGGGCGCCGGCCGGTCGGGGTCCTGGTTGGGCCGCGCGCGGGCCTCGAGCTCGTGGATCTGCTGCTCGAGTCTCTGGCGGGCGAGCTTGGCCTGGTGCGCCTCGGCCCTGGCCTCGGCGCGTGCCTGCTTTTCGGCGTGCCTGCGGTCGCGGTCGCGGTCGTGCTTGCTGGGGCCGAGGAGGGCGCGGAGAAAGCCGCGTCGAGGTTTGGTTGACTGATGGTGGTGTTTCCGGTATCGACCGTGGCGGCTGCGCTTCTTGGGCGTGCGACCTGTAGAGGAGGGCGATTCGGATCTGGTGCTGGAACCGGACCGGGTACTATGCTGGCTGGCGTCGGAAGCTTGGCTAGGTCCTGCCGGCTTGCTTGAGCTTATTGTCGTGCCGGTTCCTAATGATTCATGGTTCTTGCGAAACCATCCGGCGCTGCTGTAAGGGCCGCCCACCGACAAATTCTTGCGGATATCTTGTGCCTTGTCGTTGTCCCTTTGAATCTTCTGTCGTTGACTTGGGGATATGCCGCTAAGGACTGTGAAGATGCTTGGACTTGGAGCTCCGTCTGTGAGCTGCGAGTCGACGGTATCGGAGTTGGTATCCTTATGATTAGAAGGGGCATGAGTTGATTTGACGGGGAGATGAATGCCGGACCTGGAGATGGAGGAAGGTCTCGGAGGAGCCACGGTGGAGGGACCTGGCACCCCAAGCGCCGGTTCTGTGGGAACGGCCGTGTAAGGGCTTGACATCACGGCGAGGTCCGGTGGTAGCGGCGCAAAAGATGGATGATACCGATGGGCTCCGGAGCTAGAGCTAGGGCCAGGGAGCAGAACGGAGCCTGATGCTTTGCCTCTTCCCTTCCCCGTTAGATCCGCGTGCTTTTTGGAAGATGCCGAGTCTATTGATGGCGAACAATCCTCCACGTATGGTGGACGGTAGTTCGCACAGGCTCGAGCGCGACGAGAGCGTGAGGGCGTGACAACACCGTGAATGTTAGTCCGAACATGATGAAGCCCTATGTCGGGTTGAGGAGCAGGAGTAGCAGCAGGGGCCTTTCCTTTTCCCTTCGGGTCCGCTTTTTCGTGCTGGGAAGAACCCATGGCTGGTTCTGGGACGGCTGTCACCGGGATTTCGACGAACCTAGGGATAACCAGAGGGATCAGTATATGAAGCATTTGCCCGCTCGATCTTCCCTGCCTTCCACGCACTAGCAGGAGGGTTTAGACAGCAGAAAGTAGATAGTGGAAGATGAGAAGCTGGACCACGAGTCGAAATTCTTAGAGCAGAAGCCTTGGGGTTCTCTGTCATGGGCTGAGCGTCTGTTCTAACATTATTGCTATACCTACTTGGGGCTTCCAGGATCAAACCACTTTGGCTGGGTTAAGGGTTCAAAAACTTTCAAAAGACCTGGCGTGGATGATGCCAAATCCCTCCGCAGTGGGGGAAGTCTGTACTTGTGCCTATTGCGAGTTCTTGTCTTAGGTTGAGAAATGCCTGCAGCTAGAGATGGTCTTCGCCTTTGAGTACAAGACCGGAGATGGCTTCGACGCGGTGGTCTGCCTGAGAAAAGCACAAGAGGGAGGAAAGTTGAAACGGCTGGAGCCTTTTGACTTGTCTACTGAGCTTACTGTTGGCTTGACTGAACAGTTGATTGATGTTTAGTAACGAAGTCTGTACCAAGACTACCTTTGTATATTAATTTATGGTTGAAGAGCATTCTCGCCGCCAGGTGGGCTTTGGTACAATGGCCTTCGAAGTGGAAGTCAGAGCGATACAGTAACAGATTTGAAGCGATTTGTACATATTTTCTCACCGTTGAAGCATTGGCGACTCGTTGGTCCGCTAGTTTAGTTCAGAGCTCACCTCCACGGGGTCAGTGATTCATTCTCCCAGGGTGAACCTCACATGAGTACGCCAGCTAGTAAAACCAGTGGTACTAAAGGCAGACTGAATGGACACAATGGCAACCCTAACATCTAAGAATAAATAAGCTTGGGCATTTTCCAACAATGAAGAAACTGAACAGATAGATCAACGGCCGAACGAGAGAGCTTGCCGAGTCAAGGTCAAGCTACTTCCTGCTTACATTAGTAGTCACTGAAATCCTGAAACGACCGCCTTTGCGATCCAGATACTTACGCATTACTGCATGATTCGTAAATGGTTTCAGCGAAAATAGACAAACTATGTAAGATACCTCACGTAGCAAAATGTAAAAGACACAGATAAGCATTGATAGTTTGAGAAGTTTAAGTACTCGAGGTGGACTTTAATTCCCCGCGATCCGAAGTCATTTTCTATCCGGAAAGGTACAAAGAAGATCTATACTCTTGCTTCATGGAGTATGCATTGCCGCTTTGGTCGGTCGATCATGGCGGTTTTCTAGTGAAGTTATTATACACCTTGTATACGATCTTTACAGCGCCTTTAGGTTGGTGTGGTCTTGCTTGTCAACTGGAAGATATCTTTCTCGCAGTAACTCCTCGACAGTCTTCTCATTTCCTCTCGACTTCTGGTAACGCTGGTTGAGAGCTTTCTCAACGGGCGATAGGCCCTCCAGTTTGTCATCGACCTTATCCATAACCTTATCCTCCGCCGTCGAGACTGCGTCCTTGGCCTTGCCAAAGGCCTCCTTTCCCTTCTCTACGCCCTTGGCAAGAGCGCCAAAAAGAGAACCTTTCGCCTCTTGCGCCTTGTCTTCGGTCTTGTCCAAGGCCTCGACGCTTCTCGCCTTTGTGTTCGCGTACGCATTCTTGGCTGCTGGAACAAGGCTCTCCTTCTCTCGTCTCGCTTCGCCTCGTATCTCTCTAGCCACAGCTTCTGCCTTCTTCTCCCCTTTCGCGACCTCGTTTCCGGGCTTGCCGAAAGCGTTGCTCCATAGTTGGGCAAGGGTACGCTCGAAGCCTAAGCGCACGCCCTCCCAGTCGTTGTTCTGGGCCCACCGTACGGCACCCTCTACTTCAGAGTTCCAACGATCTTTTGCCGTTTCGATGACCTGCGCCCGCTCCTTGGCAGCCATCTCAGTGCGCGTAGGAGGGAGAACGGGCGGCAGGGGATCGTAGAGTCCGGACAGGAGGAGTGTTTGCCTGCGTAGCACGGCGGCTTGCTGTTCGCGATTACGTTGATGCGCGAGTACAGTGAGGTAGGCGACGCCGAGGGTGAGAGTCACTCCGCCGGTCTATGTCGTGAGATCTCGGTCAGCTCCACTCCTTGTCTTGGTGAAAGGAAATCAAGACTTACGAAGCCCGATGTGAAGCCCATGGTGAGCTGTCTTGTTTGCGCTCAGAGGCGCAGAGACAACGGATGGCCAATTGAGCAGAATGCAGGGAGGGGAGGCGGGATTCTTGAGCTTCCTCACAATCAGGACACAGCTCAATGGAGCCTCGTGTCGCGTGATACGTATGTAATGTGGTTGAAGGAGGAATTGATTCAGGACGGGAGAGAGTGGGATGACGTGAAAGTACCTAGCGCGCTACCTGTACGGGCGATTGCCGGGCTGGAGGCTCGAGCTCGGTCCGCCAAGACCAAAAAAATCCAATTCCGCCAGCAGCCTTGCAGGGGTCTCTTCGGGTCTGCGACTGCTCCATCAGAGCACCGAACCTATCTACTACAAGTCGACGACGACCTTCATACCTACCTCCCAACCTACCTCCGGATAGTTCGAAGATGGCCGGAGGACTCGTCAAGTACCGCCATTTGAGCCGCAACTCGGCCCATCGGCAGGCTCTGCTGCGCAACTTGGTCACCGCCCTCGTCGACCGCGAATCTATCCACACAACATGGCCGAAAGCAAAGGAGGCCCAGCGTCTGGCTGAGAAGCTAATCACGCTGGCCAAGCGGAATAACGAGACGAGTCGTCGGAAGGTCCAGGGTATCTTATATGTACGTACATTGCCTATAGGTGCGCCTTGATCAGGCGCATCACACACCTCCTGAACGCCGAAGGCTGCCCTGCCATCTGCTCCGTGGACAAGACCTTTTCCGCGCACGACTCATTAGCTGACGTATTGACCGCCAGACTCCCCACGATCTCATGCCCAAAGTCTTCACTACCCTCCGCGAGCGCTACCTCAACCGCCCCGGCGGCTACACCCGCGTCCTCCGTACGCAGCCCAAATCCCTGTACAACCAGGGTGACAGCGCCATCCTTCAGTTTGTCGACGGCCCGCGTGACCTGCGCTTCACTATGACAGCCGCGGCCGTGGCGCGGGACCGTCAACTCAAGCGGCCCAGCAACGAGCTCACGCTCCTGAATCGCGCCAAGGTGATCCGCTACCGCCATGACGGTGAAACCGAGTTCGACAATCTGGTCCAGAGGGTCGAGAGTCTGGGTCTAGACGCCAATCGCGGCGTTAGATGGACTGCTGGCTCCAATTGGGCCCAGAGGACTGTGAAGGGGTCCGAGGTGGCCATGACAGGCGGGAAAGAAGATGGTTTGCCCGCCCCGAAGAGAAAGGCACGGAGCATGGTGAAAAAGACTCAAGAAGTGAACTTAGAAGACTGCGAGGTAAAGCCAGATGGTACCATAATTACGCCGCAGGGCCAAAGGATAAGACCTGAAGATATCAAGGCATAGAACAAGCACTCCAGAGTAGAAAGGCACTTGTACGGCGCTTGATAAGTCGGGCCGGATTATGTATACCACAATATGTACAAAATGGGATTTCCGCTTTCTTCAATGGCAATCGGAAAGCTTCAGTTGCTGCCTAAATGAATCTCTTCATGACTAGTTTCTTGTGGAAATCAAATCGTCTATATGAAATCAAACGTATCCCCCCTTTCCCTAATCATCTTACCGACCCGCTTACTGCCCACGACTCTCTCCAACTTCACCACGTCATACTTGGAAAAGATGACCCGAACGCTTCCCTGCCCAGCCTCGAGCCGAGCCTCCTGCTCGCTCTTGCCAAGGTACCCGCCTGCAATCTCTTTGTAGAAGATTGGGTTGTCTGGCAGCCCGTACATGATAACACGCCGCACACCGCTGAAGACGTATCGGCGGAAGTGGTGCGCGCGTTCGGTGTAGAGCAGGACTTTTTGCCGTCCGCTCAGGAAGTGCGATCGCGCTCGGGATGCCTCACGCACGTCGGCGTACTCGGAGATGGCACCAAACGATAGTGCCGCGACGGCATCGTTGGTCGCGAAATAGTTGCGCACTCGCACAAAGTCGAGGTAGCTTGGCACGAAGATGAGGGTCCCAGCCGAGTCCTTAGCGCGCTTGAGCAGGCCGGGGATGATGGAGGACGTGAAGTAGGCAAAGCGAGCATCGGGCTCCGCTGTGATGGATGCGCATTCGAAGCGGGAAAAAGTCTGCCGCGCTTTGAGGCCGAGCTCCTGGATCGCGCCGCCATATTCGGCTTGCGCGCGCGCGCGACCCGCCCAGTTGCTGCCGCGGCGGTGAAGCTCCGTGAGCTCAGGCGTGTTGAAGGCCGAGAAGATAAGGGTCTGGCGGAAGTACTTGGCTTGCCCCTCAAGGTACCATTCTCGCACGCGTGAGAAATCGCAGCCGTGCGCCTCGCGGGGTTGTAGGTTTAGGTGCTCGAAGATGTACTCAACGTGCTCCCAGTTCTGCATGAGGAGCGCGTCAGCTTGGTCCACGATGACCATCTCGATGCTGCTCAGAAAATCGTAGTCCTTCGGTTTCTTGTCCGCTTCACTGCCGATGGCCATCCGGAGACCCAAGGGGCTGGCTAGTAAGATATCTGAGTTGTAGAACTGCGCAAAGTACTTGATTGTTTTGCGCGTGAACTTGATACCCAGTCGGAACATGTCGTCATCATTCCCTTCAAATAGCTCGCGGAAGTCTTCTGGCCTGTCGGCCGTAAACTTGACTTCTTTGTCGACGTACGAGTCATCGAAGCGCTTGCGGTTCTCCTGCTGTTCCGGCTCCGTAAGCGCGCAAATCATGTTCACTGCCTTGACGGCAGATTGCCGCGTAGGAAGGATCATGAGAACTTTGGGCCTGGTGAACCCTTGGTCTCGAGGTTCGAAAGCCGTCTCTTCGCCTTCTTTGGCAAGCTTGGCGTTGTTTTTAATCACACGGTCTCTTGTTCTGAAAGATTGTTAGCTACAGAAATTGACATCAGCATGGTGAAGACTCACTTGAAGACATGATTGACGGCGTGCAGACATGCCATGCGTCGTAAGTTTTCGGCAAGCCTCGGGCTACGACCGCAGAACAACAGGTCTTGATATCCAGACGTGATCGGGTACAGTACTTGCTCTAGCTTGTCGAAAGTAGAGCGCTTCTTAGTAGCGGTCTCGATTAGTCTATGCTTCAGCTTCAAGCTTAATGGCCCTGACATCGTGGGAGCTTCTTTGGCTATTTGTGTTGGATCTATACCAGGCATACTTGTAAAAAGCCTCCAGCCATTCTTTTCCCGCTGAGTTGACTTGTAGTCACCGGAATTGATAGCTTTCAGCCGCTCCTTGAAATGGCTCTGATCAGGGTCGACGTAATGAGCTTCAAATGGGTCTGACGAATCGGGAATGTCTTCATCGTCACCAATACTACCGTCATCTTCTGCTAGTACCTCTTCCTCAAGTCCTTCTTCTGGCTCTTCTACAAGATCAAGGTCTCGTTCGTCATCGTCCCCAGGCTCTTTCTCTGGTTCCTGAGCTGGCATTGATTCAGTCTTTTCAGACTTATGCCCAAGTTTTCGTCTTTTTGATCTGGGGGCTGAGTCTTTTTGAAAGCTTTGCATCAGTGCCATGTACGGGTTCACTATTTGAGGTTCTTCCCCGGACTCAGAAGCTTGGCTCTCATCCTCGACTTCTGGCGGAGGTTCTTCTTCTGAGACCTCACTGTCATCGGATCCCCTGTGAAATTGTTAGCGAATTCCTGCGACAAGATGATCACAACCATTGAGACAGTCCATATCGAGTACATACGGAACATCCTCAACTCTTCCACTGTCAAATCTTGGCGCTCCACCAAATTTTCTCTTCCCACCTCTGCCACCTCTGCCACCTCTACCGGTACCACCACCTCGTCCTTGAAAGCGACCTCTCGAGGAACCTCGACGAGCCCCTCCACCTCTTCCTCCCCTGGCTGGCATTCTCTAAGTATCCGGAAAACAGGAGCAGCTTTCGCCTAAAGAGTGCGTGGTTTCACGGATATTTATGTTCCAATATGAAGAAATGAAAAGTTCATGAAAATGCTGTTATCAGATAGTGGGGCGCTGCACCGGCTCGCATTGCTGCATACAGCTTAAACGCAGCTTAAAAGATGGGTCTCAGTGATGCCACAATAGGCAAGGCAAGCCACATGGCAGTAAGCCTTCAGGCTTCCGGTCGCTAGGTGTGCATTATGAGGCAGGTACCTAGGTAGACACGAGAGACATATCTTATCTTAGCGTGCTCATGTCTTATCGCTGACCTGGCCAGTCCCCTACAGCCCGCGCAGCCCCACCAATCCCACAAGAATTCTGAAAATTCGAGGCGACTCTCAGCGACGGCGATCCACGAGAGGAGCGAGCATCGATTCCGCTTCAGCCTTCGTCAGTAATCTCCTCCACGGTGCCAGTCTCTCAAGTACTCTCTGGCAACACAAGATCGTACGCCCATCATGGCTGTTGATAGCGAATCCTTCCTTCACCTGGCCCGTCCGCTGGCGCCCGCGTCTTTCAATTATCAGAGCAATATTGCCCCGCTCTCAGTTAACATCCAGCCTCAAGTATGTCACATCACCTGAGCCAGTAGAGCGCTCCCACCTTGGCGCTTTAGGTTGTCCCTGTGTATGAGCTACGGTTTAACTGATAAATATCAAGGCCATTCTCTCCATACTCGACCATGCCATTCGCCGCGATCAACCTACAACTCCCTCCAGCTCCTCCCGCGTTATCGGCGCGTTGGTCGGCAACCGGTCTGAAGATGGCAGCGAGGTTGCTGTGTCTTCCTCTTTTGCGATTCCCCACACCGAAAACGAGGACCAGGTCGAGGTAGATGTCGAATACCAGAAGAACATGTTGTCACTGCATTTAAAGGCGAACCCGCGCGAGACGCTTTTGGGCTGGTACACAACGTCGCATGAGCTTAACAGCTTCAGTGCCCTGATCCAGAACTTCTTTGCCTCCCCGGAGACCGGAACCTTCCCTCATCCTGCCGTTCATCTGACGGTGTCGACCGATCCCGGCGCTGACGTCCAGCTGAAGGCTTATATCTCAGCACCTGTCGCTGTCAACGCTGAGCGAGCCGCCGAGAGCTGCCTCTTTATCCAAGTTCCCCACAAACTTGCCTATAACGACGCGGAACGTTCTGCCCTTGATTTGATATCTTCCGCCAAGGACAACGAGTCGCGCACTGCACCTGTAGCTACTGATGTTGAATCGCTGGCTCGCAACCTTGAGGCAACTACCGACATGCTCGAGCGCGTTTCCGAATACGTCAGCGCTATCATCGACGAGGAACGGGAGCCCAACAACGCTTTGGGCCAGTATCTCATGAGCGCCTTATCCTTAGCTCCCAAAGTGGACCCCTCTAGCATCGAGCATGACTTCAACAACCACATCCAGGATGTCCTCATGGTCAGTTACTTGGCCAACAGTATTCGTACTCAGATCGACTTGAGCCAGCGTCTAGCGACGGCCAATCTGTCCAGTGGCGAGAAAGAAGCTGGTAAAGATGGTGAAAAGACAGGCGAAAGAAGCGACAGAGGCCAGCGAGGAGGCAAGAGAGGAGGCCGTGGCGGTGGAAGGGGCGGTGGCCAGCGTGAGCCCCGGGAACCGCGAGAACCCAGGGAGCCTAGGGAGCCACGGGAGAACGGCGAGTGATCTGAGGCTCGAGCCTGGTTACTATTCTAACACGCGAGGAGAGGGAGAAGGTTTCGCTAGAAGACATTCTTACGAAAGTATGGATGTATCTGTAATCCAAGACCAAGGTGGATGCGAAGGGACAGAAAAGGCGAAGACAAGACAAGCCATAGCATCACGATAACTGATTGAGGCCACTATGGCTCTAGTTATTCCGGCTTGCGCATTATGCATTGGCGTGGCGAAGGTTCACTAAAAGATTACTTCGGTCGATGATTGCAGGCAGAAGGAGAAGACACAACTGGCGTTCTGTCTGGTTCTATGGTTGAGCCTACATAGAAGTAAGGCTTTTGCACAAATTAACTGAATTCTAAGTAACTTGATACAACCCATGATATGTCTTCGGGCGGCGAGGTAGGCTTCTTGGATACAACGCTGAACTGCGAGGATCATTTTCTACGCCTCACGCTTCTTTCAGTGAATTAAGGCTCTAGCCCTAATTACCGCTTCTATATCGTCAAGGAAGCCGGACTGAGCGAGGTTCTGATCCATATTGTGACATGGTCGCCTTTATTCTTCAAATTCGTGAACATGTGTCTATGTGTTAGGAGGGCCATGTAATGCTGCCTGGCTACCACCGCAAGCAGCTGAAGTATACCCTGTTGGTGGAATCACGAAGTCATGATCTCGTCTTTTGCACAGGCAGCGAGGACCCCGCAACCATAAATTCAGCAAACAAGAAACAAGACGTGGCCTCGGAATGATACGACGACGAGGCAATATGAGAAAGAAATCGGGAAAGATGGGAAGATTCTCTGGGCTTGATATTGACTACCCTCCTGTCGATGCTCTCCAGAGCTGTCACGAAAGGGAAGTCAATCCGGGCCACAGCCCTGGCCCAGGCCTCAACCCCTGATCTACCGTCTCCGCAGTCGTCTGTAGCATTCTCAAGACTCAGTATGTACCCGGCTACGGTTTGACCACAACTGTGATAGAAGAGAGTGGGTAAAGAAGCACAAGGGCCAGTCTGAGCCAATTCATAAACGAGCAGTGTCAGCCTCATTTATTTTACCCCCCTCCTGGCCCATTCTATGGTCACGATATGCCGCGACAAGACGATATCATCGCCGTACATACCCCGGACAGTTGTTACACTTTAAAAGGTACCCGATGCAGAAATGACTCTTGCGTTAAGATACAGGTCTGCTATAAACTCGCCAAATGGTCTTGCCATGCTACGGACTCGTCAGCTATTCGGAAGCTTATCGGGCTACATTGGCCCCTACGTTGTCGGATAGGACTACCTCTTTTTAGGCCATCGCGTACCTCTGGCTAGCTACGACGTACCCATCACGACCATAGTATCAGTGCAGGATTCGAACCCTTGATAACCTCACGCTCAGGCACCAAACTTATTCGTCCCTCACCTTAGTGAAGTAATAGGATTCAAGATTTGAGTTGTCACACGATATATATCGATAGAAGACATCCATCTCAACATGATAACAACGTCCCTTTTCATGTCAAGAGGGTATTGTGCTGCACGTTATAAGCATATGCTACCTTGAGATGGCCTGTCTGCCGCAGTATATCTACTAGCACGGCGACTTACAAACCCCTATCTTTCGTAATAATTCCCCGCCCATCACGTAAAATCTATCCCTGACGTGACAAACATGGGCGTATAAAGTCCTCTTGTCGAAGCACGGATTGACGAGGAGTAGAGTCTTTTCACAAGCTGCAGGATACTGCGTCCAACTCATTTCACCTGAACGCCGGCCTATGATGCACTCTGTACGAACCAAGATAAATCACAGCCACCGACTTACGCCACAGGCCGTCGGACCTAATCGATCTCCATTATCCATCCGCCTTACGATGCACTCCCCGAAACATTAAAACACCACCAATGCTTGTTCGTGTTTCATGCATTTAACGGCATTGATACGCCTTGTTATTGCGCTTAAAGAGCCTATACTCCAGTGGGCGGCTTCTGTGGTAGCGTAGCCGGATTACCATAATTAGGTAAGTGACTAAAGTTCTGGCCAGGCACAGCTGAAGGACCCTGAGGAGGCATGCCCGGTTTGCTGGGCATCTGGGCCATCTGGGAAGGATGGGCTGAAGGATGTTGGGGGATGTGTTGCGGAGCGTGGTAAGGAGGAAGAGAGTTGCTGGAACCCTGACGACTCATGCCGTAGCCAGCTCCAGCTCCTCCCAAGTACGGCTGGGGAGGTACGGTATTGTTGTAGCTACTATATGCCATCTGAGGACTGCCGTGTGGCCCAGGCATATTAGTATATGGTGCCATAGGCGCCTGCACTGGACTCATTCCATTGCTTGGTATGAAAGACTGCGTCTTTGGATTGAAAGCATGGCGGTTGTAGCTCCCAGGTATAGGATGTTGACTCTTAGGGTCATGCGGGTTGGCGTTTGCAGGCAGTTGGCCATAGAGATAGGGAATTCCGATCTGGCTTGCATTGCCCTGAGTCTGAGGTCGAGGAGCTCCACGGCCTGCATAAGATGGACCCGGTGAGGGAGACTGGGCGAAGGTGGGTTGCCACGTCTGATGTGGAGTACCTTGAGGAGGCCCATAACCTCCTACCATTGGGGCGTTAGATGTAGTGTATTGAGGAGCACTGGGCTGTGGCTGAGGTGGAAACTGTCACTCGTTAATAAAAGACTTACAGGATTGAAGTTGGACAACATACCGTCGGTGCGCTGCCGTATTGCGGATACCCATTGTTGGGTATAGGAACCATAGCAGGATACGCCTGTGCCGGGGCCTGATAAGCCTGCGGCATAGGGTATTGGAATGGCTGTTGCATTTGACCATTGTAAGGCATATTGGGGGGCATATTAGGAGACATATACTGAGCCGACCAATCTGGTACTGGCTGTGGATGGTAGTATGCTCGGAACTGCGAGCGAGACTCGAAACTTTCAGAGTCCTCTCTGCGCTGCTTGCCCGACTTTCCACGCTTGCCAAGGGTTGACTTCTCCCTCGCTGATACCGAACTGGCCCTAGAAATGCCACTCGCGTCTTCCATTTCTATGTCAGGTCAGTTGCTGTATAAGATAGAAGTAGAAATACTGAGAATGCTCGAACCTGGTGTAATCTCCCCTTGTTTATCATCTTTACCGAAGATTCGCTCTCGAGCTTTGTTGTATGCCTCTTCACGCTCTTCTCTCGTCATTCTAAATGGCAATTAGTGCAAGAATCGAAGCCAATTTGATTGTTACCTACTTCTCCCTGGGAATCGTCTTTTCCTTGCCATCACTGCCAACTTCAGATGTGGCTTTAGAAGCGCTTGTGCTGGCATGGCCAGACCCGCCTTCCTCACCGCGCCGCATGATTTTCTTGGGTAAAACGACCGGTGGCGGCGTGGTTTCGCTTGTGTTGTTACTCTCTACAATGCTAGCCAAGGATGGAGGTACCCGGCAAAACGGTGTTCTATAAATTCGAACGGCGCCTTGCACTGCTTCGAAAGAGTGTGTCATGTGATAATAATCAGCCAGCTTGTGTGTCAGCATCCGACAGAAGGAGTTATTTGGTGGCAGATCCATGTATGGCTCCCTATCTCGCTGATTAGCCTACAGTAGCCGCCAAAGAATAATCAAATCACTTACTTTGACGATTGAACAAAGTTGATCACATCTTGTTCTAGTCTTAGCAGGAAGATCCGATCTTTGGGTGACTGCATAGCTTCCAAAAGTTTCTCATCGGGATTTTGTCCGTAAGTTGAGTTGAAGGCATCATTTGTACCATTCGCTACGCCGAGGTTGCGAGTCTTGTCCGCAGGTTGCTGCTGGCTCGAAGCACCGCTCTGTGGCGTAGCAGCTCCTTGATCCTGAGCCTCCGGGAGTAATTGGACTATGCGTCTCTCTGGCATGTCTCCAATCCGAATGCGATGTACACGAGCTACGTCAGACCCAATCCTGGAATTGGTAATCATAGAGCTTCTGACCGAAAACGACTCGTCATCTTCCGCAGCAGCTTTGACACTGGCGCTGTCGTCTGGTCGCAAAGACTCTTTCTCGTCCAGAGCAAACGTGGTACCAGAAGTGATGCTCTTCCCATCCAGGCTGGGCGCCTTAGTATCCATCTCTGAATTGGAATCAGCCCTTTGGGACACATCGTCAGACAAAGAAGTTCCGTTATCTATCCTGTGGTTTTGTGACCCGCCAGTAGAGGACGTGCCATTCACAACTAGACTCGGGGTAGACACCGCACTTATCGACGTCGAAGACACATTAAGATCCTTCATGCCTTGTAAGACACTAATGCTATCGGAAGCTCCGTTGGTTGGGGGTATAGTGACCGCGCTATCTTCGGAGCTTATGGATGTATGGGTGGTAGGCTTAAGGCTCACGCCAGCGGCTGTCGTGCCCTGGTCAACCGCGGCATCAGTCGCTGGTATTGTGGAGGATTGCATTCGTCGTTCCGCAGCTTGAGCGGGAACAGCAACCTTTGGGATGGTGGAAGGCATAGTCTCCTTGGGGCTCGACGCGACAACCTATATTACATGGTTAGTACGTGCGCAAATGGAAAGAGGGTTCAGCTTAAACGAAGCGCAGGGCGTACCTTGGCGAATGACAGTTTCTGGGGGCCAGCAGTTGCCGGCGCTGTCGCCATCGTTACGATAGATCCTCGATGAGGCAAGTAGTGAAGCGGCTATACTCGTTCTCGGTATAGACAGGAAGAAGCGTCAGGAGTACCGAGCGTCCAACGTAAAAATTCTCCTACGAAATCGCTAAATCGGCGACAGATATTTCCAGAAGCTCTCGGTGTAACGACGTCAGATGAGTCGGGAATCAGAAAAGAAAATCAATCGAGGCGGCCATCGGAGACAGAGAAATGCGGCTGATCATTGTTGTGATGCGTGTGCCCGAAAATATGCAGGGTGAGTCGTCTTAGCGGGGGCTTCGGTTCTTGGGGCGTGATTGATTCGTAGCAGGCAACGTTGGAGTTTGAGAAGCCTGGGAATGAAGAATGTCGGATGACGATGGAAAAAGCGGAATGGGGTGACCAGACAGGGCTGCCGTCAGCAGGGGAGAGGGCGGCAGGCGGGACAGCCTACAGCCTGCTGAGAATGATAGGTGGTTTGGGGGTTGGAGAATCAGCCGTTGGGGTGGTTGTACGAGCGAACGACACAATCGCAAGTCGTGCGCCAGAAAGGAGATTCGGTCGCAAAAAAGCCCCAATGTGCTGGATCGCAGGCGAAGGAAGAGGCTGTGGAAGGTACAGTAGTACACCGTATAGATGATGCCAAAGGTTGGAGGTTGAGATGATGATGGCCGTATCTTGGTGAAACACCTGCCTCTCAGTCACCTAATGCTGGTTTTAATCAGCAAGAGGAGGCTGAACTCAACGCAGCAGAGCGGCAGATGCCAGGCGATTTGATGCGGGTTTTGGGGAATAGTGGTCGTGGTAATGATGGTGGTCTTGCTGGTAGTAGAAAGTTGTTCAGGTTTAGTCAAAGGCTAGGGTTGAAGATCGGTCCACCTAACGGTAGGTAGGAGGTCAGTCAACTTGGTCGTCTCTTGAACAGAAACCCTGGACTATCGCAGGGCCATGCACAAACACAAGGACGTGATATCAGGTGGATGTGGTGGTGGTGGTGGTGGCGGCAGCAGCAGTGGCAGCAGCAGGATGAAGACGACCAATTACCGTATGCCGTAGCAAAATGCTACAGTGGTAGTAAGCTTGTCGTCACTTGATGCCTGAGGTTTGGGTGTGTGAAGAAGCATGCGTCGGTTGCAGGAGCTTGGAGCCGAAAGGAGTTGGCTACTGGGGATGCACTTCCACAGATTTGAGGTTCGGACCGCAGGCGGTACTTCGCGCACTCACACTGGCGTTGGAAATACCAGGTAGGTATGCTCGGGTACATACCTCTGACAACCCACACAAGACTGACCGGCTGACTGCCAGTGCTGGGCAGGACTTAACGGCAGGCCTGGCAGGGCTTCTACTAACGCATTGCGGGGCGGTTGCACTTGAAGAAAAGTCGACTTCTAGGAGGTAGTTAGCGCCTCTCTCGTCTTCCACCTCCCCATACTCTCTACCTGCCCTACATGTATGTACCTGAGCTACCTATCAAAAGCCTTTGCAACTTCTGCTACCTTGTTAATTTTTTTTTCCCACTCCGACCTCTTGACTGGGGCAGCCTACAGTCATTGCACGGGAGCCTGTGTCAGTTGCTCGCGGCCCGAGCGTCCTTTTCCAGCGATGGCAAGCCGGTGGGGTTTTCATGAGCACCCCCTCGCCTTGATCGCCGTGTTTGCTGGGGCTCCCTCTCTAATTAGTACCTAAGGTACCTCTGGTAAATTCATCCTACCTTACATAATCAAGCACGGCTGCTAGGGCTACCCTTTGTGGCTGGACTGGTGCTGAGCGTGGAGGCAGTCCTGTGTCTCACTGCACTGCCACAAGTACACCAGTGACCGTCTTTACAGCCTTTGGTTACGCGCCTCTCAAATGGGAGACTTGAATTTGTCACTGGAGAGCATTCAGCGATAGGGACGTCCATGTGTTTACACTCCATTCTAATTCACCACTGGGACTAGCCCTTCATCTTGTCTCGATTGATGACAGCTTTCAAGAGAAACATTGTACCAAGAAACAAATTTGGCTTCGTCCAAAATCTTGACCTTGCCTTACTCAGCTCTCTCATCGCATCACCGAATACAAGGGTATTCTGATTCAAGCCATCGCGATGTGGCGAAGAGGGCCTTCCAAATCAACACCTACCAATGTGCAATGCCAGAAATGCCTCAAAAGAGATATGTCACATCCAAAAACCTATTCATCCTGTACTGATTCAAACTGACATTCGCAGCACGTCACTACTCGTATGAGTGCAAGGCAACAGCACAGGAGAGACCTTATGTCCCTCGGCCTTCTCGCACACAACAGCTATTAAACCCAAAGCTCAAGCCTAAACTTGCCAGCGACGGAGCGAATGAACTACAAAGCAGCACAAAAGGTCTAGCTGACTCGGAGCTCGCCAAAAGAGAGGCTGAGAGGGCCAAAAAGCGCGAGTTAGAGCGCGACGCTGAAGGTTCAGAAGACGAGCATCTAAAGAAGAGAAGATCAGCTTCTTACGATTCAGTGTCTTCCATATCCACACGAGGTTCTCGGAATTCTCGCTCACCACCACATACTCAGAATGTCCCCAGGTCGCCGCCCCCCAAAACTAGCAGATCCTATCACAGTCGGTCCCCCGTAGGTCGTCACCATCGAGAGGAGTCTTACGAGTCTGTTGAAAACCATCAGCGGCGATACTCGCCGAGTCCTCCTCTTCCTCCACGAGCCAGGAGGGGAAGTTCCGCTAGACCAGGCTCAGGCCCGGGACCAGAGTCACCAGGCCAAGATCTGAACGCTATCCGAGGCCGTCACCGAGCTCGGGACTCTCCAGACCGGGAGTCTCAACGTGACCGTTGGGCGACTTACTCGCGAAGCCCAAGTCGAACGCCGCCAAGAGAGCAACGGCGCCGCTTTCGATCTAGGTCGCTGGATCGACCTTCCAGGCGCGACAGGAGTCCGAGAAGACACAACCCACGGAGCGCCGGCCACCAAAGTCGGGGTACAGCATCGTCTGGCCGTGGTGGTCATGCACCTCCGACAGCACAGCCAGCGCGAATTGAACAACGCGAACGAAGCCTGAGTCCATTTTCTAAGAGACTAGCTATGACACAAGCCATGAATGTGGGCCGGTAAGAAAATCGAGCGTTTGGGGTATCATATGTTTAATCAATCCAAGCTAGCCGCCCTGTTGGCTATACCTAAGGAACACCAGTACCTCGTGAAATGCCGTGACCAAACGCCTTATCTTGCACATGCGATGTAGTTCTGTGAGACGCAAAGCATTACTATACCATATCATCGTCCTCCCTCTCCCGCCGTTCCTCCTCCTCTTCCTCCCTCTCTCGTACCCGTAGCCCTTCCACAAGCGCGACACCATCCATACCTACAACCTCGCCATCTCCATCAGCATCCGAGTTTTGCATGACAACGTCCTTCCTGGCGGCCTGCTGCGCTCCCGCGATACGATCTCTTACAAGCCTCGCAATGGCATTGTCCGTCCGTACGTTCAAAACTTTCATTTTCTTGTCCAAGTCCCTCTTCAGGTCCCAATTCGGCTTTTTGGGCTGCAGCTTGAAGAGGTCGATGCCCTTGTCATCCTTAGCATCTTCCGCTGCCCGCGCCTTCAGCTCTTTTTCGGCCGCATCGGCCTGCTCTTCGAGCGTAGGACCCTCTAAGCTCAGGGTAGGCGGCGCCACGAACCCGAGTTTCGCGCCTCGCGTGCTGGCATCGTAATTCCGACCAGAGACGTGTTTGCTGATATCGACGGTATCGGAAGAAGGCTGAGGTGGTGATGGCGAGCGTGTAGACTCTGGAGCGACTATCTCGTCGTTTGGCTGTTTCCGCTTGAGAGTCTTGAGTTTCGCTAGACGAGCCTTGCGATCATCGGAAGCGGCGCTGAGGGCCGCGTGAGAAGTTGACATTCTTGTCTTGCTTGATGATAAGGTCGGTGGTTTAATGCTCCGTAATAGAGTGTGCTCGCTGGTGCCCCGTAGTGATCGGTTTGGATAGTTGATGAGGCGGCTGAATGCAGGCTGGTTCAGATGCAGTAGGTTTTGGGTGTAGCCCGTAGTTGTCGCAAAAGCTGCATCCAGGATTGGGAACCGTAGGCAGTCGGCAGGCAAATCCCTTCGCGGGATACCCTGCAGGGGTATGGGGCAGGGCTCTCTGCAGTACTTTACCCTGCAGCATCGCCCGATTATCGATAACGCCGCTCGATAAGATCCGGCTGCATCGCGTCTGCTTCTTGCCGTCTTGCTAATTGCGCCGGAAATTCTGCGACTCGTCGCTACTTACTTCAATACTGCTTTCTATACGCGTATCATCATATAAAATTTCCCCACCTTGTGTTTGAGTCGCGTCAGAACCTGCTCGAGTCTGGATCAATCGACAGCGATTTTCTCTCGTTCAAGCATGTCCTTGGCTCTGTAATGATCCCGTTGCCGACATGAAGACCAGTTATCCCAGGTCCAACTCCAATATATCGAGTCTACAGCCCCCCTTATAATGCCAAATCCCTTTGTCTGCCGGCAATGTATCGCACGTCTCGCAAGCCCTCCCGTTAGAGTTTCGAAACCGAAATGCTCAAGATTCCACACTCAAGTATCCCCAGCGACAAGGTCTTCTGCCGCCAGACTCTTCTTTTCAGAAGAACAGACACAGCGGTCCGTCTCTACTCAAGCAACTGATGCGCCGGCACTTCACCATGGAGGAGATGCGACGAGCATTGCGACGCCGTCAGAGCACGTGCAAGAAGACACGCTACAGGATGCACTCTTTCAATGGGACGGAACAATGCGGAAATATGTCCCCCGCAGCAAAGATATGGATACATTAAGGCGACTTCCATCGGCCAACACGAGATATCGCCTGAAAGATAATATTCTAAGAGCCAAAGGGAACTACGCGATCGTCAGAGAGGATTTGGAACACGTCTACGGCATTTCCCCCCCGGAAGCAAGGCACGCTGTGGGCCAGCTGGAACGACTGTTATGGGGTTGCTCGAGGACGGAATCAGCGGCGCGCTTCGATCAGTATCATGAATGGAAAAGAGACTTCGCGCGCCTACTGCAGTCTGTTGGACACTCGCCTTCCAACTTGTCCAGCATCTCCGACGATTCAATCGTTGAAATATGGGCGGCTTTGCAAGATCGGAGTGTGCAGGCTATGAGGGCTATCTGGCAGACCTTTAACCTCGAAAAGAGAGATCGTGCTTGGCCAGGGTTGGTGCTGTTAGCCTTGCATTCGAGGTCAGCTATGCTACCGACCTTCATTCGTGCTACATACGACGCTTCGACATGTCCCAGCTACGTTATCGAGGATCTTGTCTATGCCCTTTTCCGCACAGGGGGTCTTCTCGAGAAAAGATCAATGGACCGGCATGCTTGTGAACTCGCCTTGTTCCTGCTTGAATCCTGTTCCCCTAGACACTTCATATTTGAGCAGGCGGTCTTGTCGAAACTTGTGTTCTACATACATGACTCAACAGTTCTCGACTTCTATCAGCACTTGAAGGCTATTGAGCATCCTCTGCATGTGAATACCTTGCTACAATTCGCGAGCAGGTTAGCGAAAACGTCAAGCGGCAAGGTGCATGCTGCTGACATTATTCATGCTCTTACTGCGGCTCCTGGGTTTGACATAAATTCACCAGCCTCAGCAAGCGTGTGCACTTCTCTGCTCACACTGTACAAGAACCAGGACTTGCCAGATGGGTACGCCGCGCCCGATGAGCTTTTGAGGATGCTTGTGAAGAATGGATTGAGGCCGAATCTTTTGAATTTATCTGCATTGATGCGGAACTTTTGCCTCAGGGGGCATCTTGAAGCTGCATGGAAGGTCTTTAATATTTTGCAGCAGAATGGTATTGAGCCGGATCCACATGTGGTTTCGATCCTCCTCAATGGCTGCAGAAAATTCAAAGATGCTGCTTCTTTGCAGAGAATCGTCAACGTGATCCAGTCTCGAAACGCCTGGTCCCCTGTTCTCGTCAATGACCTTCTTTCTCTGGTCGTCGAAGATAACGAAGCCCAAGAAGAAACAAGGCGACGGCAGCGAAAGAAGCCTTACGGCGCGTTCCGGACGATGTTCCGATTGTACGCCAAATTCTTCCATTTAGCCCCGCTGCAGAGGTTCACGCTCTTCCAACTCGAGAACTTGGATGGCCTACAAAGTCGTCCTTCAAAGCATTCGTCACCCATTACCCGCATTGTGGATTCCATACCACCACTTCCTGAGCTTGAGCTCATGCAACCAGATAACATTACCCTCTTGCTAATGATCGGAGGGCATATGCGATCCCTTATAGCACCGAAATGGTTGTACCGAAACTTTCACCATTTTCAAAAGCTTGTAGAGAAAAACGATCCACTTGCCCTAGGATTACTCGAGAGTCATGGAAGTATGGTGTACGATATCTTCGTGAGAAGTTTCATGCAATTTAAGCAGACTATTAGGCCTGCTATAAGTCTGGTCCAAGGAATCCTTGAACGCGCCACAGCAGAGTTTCAAAGGAAGGGGAAGAATAGATACTGCCCCCCACCTTCGATTTATACGTGGACCATCCTGCTGCATGGCTTCAAGAACCACAATCACCGGGTTGGAGCACTGAGCGTATTGCAGCTGATGGCAGAAGCCAAGGGCACCACGCCCAACCTCGCAACATGGAATGCTCTCATCAGTACGTTTGCACAGACAGGCAACGTGAAAGGTGCTGTCCTGGCAGTGCGTTATTTGGAGGCCATGGGCTTCCAGACCGATGATTATACCTTCAAGGCTTTTCAACATCTGCCCCGCCTGAAGAGAGATGAGGTAGTTAAGCTGATCCGGAAGTCGAGGGAGAGACCATTTGACCCAGGAAACGCCCAGGTATTCTTCAGCAAGCTATGGAGCCAAGGGAATCTCTGGCAGACTCGGTTTGGTCAAAATGGCTATCTTGGCTTCTCTGTGCGCGTTCAAGATAGTGAACAGACAGGTCTCTCTGATCCCCTCAAGCAGCTGGCCGAAGTGCAGAGGATATGGAATGAGAACATCCAAGATAGGAAGGCGCTGGGATTGGAACAATTCTCATTTCCATTACCGGAGGAGACGTCGAAGGCGGAGAGTATCGAGTCTGTGGGGAAAGTTGAGGATACCATCACTGAGATGCCTGGTACGGACAGCAGGGATTCCGAGACTTCAGCAGAGAAATCCAGTGGCACTTTGTAACACCATGTAAAAGTTTGTATATAGCATTGCGTCAAGCTGGTCAGCAATGACGGTAGATGTTGGCGATACCCCTTAATATCTTGCAAAAAAGGAAAAAGAAAGAGAGAAAAAAAGAGATAATTCATACCTTGCTCCTAAGGATCCAACAACAATCTCTAAGCTTGTGATAAGTCAGTGCGCATAGAATTGACGATATATGCAATTATCTAAGCAAGTACAGAGTTGTCTGCAGCCTCTCCAGAATACGGCCCTCGCATACGTAAACCACTTCCCCTCTAACTATCAAGTCATCCCAGTCTAATACGAAACCATCATACTAAACTCTGGCAAGTAGTCTAGTATCCGTCTGTATATGTATGTGACAAAAAGGATGAAACGCCTTGGACACTGCTTACCTCCGCGGAAGAAGCAGCGGTATCTTAGGAGCATATGGTAGCACAATCCATTGTGCTCCTCGAGAGGCATTCATGGAAGGACGTCTGGTGCATCTGCTATGTCATGTCTCATGTCACTCGTTCCGATACTTTTTGGACCGTTCATTGTGATTTCGGGAAACTTCGAAGTTCACTGTCGTAGGGTCATCGATGAGCATCGCCAAAGATTCGCCTTGTCGGTGTTGGGGCATGAGCCAGGGGATATGGATAGGGGCAGCCTGTACATCATGTAAGCAAGGGTGTGAGTTTGGGGAGTACGAGAAGGGCAAAGGGAGAAAGGATCGAAGGGGAACTTCGTGGGTAATCGTCCAACGAGATTTGGAGATCAGCCCCCTGTGTCGATAATCATGAAGTTTCTGCAGGGCAGATGAAAGAAGATTATGGGAGGGGCTGGAAATTCCAAACGAAAACACCACGTAAGCTCAGAAACCCGTCCAACTCTGTTCCCGAGGTCCACGAGACGTTGCAAACTCGGAAGATTCAGCTCCCGAAAGCAAGAGCGTAGCATTCAATGCGCCCGAGGGAAGGGGTTCTCATCACACTTCGGAGCGGGAGCATAGCAAAAATGGGTTAAATTAAAAGCCCCCAGTCTCCCTCTAGTAAGTCGGTTGACTGAACCGAGCTTGTTGACAATGACCAGCGTTTCCGCGTCACAACGTCCTGATAGTACCTTTCGCAAGGCCTACCACCAGTGCGCTCGGCGCCGTGGTCGATCTTCCGGAAATTCGCAACTGCTATTACGCCCTACATGAGGTGAAAGCAGTAGAGCAAATTGCGAACAGCCAGCTGAAGCTCGACCCCGACCCCGAAGATACCGCGTCCCCTTGAAGGATCAAAGGAGGAACACACAGCCGGCGCGGACATATTGAGGCTGCGCGGTTGCCCCCATCGATGTTGCCGGACTACTATTCGACAAGGAGTCTGCCTGCGGCCTGGTCACTTTGCATATGCGAGTCTTGCGTCCCCATCGCTGCGCTTCCAGCGGGCAGGATAGAAGACGCAGTATCCGAGGAACATAAGAGTTCCACAAAGGTTGGTCCCTTGAAAGGCGTCGGGCTGTGTGCTCGTAGCCCGCAGGCGGATTCCTCCCCGCCGTGTTCGCCGCAAAGGGACGGCAAGCTTCCCGGCCGCCCACACCGACGCACACTGGGATTATAGGGGCCGTAGAGGTTCTAGACCTGGAATTAAAACCCGGTGTGTACATGGTTCCGAGCCATCTCATCTGCGCCATTCCGAGCCAGTTATCGAAGGCAGCCGAGCAAGCTCCCTGGAGGTTCGCGAACAGCGCACCGAGGCGGCTACTGCGACATCGCCTTTTTGCTTGTAGACCGCCCGGATAACCTGTCCACAAGGAAACTTGCAGACCAGACAGCGCAGACCTTTTTACGAATTTCATTTGCCCCTGTGGATGCAGAGAGTTTGCTCACTTCCCAATAATGGGGGATCTGTGGTGTAGTCAGTGGAGGCAAATTACTCACACATCGGAGCTCATGAAGCGACGGCGCGGCCTTCCCTTGAGTCCTACGCGACGGGAGGGTTGACTTACTTGTCCCCGAGCTTGACCAATATCCAGAAACCACCACGCTTTCTAGTAGGCAATTTGTCAACGGACCCATGTATATATCCGAATCTCGCGGAGCACGACCTGCACAGTTCCAGGAGTTACCTCTAGACAGACCCGAACCTCTTTAACGCGATGAATAACTGCAACAGCAGTGCCGATCACGTGCGCCACTGTGTATGCCGTGCCCGACTTCAAATACCCCCATGCCCAAAGGTACACATCTGTACATAACTTGAATCAAGGAACAGTATGTGTGCCTCCCCGGTCCCATACTCAGCAACGACGTCCGCGCCTCATCACGTCCGCGCACAGAGCAGAGAAGCCGACTTGCTACTGGCGTAACGTAGCCTGCCTCTGAGCCTGGCCCTGGTTGTCAGGATATCAAATCCACGGACGTCGCGCCGCACCAGCACCCCGCCCAACCGGCTCGTTTCCTACCGGCGAGCGGCGCACCTGGTTGCTGTGTGGATATCTCACAGAGATGCCCGGTCTCCTTTCTCCGTTGTCTGATCTTCTTGATGCAGCGTTGTCGTATAGGACTGAGCAGTGTGGAGGGGCGAAAAGATCAAAGTCGTCGGATTTAGTGTATGCATTGGTGAATTATTTGCAGCAAGAGTGATGTGAACGTTCCAAAGTTGCGTCCACGATGGCGGAGGTACTGCAATAGTCGTGACGTGTAGGCAAAGACAGGAGAAAGTAGACCGAAGCGCGAGGGCCGGCACACCTGCTGGATCCTCGCTTCACAGAGTTTCAGAAACCAGGCGGATGCAGCAAACGACATTGGAACTTCCCAGATCGACATGCCTTTCCGAAGAAGCGCGAGGCACTATGGTATGGTGCCTGGGAACGCAGGCACCACACGGAGCTGTAGACATTTGCCGCCAACCAAAGATTGGTGCAAGCAAGGCTACAGAATCTCTCACAGAGGCAGGGTATGAGGGTATGAACATCACGTCTGTCGCTTGGGTAAGTTCGAGCGAGGGCATCCCCGTCGCTCCGTCGCTGGTGCTGGGATTATCTGCATCAAGTTGGTCGCGCAACGTGTTCAGATTGCGTTGAGGGCTGTGGAAACGTATGTATAGGCGAGGAGAGAAGAGCAGAAGAGAAAAGGTCAAGACGTCCAGCCTTTATTTCAAGTGTCGCAGATGGACACTGCTGAGTTATATTCCTAGAAAACCTTGTGCTTGTGGCTGAAAAACTATTCCTTCAGATTGTACTCAACTCCACAAGCGAAAGTTGTGCACTTCATGTTCACGCGTATTAAGCCCGAAAGCTTTTGATTTAGTTAATAAAATCATGTGGGTATTTCTCATTGAATTTGAAGATTATTTAAACGCCTGGAAAGACGTTTTATTGTGCTGACATAAGACACCATTCCGTAATACAGGTATTAATTTTTTCAGCTCTCTTTAAGGTGCCACCTTATTTTGCCATCTTAAAGCACAGGATGACCAGGATGTTCGGGTAACCAGCAAGAAATCGCAGGCGACGGAATATGCCACAGTCAGACGTTGGCACGAATTTGTAAGAGTGAGCACAATCGAGCTTTAGTACAGTTCATGGTCCCGCTCTGAAGCTAGTGTCCGGCCGATCTAGAAGAATATGGTCGATGACATTCTGCCAAATAGTCAGTTGGTTACGTCAAAGCCGGGAGAATATAAGCCTACCCAATCGACCAGATTGGCGTCATTCAGTACGTTATCAATAGGCGTCGAGTCCATGAAGTCCAATGAAAAGTCGATAGCGGGAACGAGTTGTGACTGATCATACGTGGGAGTCGGTATGGGTGGTGGCGGTGATGGCTGCGTGTCATTATTGAGCAGATGATGGAGTGAGCCGCCTCGAACCTCAGGCTGCGGGGGAGGCGGAGCAAACTTCTGTAGAGGTTCTTGCATCGAGACCTTCCGAAGTATAGCGCCCACAACGCGAGTGGCATGCGCTGCATCTTTTGAGTTGTGTTTTCTCTCTGCCCACATCTTATACGATGTACCCAAGGCCTTGAGCTTTCTTGTTCGATCCGCCGAGCTGAGAATAATTAGACTAAGGTGGTGTACTCTTGCCAAATCATGTGCCAACTCACCTGCTCGGAAAGTTTTCCGTGAGATCTAGACAGAGAATCATTGATGCGATGAGGAAGTCATGCAATGTCAGCGCTGAGAGCATATACTTGTCCTCGTACAGACGGCCCCCAGCCCGACTCTCCTCCTCGTATTCGGCATGAAGATCTAGAATCTTCAGTGCTGCATCTCGGCAAATGTTCCTTGAGATATCGTGTCTCGGATTATCTTTCTCCCGATTGAGGTATGGCCGGTGAAGAACACACAGGCTTTTCAGGTACATCAACTCCAACATCAGTCGATGCATGATGTCGGATGTTTGATCAGTAAAGCTGTACGATCGGACTGGCCTGATTTGTAGAGGTGCGGGGACCTGAGCGTGGTATGCCTCGATTTCTTCGCTCAATTGGAGCACATCTTCGTATGGCGGAGGGTGTATTGACAGAGAAAAACGAATGACGCGCCGCAGAAGGCGACAAAGTCTCGACTTGTAGCAGAGATACAGAGCCGTAGTCGGCTCTGTAGGTGGTCGGGCTGAAGGCAGAACCATCATGTTTTCATCGAAGTCCGAGTCATACAGATTACTTGGTGATTCTGTGTCGCATTCATCGTCGCGGATAATCGGGGGCATGCCTAATTGGAAGGAGAAGATGACATCAAATACCTCAATGAAGAACCAGGCCCTACGCCGGAGCTCGCCCTCGAAGGGCGTCACGTTTGAGAGGTATTTGGGGTCTCTGTGATATCCCATTCGTTGGGCAAGTCTGGCGGTGAGCCCGAATTTGGCCCACAGGCTGGACTTTATATCCCTAGCCATTTGCAACTCGCAGAATCCGTGAAGCATGAGAGCCTCAATTGAGTAGGGCTTGGCACTAAGATAGTCGCCTGATACGAGACAATCAACTGCCAATGCTGCCAGCTGATCTGGCTGGGCTGAGCTGGGCATGCCACTCTCGCCTCGTGATGCAGCAATTGTCGACGCGACCCATAGCATGGATGCTAAGCAGCTAATCCACAACAAGCTGACTGATTCTGGGTCCCGCCAGAATCCATCGTACTCTCGTTGGAACTTGCTTGTATGAATATAAGGAGCGACTGTGAACCTGTGCCGAAAATACAGCAGCACGAGGTGATCAGTCTTATGCTGTGGCGGTAGCCGCGCAACAGCTTGCTCATGGGTAATATGTGCATGACTACCGAATATGACATCGGAGTTCTCATGTGGCCAGTTCGAGGGCATCTGTGGTGGTGGTGATGGAGTCGCGGGTGAATCCACTTCGGTATCCAGAAGTCCCTGAATATCATGGATACTTTGTAAGATTGAGGCCCAGTGGGTTCCTCCAACATAACTCCCTTCGGCCATCTGGGTGGAAGTATGCATCGGCCCGGCCGGAGGCGGGATACTCGGTGGTGAACTCAAGTCCGAATGATTGTCAGGCTCAGTGCGCTGATCTGAGCTTGAAGGCGTATTCAGGACATGTTCCTGGGGATTCGCAGTGTACATCAAGCCGTTCACCATCTCCTCAAGCTTTTGCAGACGAACCTGCAATACAGGCCGTGACATGGGCTCCTGCCTTGGGCGCACGTCGACTTGCGACCGCGGCTGCTCAGGAGCCCTCGGCTTGCGAGCAGCGCGCGGCGCATACTCACAAAAGCTAGCCTCGCCGCTTTTGACGCATCGCTCACATGGCTGTTGACGATCGCATTTCACCTGATCGAGATGAGCCCTACCATGGGAACAAGCAAAAGGTCTGGCACAGGCACTGGAATGAAAAACTTACCTTGCGGGTCCTACACAAGAGGCAGCTAACTGGAGGTCGATTGCGCTTCTGAATCTTGCGCTGAGGGCCCTCGGTGGGTTGCGCGCGAAAGACGGTGGTTTGGTATGTCGCGGGCCGAGCATCCATGGTTGCCGAAGACTGTCGGATATAGCGGTTTCGCGACAGTTGAGCGACTAGCAATGAGACCCAGCTGCGCGGCTGTTCAGTCAGTTGTCTACGTTAACGGCGACTGGAACAAAATCACAAGCGGGAAACCGGGAATTAAGAGGATACCTAATGGAGATGAGACCAGCAATTCGCGAAGGTTTCCAAGCTGCTTGTGTAATGAAGGCGAGGGTCACTGACTGTCGGTCGGTGTCTGTCGGGAACAGTGGCGTGTCCGTAAATCCGCGAGAATTGGTGCAAAATGGGGAAGTCGGGACTTTGGGGGCGCTTGCACTCTACGCTGCTAGCCTTGGAGCCTTGAATGGGCTCTGAATGGGCTCTAGCTGGAAGTAATAACTAGAAAGCCAAGGCAATGACGGCCCACGGGAGTAACCAGTCGGGCTACGGGCAATGGAAGCCAGCCCAAAGCTGCTAAACTCCGCGAGCCATTCAAGAAGTACCACCCCTGGCAGCTGGTTACCCCACCTGAACAACCAAGGTAAGCCCGGACTTTCTTCGGCTGGATTTAGTCTGTATATCTTTTCCTTTTACCTCCGGGCAGAAAACACCAGGCAGGTGGTCGATTAGTTATGGAGGCTGATGTAAGCAAATCGCAGTCCATGAGTAGCAGTGTTTCTAATCTTAGGCTCGACAGATACATGGTAGACAGTTGATGACCTCAGCGTAAGACGTAAATGTTCATTGGGTTTGCTTCACCTCACACCTGCCGGTACGGGGCGTAGGTACCTGCCGGTGTGCCACTATGTACACCTACATACCTTCAAGTATAAGTCAGGAGGTACTCAATGTAAGAGGTACCATATTGGTTAAAGCAGGTAAGATATGTTTCGTAGTCAAATCCAGGCCCGGTATCATGTTCGCTTGATGTTTGCTCAACAACATGATTTCTGCAATACATGGTTCTGAAAACCGTTGTTGTACGTACTGCATGTCGCCGGGAGCTACATATTTACCTCATTTAGCATTCTGACATTTAGCCTGTCTCTGACTTCGTCTGTCACCTGACCACACTCAGTAGATAATCAAGATGGTTACCTAGGAGGTATTCAAAGCTAAGGTATTGGTCATCTCGGACTTTGACGTAGCTTTTGCTTCCGCTGCGTTTCGGAGGTAAAAGACTAGCTCAAGGCTCAGTGCCAGGCATTGCCCAAAGCAGTAACCTATAACCCCGTCTCCACCTGGGAGAACGAGCGTGATATTGACACCGCGAAGAACGATGGCTTGCGGAATCATTTAGCAATTGTGAAGGCCACAGGCCTTCCGGATGTATATCAGTATCTCTATATATCTTAGCAAGAACTGCTTCAAGGATGACTACATTGATGAAGTAGCTACTCGAGACCATTACTCGCAAGGCATCTACATATTCCATCTTCTCTGCGTTGAGCCATGTCTTCTACCAAGTATCTTGTCGTTCATACGATCAGCAGCACTGCAGACGTCAGTATTGACTCAAAACCTATACCCGTAGCTGGACCAGGACAAGCTGTCGTGCAG
This sequence comes from Xylariaceae sp. FL0016, assembly GCA_022578815.1. Classification (NCBI taxonomy): domain Eukaryota; kingdom Fungi; phylum Ascomycota; class Sordariomycetes; order Xylariales; family Xylariaceae; species Xylariaceae sp. FL0016. The sequence goes on from MU388755.1 coordinate 180,168, forward strand.
ATCCTGGCTGCCTCAATCGGTCCTGGGCATGGTTTTCTCATAACTCACGAGGGTGAGTACTATCCTCATCCAATTTCTCGCTCTGGAAGAACCTGAGGATGCGTCTGATCAGGCCCAGAGATAATCCCCTTTGTCTCGCTGGACTATCCTTATTGAACCACTCATACATGCCAACCTGCTTATCATTGCCATGACCCTCTTCTAACTTTGGAAAATGCAGTACCCGGTTTTGGCTTCCCTGTACCATGCGTTTACGGTAGCAATGCGATCGGGAAGATCGTATCGACGGGCGCAGATGGCGCTACCTTGAAAAATGGTCAACTGGTCTTGGTGGATGCATTCATCACCGCCCGAGATAACCCCGAAATCGAAATGCTTCTTGGCTTGATGGACGGAGGCACCAAAAAGGCCAGAGAGCTAATGGGTAATGCCTGGAGAGATGGCTGCTGGGCGCAGCACGCCTTCGTTCCCCTGGAGAACGCCATTCCTTTGAACGAGGAGGTGTTGATGGGCAATCTAGGCTACGATGCTGCAGACATTGCTTACCTTCACCGTTCTGCTGTGGCCTACGGCGGCGTATCGACTATTGGCGTCAAAGCAGGCGAGACGGTTATCGTTGGTCCTGCTACAGGGCAGTTTGGGGGAGCGGCCGTCGAGGTGGCTTCTGCTGTCGGAGCCAGGGTGATTGCCCTGGGTCGCAACACTGCTGCACTTGCTCACCTTAAGGCGACTGTTCCTCGAGTCAAGGCTGTGACAATCACGGGCAATATCGAGGAAGACACCTAGAAAATCTTGGCGTATGGACCAGCTGACGCTTTCATTGATTTTACGCCACGTGGGGTACAAGGTGAACCGTCGCACATCAGGAGCGCCATGAACGCTTTGCGCAAGCGAGGCCGGATCGCGCTGATGGGCGGGCTAGATGGCGAGACTAGGATCCCATATTTCACAGCGATCCTGAAGAGTTTAGAATTTAAGGCCCGCGTAAGTCGGTCAAAGTTCATTTCCACCTGTTCCAAGGAGTTCTAAGACCAATAACTAACGCCGAAGGTCAGTGGATGTACACGCGCAAGGAGCTCAGAGAGTTGGTCAAGTTGGTGGAGACAGGTGTTCTCAAAATTGGAAAATCGGCTGGCCATAAAGTCAAAGGTCGTTACAAGCTAGAGCAGTGGGAGACAGCTCTGCAAGAAGCTGCGAAACATTCCGCATTTGGGGAGCAAGTTGTATTCGTGCCTCAGGAAGAGTAGATGGACTGATATCGGGTTTAATCAAATGCAAAGTCTCGGTCCTTCTGAGCCTCTCTACATTTGGCTTGGGGAGATCAGTCTAGTGGGTGGGTATTGACCCACATGCTTTTGATAAAGCTTCATAATTAGGTATAGCGAAAGCCTTAAACACTAGCAAAATCTGGTAAATCACGCAATGCGACGCCCGTTTGGCTCAGCGGTAGAGCGCCTCACTAGTAATGAGGAGGCGACTGGTTCGACTCCAGTAATGGGCAATTTCAATTTTGAATTTCCTACGTATGAAATGTTTTCTTCGTCTTATACCTTTTGTTTGTGTTTGTTCCTTTTATCAGGCTCATGTTCGTTATAGAGGTATTGCTTCCCACGGTCATACACCAAGTTAGAAACCGGTACTTAAGAGCCGTTGGGTATTGTTGTTAGGTTGCGTCATTTTTTATTGCTTCGGTGAAGAAAACGCCAGAGAAAGAGATATCAGCGACCGCCAATCCAATTAGTAAGAAAACATCATGGTCGACCTCTGGAAGGAAGTACATCTAAGATATGTTGATTGTCTTGGTTCTATCACCTTGCTTATAAGCCACGAAATACCTAGGCCGAGCTTGATCAGCATCATCCAATGAAGGAAGGAAGGTAAGTACGCGAGCGAAGGGGGGAATCAAGCGGATATACCCTTAGAGGCGGCGACAACATCGAGTCTAGTAGTCTCCGAATTTTTAGGAACCATTCACGCTCCTCTACTACGCCCAACATGGATCAAATGGCAATGAGAGTTGGTCAAGCAGAGTATGAAAATGTACTTCCGACGTCAAGCAGTGGAGTTCTGAGTAAGAGTATAGAGGATACGTAGAGAGGTCGCTATAGTTCTTCAGGACTGCTTCGTGCTCTGCGTCTTCCACTCGGACTGGTGACTGGTGCCCTTGCTTGGGTATATTGCTATCGGCGGCAGCGTTCCACAACGACCACTCAAGAGCCAGATAGAAGTCATACAAACACAACCATCAGATTGCCAGTGCCAGACGCCTCTTATTGCAGCGGAACAGTTGAAGGTAATCCTATGTGGAGAGGTAATGCAGATCAGTGAGCATTCGGATATCATAAACCTAATAGCACACTGTCGTCACTCCAGCGGTAGTTCGTCATACCCGTCGGGTTCTTGCAAATTGGTAATGCCTAGGCTACGTAGTTTTAGGTCGTGCGAAAGAGAATATACGTGAATACTTACGATGCTAGACAGGTAAATCAGCCATGACTCAATGTCCGCATCAGAGATAATGGTGATCTAGGTGCTATAAGTGCTCCTATAAAGTTGAGAAGTAACCCAAAGATAACAAATACGGCCATTGCAAAGCATCACTTATTTCACTCTTCCAAACAGCTACTCCCACTCAATGACAAGCATTTACCCATTTCTTTTCCCCTTATCATTCACTCACGGTCTTTGCGTCTCGTAATCCTACACGTCAGTGAAAACCCTCGTTATAGTGCATGGATAACGCGAGACTTCCGAAGCAATGTGGAACCAGGATGGTTCGCAACACTCCATAAGCGAGAAATATCGACTCTGCTTTGATTGATTGTGACCTAGGATCAACAGCGACAGACTCAGGTCCCGGCTGGTCCATGATAAAGACCGTCGAGTTACCCGCACTGGCCGACGGACTCGCGACAGGAGTGGAGCGTTACAGAGATTGGTCGAAGAATGCTAATGTCTCTACTCAGGGCCGGTATATCGACAGGGGCGGAGGTGATGGATGGAGTGGAATAGGAGAAATGTGTCCATAGTCAAAGGCTATTTGAGCTGGTAGAGAAGCCTGAACTCGTCATAAGCTGTTATGCAGCAGCATGCGCCCTACTGCGTCTTCTTCGCGTAGAAATATTTCAGGATGATACAGGAGTAACTCTAATACAGTTCATGATAGGTGGAGAAGATCGAATCGGCACCTGGGTCATTTAACCCTATAGATACTAACATTGTATATACGACCAGAAATCTGCACAAGGCCCAGTGAACACTTGACTTAGCCCTTTCTCTTCAACGCACATATGCCTCGAATCTCGCCAGCCACGGACAGCAGGATCCATAGGAAGTAATTCCTCGGAACCTGACTTGTAATGAACCGTCAGCAATAAGATGCTCCAAACAATAGGTATCCAGCAAATACTTATTCGAATAAAAGGTTCCACTTGATAGGTACCGATGCTAGCAACATATCCACGCCACTTTCTGAGCCCGAACTACCAACGTGGGGTAACTGGACACATGATCTCGTGCCCATTAGAACGGCGATGACAAAGGCCGGCGTTAAGAACCCTTCAGGATTCAAAGTTTCGCAGTATAACTGGTCATCTGCCAAGCTGTTCCCAGACATCGAGCCCCATTCTGTGATAGATGTGGTCGTCCTTCTGAAGCATCTTTGATTCCCATCGATATCTTGCGTATTGACCCAGCTAGCTGGGTTCCAACCGCCGTGGGAGTTTGGGGCTGACCGAGACCCTCTCCCTTTTCCGGCTCGAGGAAAGTCAAGGTTTTCGGTGTGGTATGACCCATGGAGGGTCTTCCGCCAGCCTTATTTCTCATCATAACCTTCTATCAAGCGCTTGCCCCTTCGTTCGACATAGGATCATATAGATGTATCCGTAAAAGTCTGGACCTAACAGAAAGTCAGTATAGCACAAAGGCCACAACTGCCGTAGGTACCTAATGTTGTTGCCAGCCGTACGTCATCGTAGGCATATGAAGGATGACTCGAGCTGAGGGAAAGTCCTAGGCTACGATGCCTCATTTTGAAATGAAGTACCCACAAGCTTGTTGTGGCGCTTATGCAACACGAGTCACAAATCGGCACCTCCGGCAGCAAAGAAGGAAGATAAACTCATAACATGATGCGAGAGACCGAAAAATGACAAAGCCACCTCCTTGTCTGATGACGCTCCGGTTTCACAAGCATCAGGGGCGGTTATGGAATGAAATAGGGACGCAGCTGGCCCTAGAGTTCTCATTGGACGAATAGCGATTAGAAACTATTTCAAGTGACAATAAATGTAAAATGGGGTTGTGAGTAGATCTAGAATACGGCCGTGAGCGCGCTTAGGGGACTAAGATATAATGTGGTTTACCGAGGGACGTGAAATCAGGAAGTGTCGTTCCAATAAACACTCTGCAACCCGCAAGGGGCATATTGCGGCTACATCTTTTAATAGCAATAGCCTAAAAATAACGTCGGAGATCTCTGTGTGCCCAAGGGACTGCTGCGCGGTGCATCACAGCGGCATATCGGTAGGGCTGGGCCGCAAGATCACCCAGTTGTAGGGGGATCGTTGGCACCCTAACGCTCGACATAGACGTAGCGTGTGTACCTGCGGCTCCAGGACCACGAGGTACACCAATGACAGCGAAGTGACAACCTCCTCGACATGTGCATGGTACATGTAGATGTTGGCAGCTTCGCGCTGGCAAGCCCAATTTGCCAGGGTCAACGGAGTGGGCACAGATGAACCCTTGATCCTTCTTTAGAAACCACGATGACTTCACAGAGGCCGCCGTGGACGAATAGGGGATACCTTGAGGTCTCTTCGTAAGCGCTTCTGGAAGGCTTCGTGGTGCAAGGGAGACCAGCGCTTGGCCCAGGTACGCCCTCTTGCGTAACAGAGGGAGGACCAGTGGGCGAGACGCCCATCTGCGGCTATCCAGATCCAGAGCTACGTACCAACCAGAACCACGACACCAGGCGGCCCTCAAGCGACGTCGCACTGGTGCCTTGCAGAACCGCGAGGGTGGCTCTCGGAAATCGAAGCGCGGAATGGAGGCAAGCAAGTGAGCATGCCTTGTTCACCGCGACTTCCCACTGGCGGCGGGCGCCCGGCGCACAGGTTCTGGACGAGAAGTGACGTCGCGATGGATGATATTGCGCGCGTGGGAATCGAAGGGTTCTAGAAGAAGCCCGGGCGGCGAGCCACACCTGGAATGAGCAGGCGCTTAAAATGAGCCTGGGTGGGCGGCTATCGAAGACGACGATCTATAATTGGACGTTGTAGTAGCACACGAGCGGTGAGATATTTATAGGGTGACTCAGCTGCATAATTGCGTTGGGCGGCAATTCATAGGACAAAGAGAAGCCTTTCATGGAATAATGTAAGAATGTAGGTTTAGACGGGATGTAAAAAGGTGACTCTACCATGTTGATTGTTGACAATCTGAGGTACTACTCCATGGTGTTGTTCTTGCGCGGTTGAGGCTCAACAGGGGCGCTAGAGGTTGTTTTGGTAGGCCCATTCAGTGGCCCGCTCCGCACTTTGGGGGGAGAGTGTACAGGAGGTAGACACCTAAGCGCGAGGCCTACTGGAGAAGCTTACAGTGAACCTTTCACGAAAGCCAAGCGAAAGCCAAGCGAAAGCCAAGCAAGCAGCCATAACCCAATGTGGACAGGGCCCGCAAACCTTGGATTCCACATCAGGTTAGTCGATGTAGGTGCTCCATGAAATGCAACACCCTGCCTTATTAGGAACGGTATTATAATAAAAATTACCTGGTAAGCGAAATACTTGAGAGAACTTTGTATCAAAGAATTACCATGTGATAGGTCATTGATTACCTATTTACAAGCTAAATGGTAGGCACATGTCTGAAGGTTAGGTAGGTAAGTAGGTACCCAGGTACAGAAGAGAGCCCATAAGGTGAGGAAGTCAGGTATGATGCCTCTTCGCAAATTGCGACCTCTAGTAGTAGACACCCTCGTTTCATACCGATGTTTGGAAAAGGCGGTAATGTCTATCACGATGACCCGTTGGTTTGACCATCATCAGACACGAGGTTCCCTTCCTCCTCAGGGGACGGAGAAGCAAGTCACTGACTTGGCGACCTACCTTTGCTAGATTGAACACCGGATGGACGTGGAGCCTTTGGGTCAATTTGCCCGGCGCTCTGCCTCGCAATGGATATGGAACGCGGTCTTTCAAATGACCCAAGCTGACGGGAGTCGTGTTGATGGGTTAAGAAGTCCACTGACAATCCCATTGTGCTGGGAGCCTGGAGGCTTGCTTCCAAGCTCAACGCCACCATTCTACACACCACACCGTGAGCAGCCCAGCCCCATCTTGGGACTATCCCAAAAGAGCAAAATCTCCTTACAACATCCAACCAACAGCAACCAACAACAACTCACGATTATATTTCTGAGCTGGCACCCAACCATATCGCTACCCTCTCCCCACACTTCACCCTCCGTCTCTCTAGTCATCCTCCCGCGCTGACCGACGGCCGAGGTCAGACCACTAGGTATATTGGTAGCAAATCAAGGAAACACAGAGGGCAAGGTCCTGTGCCTACTGTCATCGCGGCAACCAACACGCTTGCTCGGGAGTCCTTTCCCTGCCTCCAAGCCCTTCTCCATGGGCCCGTACACGTGCCATCGTGCTTGGGTAGCACGGTCCCGACAAATGAATCTTCCGTGAACCCCTCTGGTCCCAACCCACCGGAACGGTCCTTTTGTTCAGCATTCTGGACCGGGCCCGGACTGAGATGGAAGAGGGAAAGCAAAACATCTCCAGACTCCTTACTTGATGTCTGCCTGAAGTCGAGCCTTGACAGAGAGGTAGGGTAGTACCTCCACGACAAGTATCTCGACCTGTCAATCGCTGCAAACGCCCCGCGCCTGCAGCACGATTGTTGTCCCGACATGGATGGGCAGAGAGTACATACTACATACCTGTGGTATGGGTTGGACATTCACGCTAAGAAGTGAAAACCCCAGCAACGTAGTACCGGCCCTTCTCTGCTCTGCTGTCTCACATTGTTGCCCTTTGCCTGCAATACTGCTCGCGAGTATCGCGAGCGGCCTCAAGATTGCAGGCCCATCGGCCATACTCGTGTAGAGAGGAGATACCAATCTCACCAAAGCCGCCACCCAGCTGAACGCCGAACGGGACTATGCTGAGAGTAAGCTGGCATGCATGCATCGAAGCTCTGGCGCATATCGTGCAAACCACCAATGCTGACGCCGCCTTGCATGGGTTGCTCAGACCGTTTCCTTTGCCATCGTCTTGTGCCATAAGCAGGGCGCACAGTGTCATCAATGAGTTGCGTGATAGATGAGGCACCAGAATGTTGTCTCTCATTCTCACGAGGCTGAACTTTTGTATAAACGGCCCCCAACCGGGGCTCTTAATATTGTTGGAGCCTGGAAGATGCGATACATAATATTACTTGACCTTTCGGAGGAATTGGGGATCCAAGCGCAACCGGATTGACGGCAGCCTGACAACTGAATACAAGGGATAGGAATGCCGATCTCGTTCGGACTCGGCGCGATACCCATGTGCCAAGCAATGGCAGGGCCACGAGTATCTCTTCTGGCGTATTCTGGTTTATTTCGGCTTCATTGCAACACTCCTGACGCCTTCCCTGTCACTTGTCTGTCCATCTACTTCCACCTACAATGGACCCGTCAGCTTGTCGCAACAGTCTCACAAATCTCACCTCCGCTTTCGAGGTTTAGTGTGCTGAGGGGTAAAATAATAACGAACCTTATCTAGGCTGATGCAAGGAGCAACGCACGCGGCACCACGGTAGCCGCATGACTATTCTGTTCCCATGCATGCCCCGTCACAATTAGCCCAGAGAGTGCTAATAACAAGAAGAAAAAAGGAAATACATATTCCATCTCGGGCTTCACGGCTGCTCCCAGCTAGGGTTCGTTTGACCAAGCGGCCATCGATCAACCTGTGCCTAAGAAAAGAACACGAGCAGTTTCACGATTAGACGCGATAGGCCCAGCTTGTCTCGTATGATGTGGTTTTCCTCACTCCCCGGGAGAGGAACTCAAGGGGCTGCCATTCTGAACCAATCAGAAACGGCAGCCCGCTTACAGAGCGATCACCTCCCACGAGGGGCGGCAAAGGGGACCCGAGGGTTTGCGACAAGCGCTTTGCGTTTGCCCCTACCTAGGCTTTGACTCGCGCCAGGCTCTAGCAGTAGAGCAAAGGTCCAGAAACACCCGCATCAAAGAGAGGATACGCGTGGATATTACGAAGTTTATCTGGCTTCCACAGGGGCCTAGACAAAACACACATGGCCGGACAATAGGTCGCATTGCCAAAAATACCCCCTTGAAATGACCGTTGAAACCCACCCTATCTATCCCCACGATACGTTGGGGTGACTGGGAGACGCTATCGTCGAACAAGACTGACATATTGGGCTGGATATGATACATACTACCATGTAGTATATGCTTTGTGACTCAATGCTGCGCGCCCCTACGCCATTACATGCAACCAGCCAGTCCTCTGCCTGTCCACACCAGCTTCTGCACTGGCCTCGCTAGACAAGATGCCGAAATCTGTCAGCAGGCCGGCAGTCACTTTTCATTACCCATCAGGAAAAGTGTCCATGCATTGCCCCTGGTTGGAGGGGGGACCATATTTGCTGAGAAAAAAGACGGGAATCGGAACCAACATATTCCCACACTTGCGGCAGCGGGAATCAGGTGCGTTGCAGCGAGATCTGGAACGGGCAAAAAGCTACCACCCAGTCCCGTGTGCCTGGCCAGCATCGATCGCATAACCTACTAAGGTAGGTAGGTATCTACTGCCAATTACTTTGTCGCGGACTTGACATCTCGGTCGTAGCTATGCCTTGTTTCGGTGCGTTTTGGTGAGGGCACGTGGTACGCAAGAGACGGTAACCTACCTACCTAACCTACCTGTAAGGTCTCACCCACCCAATGTATTGATCTTTTGCAGGTAACCATCGGCACTGCCGCGTTCATAAAGCTGTGATAGTCGCAATGTACGTACAGCAGGTACCTACACACAGCACTCACTTATTAAGCCATTGATCGATGTTGGGGGCGGCCTTTGGTTAGACCCGCCCGTCGCCGTCATCGTCTTGATTGTCGGCGTCGTCTTTTAGTGCTGCCTCCCGAGGGATTGACTCGAGTCAATGCATTCTACTGTAGCTGGCCAGGGCAAAATACGAGACATTTGTGACGAGTGGGTAGGTACATGCGTTAGCTCTCGAATCCACACTCACTACCTACATACACATACCTACATAGTACTAGGTAGTGGTAGATTGATGTGTGTCGCCTGTAGACGCGGATGGTCCACGATACATCCCTCAGAAGCCCTGGACGACCGACATCACACGCCCGCGCCAAATTGCATGACAGCTATATCCCTGTCTTCAGCTGCCCATTGGCTGCGGACCAAGGAGAACTAAAGCTGCACTGCTCCATCATCACCGCACCTTCGGCAGTGCTCACCAGGCTTCGCTCTCGTTGGAGGGCCCTGAAGTATGCCAGGCATGCTACGTGCAGAGTTTTGTGCTGGGCAAGACTGGGCAAGACTGGGCAGGGTCAGTGAGCCAGCAAGCCTTGGCAGGAGGGAAGAATAGAATTCTAGTATAGAAATTCCACGGGCTACATAGGAAGTGGGATTTTGACGTCGCCTATGAACTGTGCCGCTCGAGCGCTTCCCAGAGATCGAATCGAGGACCCTTCAAACCCCAGAGATCCTTCCAATCGCACAGCGCCTGCTGCAGCCTGCAGCTTTGGCCGAGAGCCTATTAGGGTACATTATGACCCAAGTTGCCAGGAACAAGCGGTACGACGATGCCCGGGGCTTCTATTTTCATCACGGTCACTGTCGCGGGTGTACGCGGGCTGGAGACGACACGACCGCATGGCCGCTCCCACGGCCATTGTTGATATGGTTGCAATATGGCATCACTGTTTTCGATATATCTCTTACCTGGCAGGCCCTGTGCCCTGTCCCCAAGACGGCCCTGGAAACAGAGTTTCTGACGGGCCGAAAGTACTGCGCCTATCATAGTTGATGTTGGCAGCAGGAATGGGGGAGGGGACGAATCGGGTGAGCAATGACATACTGGCACTGACGACGAAGCCCGGGTGCAACATCTCGGGGGTCCTGGCAGCTGGCTTGGTGACATTGGGAGCCAGGACACATGTACTATGATATTTCGTAGAGAGCAGATGATTAGCTCAACGTCTCCCAACGGCTGCAGTGTGTCTTGGATGATGGGATACTGGCGATGGGCAATTGGACGAGACCCAGGCCATGATTGCCCCGAACAGTGGAAGCGATGGCAAACAGGATGACGCCGCTCCGCTCGCTTTGAGCTTAGAAGCCCAGATCCTCCGCGGCTGGCGTCGAATCGTCGTCGTCGTCTCACGCTTGCTAAACCACTAGTCGCATACCAGAGGATGGTCATCAAGCGAGCGCCGAGCACCAAGCTACCTGGCGACGATGGTATGCGCCATGCAACGGACTGACTGCACAGGAGGAGCACAGATCACGACCGCTAGCGGCGTGTGTCCAAGCCTGCCCTGCCTGCCCGTCTTGCTCGCCGAGCAAGTTGCAGATGAAAACTTTACGGCTCATCAATGAAGACGTATAGCAAAGCTGTTGAAACACCACATGACAAATAGACAGACAGGCAGACAGACAGACACATAGGCCAACATTAGAGAGAGGGAACCCAACAGATACTGCCTCACTCTACAGTGGCCCTGCGAATTACATAGTATTGACATTTGGGGAAGGGGGGGGGGGGGTCCTATCAAAGTATCGTGGTGGGTATGAATACATACAATCGCCCGACCCGCCGTGGAAACGTGTGAGTGGTACCTAGCAGGCCTACCTGGCAGCCTGGTAAGTCCAGATACATGTGTAGCGGAGAGAGGTGCGGAAAGATCCCTGTGAAAGAGAATCAGCGCGGAGCGAACAGGTGTGGTGCGTGTGCGTGTGAGAGAGACGCGGGCGAGCTTCAGGTCGCTTCCAGGTTTTTTTTTATTGTTTCTCGCCGTCGCACATGGCGCAGGTACTTTTGCGGCTTGTACCTCTGGCTCTGGGCCTCTCCAGTATCTGCACGCTCTCCTTCTGCTGTTGCTGCTGGTGCCCCTACCCAAGCGCCATGCCGCCCAATATTGGGGCATCGTCCAGGGTTCGTCGATCATATCCCATACAAAAGTAATCCAGGCACCCGCCCGAGGCATGTCTCCGGAGCTGCTGTCTCGTCGTCTTCGCGAAGTAATCGCAATACTAATTCTTCTAATTGATTGCTTACGCTGGTCTTGACCGTGCCGGGGGCAACCGACTACTGCACCCGGACCTTTTCGACGCTTTTTGACAAAGTTTCCAAAAACTCGTCGAGTTCTCCCACAGACCCATCACACACACCAACAGACATCACACTCACACTCAGGCTCATGCTCACTCTCCCGGTTCGACATCCCATCCCGCACCGTACCGCGCGTACCCTTACATCAGGTTCCGCCCTGTCTCGCTGGCTGCCTCTACTTAGCGTCGTCTGCCCTTGATTACTATCGAGCCCGCCGCATTGCCGCAAATCCTCCCGGCCATTCTCTTTTCCTTCTTTTTCTCTTCTGGCTTCCTTCAACTTGCCCTTCCCGCTCACTTCTGCTGGGATTCCTCGACGTGCAGGCCGTAGAGGATTGGACGTGCAGGAGTATAGGCAGATCCTAAGCCCATATAATAACTCAAGGATCCTCCTGTCTCCTCACCGAAACACACACGCACCACCTTTCCGACAGGCGCAGTGGCCAGGACAGCTAATCGCGCGTCAATTCTCCAAGCGCGAACTCCTTGATTTTGATTTTATTTGGGGCGCAGCTGGACAAGGTTTGAGGACCGTCTTTTTTCTGTTAAATTAAAAAGAAGCCTCTGAGCGAATTGGAGAATCACGCAGAAGGGCACATACACATCGGGCATATATGCTGGATGAGCTGCATCGTGGGCCGGAACCACACGACACAATCTAGGGTTTTCGCATAGATTCCGGCGTTCCGTCAGGTTAGGCCAGGCTAGGTACAGTTATACTCTCGTCCTGCTGCCGCCCACTTACACCGCGCACGTATCCTCGTAACCAAGCCACCCCACGATTACGCCTTTGAGCAGGACCGGGCGACCCTCTTCTGCACAAGTCGGTCGGTGCCTTATTTGCTAGTCGTTTGTTGCTTGGTGCTTATATTGCACAGCTGGGACACACCGCAACAACAGCAGCATCTCGCATTTCAGCTTAATCTCCCAGATCGTACTGCGCAGGCTGGTGACTCGGAAAAGGAACAAGGAAAGAACAAGCGGCACGTTCGCTCACTTTTGCCCTGGCTACTCCCCGCGCCTTCCGTCTTCTGGCTCACCCCAGTGACGCTTGTCGCAGCTCGTCCGTCGTTTCGTCCAATTTTCGCCTTTTCATCTAATTGAGGCCACCCCTCCGTCTCCGGGTCGCTACGAGTCTTACTTGGAGATCGCGAGTTTCGACGTGTCTATCTGCGAAATTTGCCAGTTTCCTGGTGCATTGACCCAACTTTTTCGCTCTGACTTGTCGCGCCTAGCAGGTCGAACGAGCAACGAACCATTTCTGGTTGCCTTCGTGGTTTTAATTCCAGCCGCGCCGGCCTACCTATCCACGACAATCATCTGCTGAACTTTGAATGTCGCGCATAGGTCATTAGAGAGAATCACAACGCAAGATTGATCAACCGTATCATCTTCCACCGGGAGAAAGCGCTTCTATGCACTTGCCCCGAGAGCGTTGGAACGAAGATTTTGTCGGACTGAACATGGCGACCTTCACGGCGCTGAACGGGGGCGAGCAGAAGTCACCCGAGGCACCTAGTGGGCATGCAGCAAACAAGCGAGCATCGTCCGAGGACCGTTCAGTCGATCAGCCCGGAAATCAAGAGCCAAAACTTCCCGAATCAACTTCAACTCAGAGAGAGCCGTGGTCCGGCCCCAGTGGTGAGCGCACGGCTCTCCAGCCCACCATCTATACCGATTTTGAAGGAGCACATAAGCGAAAACGATCAAATTCGAATGAGCGCCTCAGAGATCCGTCTAGTGCTCGCGATCGTGATCAATACCCTCAATCCGAATCACGTGACGCATATGGTCTGTCTCCAAGGGATCGTGACTACAGGTCATTTGGTGAGGACAGTCGAGAAAATCATGAGTCATGGTATTCGCAGCAGCATCGAGAGGAAGCAAGGCAACCCGAAACACAAAACACGTCTCAGCCAACACATTCTCAACAGGCTGATGACCGGATTGGGGGGCCACATCGCACAGCGACTAGCCCAGTGAGCCCGGATGATGGCGAGTATTACGAATCTCTCACCCCTGACTATAAGCGAAGCGCGATGCAACTTCCAGATCGAGATGCTATCATCCAGTCGGATCCAAAGAAGCGAAAAAGAAACTTTAGCAACAGGACAAAGACTGGTATGTACAAGATCAACACCCTCCTCGACACGCTCATCCATACTTACAGCGTGTCAGGTTGCTTGACGTGCAGGCGGCGAAAGAAGAAGTGTGACGAGACGAAACCTGAATGTAAGTTCCTTGGCTTTCAATATCACACGTGGGGGCCATGTCGTGCTCATGGTGATCTAGGTACGAATTGCGTACGAGGTGGCTTCCTCTGCAAAGGATACGCCAACCAACGAGGCTACCCCAAGTTGGAAACCAAGCCAGCAGCTGTCCCGCTCGAGTCCAAGGATCCAAGCTATGTCCCTCCGGGCGCATACGGGATGCCTCAACAATCCAGCTACCCTAATCCTCCGGCGTCTGCTTCCAAGCGAGAAGGAAGTGCGCCTGCCTACAGAGGCCCATCTTTGCGCATAGATCCACCGCAAGGTCGGCCTCTAAATGACGAGAATCGCCCGACTTTATCGACCATACCGAACAACGCATCCACGCTCAGTCCTCCAGATGGCAAGTTGTCCTCGTTATCTCCGGCCTACACCAATGCCGCCAACATATATCCCACACCCATCAGCGCTGTCAGCTCCACCATGCAGTTGCAAACTCCCCTTACCAGCGTCGAGCGGCCCAAGGAGTACCAGAGGGTGCCACCCTTGCACGACCTTACCCGAACCTCGGAGTCTGAGCCACCGCAACAACAGCATCAACCTCCACTGCCGCAAATCAATATTCTACACACAAGTAGAGCCTCCTCGCCCCCACCTCAACCACCATCAACGACCAACCCTCAAGTCGCTGCGCAACTCGCGTTGTCACATACACAATACCCCATCACACGGCAGAGGACTCAGAAAGAAGAAATGCTCATAGGACGACAATATTACCCTTTCGACAATGAGCTGGTGCTAGAAAGGCAAAGGTGCAGTGCTGCTTGTTGGCGGTTCAACAATTCGACAAACCCCAATAACGGTGTGTCGGCCATTGAACGGTCACGACTGTTTCGCGAGATTTTGAATCCCAAAGAGCCCATAAACATCTCGCCACATCAGTTGTCTCCTGTCACCAATGTTGGCCGCGTGGGTCAGGAAGTCGTGGTCGAGGCACCATTCACTTGCGACTACGGCTATAATATTACTATCGGAAACAATGTGTTTATCGGCCGGAACTGTACCATGTTAGACCCCATGGAGATCACCATTGGAGACAACTGCTACATTGGTCCTAATGTGAGTCTCTACGGCGCTACCCTCTTCACGGATCCCAAGAAACGCATGGGAAGCAAGAGCCCCCAGATCGGCAAATCCATCACAATCGAGGCAGACGTTTGGATTGGTGGCGGTGTGACCATCTTACCCGGGAAAACCATTGGCAAGGGTGCCACCGTCGGCGCCGGGGCGGTGGTCGTTGATGTAAGTTTGAGCCTCGTTTTCTTGATTCGACTCATGAGACGCTTACTGACTGGCAATTCAGAATGTCCCACGGTATACCATCGTGCAAGGCAATCCCGCCACTGTGATAAGTGGTGTCAACGCTACCTGAGAATTCACTTCAATGGATGCTGTACAGGCGCTCCTCTCGCATATATCTGCCCGCGATTGATTTACCTGCATCGTTGAAGATACCCATCATTGTTATTTTTGTGGCCAGGGGTCTCAAGTCATCTGTACAAATTCAACACCATACGACATTGCCTTATTTTCCGCATCTCTGCGTGTCATAATAAGCAGGACCAATCCGCATTTCCCATTACGATATCGTTCTATAAGGTCGACCTTGTTTCGGCGCCTTCACGCGCTCACGTCTCACGTCTCACGATGCGAGGCATGGCATAAAAGTTTTCGAGTTGATTTCGTATGTCCGGTGGCAACATTTGAGCACAGGTCATTTCTCTCGGGCTTGGTTTTTTTCTTTCTTTGAGGGCAGAAAAGCCTCAAAATGCGATAGATATACCCTTTACATATAGGAGAGCGCGGGAATATTTTGGAGGTTATACCTAGTAGCGAGGTGATCTAGGATTGTAGAAATCGACAAGCTCTGGAAGCTCGGACAGGGGACGCAAGAGTGAATGGGATAGGACATACATGATATAGCTTTGAGATGTTGCGATAACTGTATTAGCCTTAAAGTATCGGGAATAAATATTTCAACTATTAAACTTTTGGTCCAAGATGTCAGTGTGATTATATGGACGCGTGACACGCAGACTGATGAATGTCCCACCAATGTCATTTTTCATACAAAGCAATTTTGATCATGTTTTGCTTAACATACTGTTGGAAAAACTGTCTCCCTTGAGTCTTTACCAAGGCTAGTTTATAAGTTTATGACTACTACTCAGGCTCTCCTTAAGTAGTTTATGACAGATCTATACGGGAGAGTACTGAGACAAGATCCTACCTGGAGTTTTCATAGCCCATACTTCGAAGTTTTTGGTGCTCATGGTGGTGGAATGGCAAGTATAGTATCCCGCACTGTCCGTTCTATGTGTAGTATTTATGAGCAGATTTGTGGGCACCGAATCAAGCAGAAGTGTAGTTGATTTGGGCGCTATACGATCATGGAAGGCTTCATAGAGCATTCCGACGGATCATCTTCATTCGACAAATGTAGGAAAAACAATGAGCTACCAGTGCCTCTGAATCTAGTATACTCCATTGGCACACATAGATCTGAAGCTGCTCGTGCGAAGTGCTATCTTGTGGGTATTCTTCCGCACCTTATGAAGGACGGCGACAAGTAGATGGCTGGGGCATCTTATGATATTCGGGTAGTTACTTAGATGTACATTGCTAGTTTTTCGTTAACGGAAGAGCGATAGCTGACGTGACCCGTTGCCGATCAGTTGTTAAAGCGCACGATGAATAGTATTTCCCACGTGAAGGAGAACATGTCTCTGTTCTTCGCACTGCACCAGGGGACGAGCCTGCCCGCTTATCGAAGAAAGCAAGCACTATTCAGATGGCCTCTAGACTTTGATCCCATTGTACTAACCCAGACTGAATTCATCTTCCGTTACGAAACTCTTCATTGAAGAAGAGTATTGCTATTTCAGAGGATATGGGCACTCATGCGGCCGATGCGCCGATATACTGACCCTTGGCGCGCATTCGCCTGTAATCCTCCTGAACCACCGGCCCGTACTTCGCAGGCCTGTCCTCGCCAGTACATCTGGGGAGACACTCGATGATGGACTGCGGGTCCGGCGACACGAAGTACGGGATGGAATACCTGGCCTCTGTCATACATTTTACGACTTCCTCGTTAGCTTTGCAGCTGGGAGCTATGGGCGGCAGGGTCACACGGTGGAGAGTTGACTTGAGGTGATCTGTGACGCCAGTCAACGAGTGGGATCAAACCAAGCAAGTTCATGTTGGCGAATTTGATAAAAAATCCTCAACAGATTATCTTCCAAACGAAGACTGAACAGAAAAACAATGTTGCGGGAGCTACAGACCATTGCTCCATCTCATCAGCAGGTCACCCACATTCATAATCAGGGCGTTTCTCATGGGTGTCACATCGATAAACGCGCCGGCTTTAATCGGATCCTCGACCTGTAGGCCGCCACACTCGTCTTGGAAGAGCATCGTAATGGTTCCCCAGTCGGAATGAGCGGGCATCCCTGCGTTCTCAATCAGCAAGCGCTCGCCCGAACAGAAGTAGTCACGTAAGGAGCTGTACGAGCCACAGCGTTGCTGGCCAGTCTCTCGACCTCGACCGGAGGATAGTGCAGAAGTCGCAGTTGGTTATTCGCCCCGCTGTGATACCGCAGGAAGAAGTCTTCGTCATCGAGTCCGATGCCGAGAGCCAACGCGCGCAGCAGCTCCTTGGCGGCATCGTGACAGCGCCAGTAGAACTGTGTGGTGAAAGCACGAAAGCCGGGGAGAACCGAGTCGGGAAGCCACACGTTAGGCTGTAGGTCGAAGAATTCGCTGCCAATCTCGTAGCTTTCCTGTCAGGGTATGTGCGTTAATCAGTGTGTTTGACAAGTGATGCAGTGGAGGCGATGATCCGGGTAATGCGGACCTTGACGTCGGAGATCTTCCGTGTCTCGGCCTCCTTATCCTCCTCCCCATCTTGATATATGTTCTGGGACACTTTCTCTAGACCCGGCCACGAATAGCCCCTGTGCACATCCGGCCCTGTGACATGGCATTAGCAAAAACCCTGCGAGATATGAAGTCTATCTATGGCGCGTGAGAGCGAACCTGGAGGGTGAGGCGCCAGCATCTTGCTTTCAAGCGGTAGCTCAAATAGCTTCTCAGACCAGCTAAATGCTTCTTGGAGAAGATGATCTGGAACACCATGATTCACCACGTACACGAAGCCGACCCGACGACATGCTTCGGTCAGTTCAGATGCAATGGTTTTCCTTACGTGCGGAGAGCCTCCAGGCCATGCACCTAGGTCCACCACCGGTATAGTGCCCTTGTCATTGTTCATTGCGCCCGCTATGCTCGACTGAGTTCAATGAAGATGCTGTAACGGCCGGGCTCTGCGTTATTGGAATGTAGTGCCGTTGTTGCTGTGCTCATTAATGGCGTGGCTAGATCAAGCAGGCGGAAGAGAGGAGGTGTTGACTCGGCTCCGTAGCGGCCGACTCAAGCCGACGTCTTCCTGGCTCTGCTGCGCTTGGACACTGGCTTGCCGAATTGCTCAAAAGACATTGCGGCTGCTGCATTTCGATATCAAAATCGTACATATGTTAAATTATAAGTCCATTTTCAGTCCATACTGTACTTCAGATATCGGATCTAGCTCAAATGTCCATCGATACTGTTCTTTGGATCGAAGAGAATCACCCTCGATTTCATGCCATCTGATGAAGACGGCCTTATTTCTATGTTATCAGGTGACGTGACTTAATTTATGTGAGAGCTGCCCAAGACATGAACACCGTGCCTGTGTGCAACTTGGTCATGCCTATTGTTACATCCAGACACCATAGTTTCGATGACGGCGTTTATCTTTATTTTGGCTACTCACATGCTGCAAGACGTAGCATTGGAGCATCTTCCGCGACACCCAGAGCAGACCACCGCGATTCACAACTAGGATTTCTGAGCAGGGAGCTGTTGCTATCGAAGTAGTATTAGCACTACTGTACGTAGCGTTGCAGATACCTGATTTTGACTAAAAAATCCTCGACGATCTGGTTCATGAAGCATTTGCCAATTACACCTCGATCACCGGGGATTTTATGGCCAACCTCCAGCAAACAATCCATCTTTCGATGCCCATTGCAGTGCTCTCCGCAACTTGTGATAATGATATCCATCCACCACACTAACGATACTTCGGCCAAACATCACTGTGACAATGCTGTTGTCGATCATGGGAGTATCGAGTTGAACACGTCGCTGAAGTGTGAAGAGGAAGCAGGGGGAGCTTGTCGTTTCACTGTGCCCCCACTCGCTCCTTCATGAGTCGACTGCTTCTACGAAGCAACGAATGCCCAAGAACGCAATCCTGACCATCAGCCTCTTGATAGATTGCATGGTTGTTGGTGTGCTCTCGCCTTGGAAAAGTCTCCACGACCGTGCAACCGAAGCGACTGTGTAGTGTGATCATCCCCCCCTTACAAGTATGATGCCAACACACTATACAGTGTAGGTAACTTGGCTGAATATTATGTAACGAGGGACATTAACGCTTTTCGAGCGTTATGGCCCTTGAAGTCGAGGTGTGGGTTGGGGAGCTGGCTATCATAAGCCAGATAGGCTGCAATTAAGCTGCATAGAGTAATCATAGACCTCTGGCTCACTTCTTCTGTCGCTTAGCACTCTTATCGCTAACAGTACTTAAAACACTCGCGCTTCTCTTGTGGCCGCCACTACTGCCAGGCCGAGGAGCCTTATCATCGCTGGCCTCTTGCTTAATGCCGGCAGAAGTCTCACCTAAATCCATCTTCGTTGCGTCCTGATCCTCTCCTTTGCTTTCTCCCTTGGTAGTGCCGTTGGTAGCGGGTTGTGTCCCATCTGTCTGATTGCAAGCAGCTGCGGCAGGTGTCTCCCCATTGACAGTGGCAGCACCATCGCCAGACTTCTCATCGTTTTGCGGTTGTGCAGGGGCTGTATTTTCGGCATTAGGCTGGGGCGCCGGCTGAGCGGGGGCCGTGGCTTTCTCTCGCTCAGCTTTCTTGGCCAACTCAACCTTGATCTCGGCATCAAGCTTGTCGTTCATTTTCCGCATATCGAGGAGGACGCCAATAGCGCCAAGGAGCTTTTCCATTTCCTCGACTACGGCCTTGGTGGGCATGTTCAGACGACTAGGTACATCCAACTCTGCCAGAGTGTTCGTGATTCGCTGGTGCTGAGCATGACTCTTTGTTGTGAGGATCTTATTGATCCGCTCATATCTGAATGTCGGGCCTGAGGGCAAGCGATCGTGGTGAGAAACACCATAGATTTGTTCCTCCACTTCGCTGAGTTTTTTGCGCTCAGGTTGTTGTGCACCTTTCTTGGCAGGTCGTTCGGGCCTGTCGCTATTACCAACAGAATCTCTATGACCCCCGGTAGACGCCGCAATACTTTCGCGACGGTTCTCTGCGACGGGCGTAGAACTTGGCTGAGCAGAGGGATGTGCAGAGTTCGGGGTGTTGGCTCCATTAGAGTCCACTAACGATTTCCGTTTCTTAGACTTGTCGACATTCATCAGGTTCTGCAGCAAAGTTTGCAGGCCTGAGCTTGTCTTGAAAGCGTTGATGTCTTGCTCAGAGGGCGGGAAGTCGAGGCGGCTATAAAGCTCCCGACGCTCTTGATTCAGTTTCTCTTGCCGGGCCACGATACGTCTAACTTCAATGAGCAATTGTTCTTCCTCTCGTGCCTCCTCTCTTGATCGAGCCAAAGCATCATTCGCAAACTTTTTCCTTTGCGTTTCTGTGGCTGGGTTGAAGTTGATCATGGTCTCATGCAGCGCAAACTCGGCCTGCGTCATGTACTGGACTGGTTTTTGGACGGCCATCATTTTCGCAGCCACTTCGTAATATCTGCTCTTTAAATCTTCAAGCGTACGTGCCTTAGGAGCGGGTATTATTGCCATATTCGAATCCGTTGCATCTGATCCATCCCCATTGGCGACGTTCCCAGGAAGGCTCGGCGAGTACTCGTATCTATCCCATATCAAAGGCCATCGCACATCAAACGTCCTGGCTAAGTCAAGAAGATAATCCGTTTCGTCCTTGGTCCAGTCACTATTGGTCAAATTGGAGTTGTACTGGTCTTCGCTGTACTGGGGAACATCAACTTGCACATTGAACTTGGCAAAGGTCGAGTCATCAAGCTCGTCTTGTTCCTTATCGAGTTCGTCTTCAATCCCCTTCTCGGCCAATGTCTGCTCATCCTGTGGTAAGTGTGATGTTGCTCTCGACTGCTCCTCGGTTTGCTTCTTCCAATGCCGCAGCCGTAGCGATCCATCTCCTCGTGCCGAGTTGCGAAATGGGCTCATTTCCCATCTTGCGGCTGGTTTCCTGCTGGCAAATCTTCGTTTTTTGAAGGTCGAGATCTCCGGCACTATGGCAATCGGATTATCTCCACCTAGGTTTTGTACTTCTCGTGCCAGGCCCTTCAAATGAGGGCGCGCGACACTCAATCTCTGCTTTTTCGAGGGTCGCGCGGCAGGACTGTCGGCTGGGAGGTTGAGCATGTCGCGAACATCGTGGGAAGTCATGGTAGCGGATACGTCGAGGTCGATGGTCTGTGAGCGGTAAAGTGATGATTGGGAGCAGTAGTGGAATGGCAACAAACAAGATACGAGACCGCGTTGCAAGGAGCCGGCTTGACAGAGTTGAAATTGCGAACGAAGGATCCCGAATGTTCCCGCGCAATTCACTCATCCAAAGGGCGAGCTGCTACGTTTGCTGAGGAGGTGTTGATAACCCTAAGGGGGGAGTTTGAATGATCGGTATGAGAATGAGTTCACGGTCGGCGAAGCCACTGCAAACTCCGTAGGGTAGGCGTGCTTTGATCTCATCAGTGGTTTCTATCAATTTTGCATGTCTCTACAGCAGTACCTTATGTAACCGATGTAGGTAACAGCTAGCGCGTCTCCACTAGTCTCTTGTACGTAGTCCGTATTTCGACGGTACTGAACTCCAATAAACGAGGTCAGGGAACCTTGAGCGGCCTATCAGTGCAGTTGCTTTTTTCTTCACACCGTCGAAATCGATGGCCCTGATGCGTACTTCATCCAGCACGTGATAGTACACTTCCTAGTCACCTGCAGTGCTACCAGAGCTGGCTACCCAGTCACATCGCATCCACCCCGAATTGTCGACGCCCCAGCTCTCGATCCCTGGTTCGGCCTACCCTTAGCCCTTTTTTTCCCTCGAACGTGGCACCTTGCAAACACCTGCGAGAGCTTCACTCCGGCCAGATCCACCAAATACATTCGACGCCGATCAACCATCCACCGCTTCCTCTACCGCCTACGGCCACATCAACGCAAGTCGAAAAGGCCAATTGATTGCATTGCGAATCTACCTCCGCGAAACGAGCCGTGATGAGGGCGTTCCTCCCCCTTCTGTCCTTGGCAAGCGCCGTCCAAGCCCTCTACTTCTACATTGACGGCTCGCAGCCGAAATGCTTCTTTGAGGAACTGCCTAAGGATACCTTGGTCGTCGGCCACTATGCCGCTGAGGAATGGGACGACAACATCCGGTCCTGGGCCAAACATGACGGCATCAGCATCTACATTTCCGTAGACGTAAGTCCTCGAATATACCTACTTCCTCGGAACCCGATTTTAGATGGCAGACCGAAGCCCAACTCTCCGTCCTTTACGAGATCTCTCCTAACAAAACTTGCGATCATAGGAAATCTTCAACAACGAACACCGTGTAGTCTCCCAACGAGGCAGCACTTCTGGCCGTTTCACGTTTAGCGCCCACGAAGCGGGCGAGCACAAGATCTGCTTCACCCCCTCCTCGAGCAGCGGCCGCCAGGGCTGGCTCTCGGTGCTATCCCCGAATGGCGGCATCAAGCTGACATTGGATATGGCCATTGGCGAATCTTCCGAGATCGAGAGCACCGATAAGGGCAAGCTGCAGGACATCTCGCAGCGTGTCAAGGACCTGAACTCCAGGCTACAGGATATCAAGCGGGAGCAGATCTTCCAGCGCGTACGTTAGAGTTCTTTTTATTTTGATCACATCGGAACATCAGACCGCGGGTCCACCATGAATGGAATGGTCCTTCACGAAGAGTGAGGCAAACGACCATTTCAAGTGGTAGTCAGGGGTCCGTGGTCGCATTTGACTGTCATGTGCGATATATTCTTTCAGACTCAAGCTGACACGGTGTGCAACACAGGAACGAGAAGCTGAATTTAGAGATCAGTCCGAATCTACCAATGCTCGCGTGGTGCGCTGGATGGTCATCCAGGTCGTCGTGCTCGGCATTACGTGCGCGTGGCAACTATCGCATCTGCGCTCCTTCTTTATCAAGCAAAAGCTCACGTAGTTCGCTTTGAACGGAGTGGGATGTATGTCGTGGGGTCCAGAACAAGATGATATTCAAGATGATAGGAGGTCTCCCTCCATCTTTGTTGCCAGTAATGGGTCTAAACCCCTGGTAGGACTAGATAGGATCAGGCACGATATAGTATAATGGCTCTGTAATGATACATGCATACGACTAAGGTCCCAACTGGAAAGGTAGCCAGTCAGTCGAATGCGACGGGTCATGTAGATCACAGGCGTTTAGTGATGCTTCGGGGATGAAATGTGTAATCTGAGAAACACGACTGCTCAACCTTGTTTTCCACCCTCAGATGATCACATCGATGAAATGCTTGCTCACTCGGCTACTCCGACTTTTTCCCTGTCAAGTGCCTGGCAAATATGTTCTTCTGCGAAGCGAAGTAGGTTGCCTCGAGTATCTCACTGCACTTAACATAAGCTGCTCATCGAACACTGTCTTCGTAAGGCATTTGCTATACTGAGATTACCGGTGATTCCGCAAATGTGGGAGATACGGGACTTTCCGTTCTGGGTTCTTGCAGTTACTGAAACAGACACCTTCAAACCAGTCTCAGTTACATCCTGGTCAGTACTATCAACGACGGGACAGCTGGTACATAGCTCTTTCCGTAACAAGATGAAATGGCATAGCAATCATGAGATCACAGCGCGTATTCTGATACCTTCTGCTACCTGGACATTAGCATTTAGAACACTCTAGTCGCAAGAATTTCAAGCATCCGTTTGCGACTGGTCTCGCCTCGCCGTGCCACATAAATCAACCATATTGGGACATAGGTTAAATTACTTTTTTATGTCAATTGTCCTTTTCTATTCGCGCGAGCCTTTGCTTACGCCTCCTACACCAGATAGCCTCACATGGTGTACCCTTGACGTGCCGCGTTGCCCGACTCGCAGCTTTGTCTCAGACCAGAACGTCCTCTCCTTCCTTCGATCTATATCACCTGTCCAGTCCTCAAATGTTCTACGCCCCCTTACTTATCTGCCTCCCCACAAGCGCGTCGCAAATTATAAACACTATTGAGGACGTCGACAAGGAAAAAGAAAAGGAACCCAAAATCCCAATGCTAGCCACCGGCGCCGTTGCTGCGCTTTGTTGATGTATTAACAGCCTGGACTCTATTCATCAAAGCGAGGGTCGTGAGTGAAGGAAAGGAAATAAATAGATAGTGGTTCGTTTCCCGGATTACACCATGCCTAGATCCAGTGGAAATCCTTATGGCTGAGCTGAGAGTATCCTCGAGAGATGTCGACAGAGTAATTGCCGCAGCAAAATTCGATGGAGTTTTCCACGGCTAGGAGGACCAACGTGCCGGCTTCTATAGGCAAGGTAGATAGCGTGGCTCAAAAGCGGCATTTGGCGCTCGAGGATCCGCAAGAGAGTATGACCATGATTCGTGATGAGCAGTGAACAACTGCAAACGCTATGAGGAAACAAGCTGACCGGATAAGGCCAGGAAGATTAAAGGCAGTACAAAACGGTTGAAGAAAATTTGCTTCAACCGTCCTTTAGTCTAAACGATATCGCTGGTATGCCATCATGATACGTGTTGCGATTATCCTGTTCCGCGTCAGTTCAAGTTCGACGAACTGTCGTTATTCAGACTTACCGCAGCATAGAACTTTCATGAACTTTTGGAAGCCAGTCGGCTGGGGCTCGGTTGGTCTCCCACTGCCACCCATCCCGGGTTGCGGACTCATGTTATTGGGCTGCGGCGCCATTCTCGGGGGCAGATTCTGGTTGCTGTTTTGGAACTGTGCCTGTGTTGAGCCTGTCGGAGTTGCCATGTCACGGAGACCCCCCACCGCGCTTACTCTGTTCGCCGCCAAGGCGCCGGGCGCGTTTCGCGGGCGCTTGTCCGTCATGCCCTTGGCTGGTGACGGAGGTGGGGGCTGCGCGGCGTTTAAACGGCCTTGAGTAAGATGAGGAGTGCTTGCCCCGGCACGGGACTGGTCGTGGACTGCCATGGCGGACGGGCCCGGTCTCGCATTTGGATTATGATGCGTGTTTCTCATGGCATCCCAGCCCTTGGCGGGCTCCTTGCTGAGCTTCATCCAGTCGTATTCGCCATCTTCGACTTCTCCTGTGTTCTTGAGGGCTTGGGTAAAAAGCTCGCGGAGGTAATCGTAGTCGGGAGTATCCTCGAAACCCAGGTTCCGTACATAGGTCAAGTACTTGTTGAACTCGTCGGGGAAACCTTCGCAGAGATCTTTGATGGCTGTGGTTTGTTTCTTCTCGCCGATCTTCTCGTACTTTTGCTTGTTTGTTGCGGCCTTCAATCCTTGCCAAGGAAGACCACCGCGCAGGAAATACATGAAGACGTGACCCAAAGCTTCCAGATCATCGCGACGAGATTGCTCACGACCCAGATGAGTATTGATACTCATGTAACGAGCCGTTCCGGACAATGACTTCCGCTCTCTGTATGGGATGTGCTGCTTTGTCTTGGGGTCACGGTATTGTTTCGCCATGCCAAAATCAACAACATGAATGACATTCGCGGCCTTAGTTCCAGGACGGCCGATGAGGAAATTGTCGGGCTTGATGTCTCGGTAGATCAGATTCTTTTCGTGGATTGTTTGGACACGAGAAAGCTAGGATATGTAAGCGACAGGGGCCTCAAGTCTAAATCGTTACAAGGGGTATGAGCGTACCATCTGCTTTGCAACCATGACAACGGTTTTGATCGAAAACCTTCGATTGCAGTGGTCGAAGAGATCTTCCAACGATGGTCCCAGTAGATCTATGACGAGGATGTTGTGAAGACCTTCTTGGCCAAAATAGTACACATTAGGGATTCCAGCTGTAATGTTCCTGATTAGTGGATGTCCTATACAATGTCTGGTTGATATGATACATACGACAACCAACGAGAATCTTGTAGGTACGGTATTCATCTCGTAGTTGGGGTGCATCGCTCTTTCGAGGTTCCTGGTACGCAAATCGATTAGCAACTACAAGTTTGAGACCGTAGAATGAAGGAAAGGGGAACAGCCGACAATTGGTGCCGTACTCCAAGCAAACTACAACGAAATGTCGGAGAGCAAAAGTAGTACTCACGAATTTGATGGCAACTTGTTGGTTGTTCAACAAGTTGGTACCCTCGAAGATGACACCAAAGGAGCCTTCACCAATCTTCTTGCCAACGCGGTAGTGCACACCGACGACATTTGACGAAGAGGAAGCCATTGTGACGAGCGAAGAGTGTCGAGATGCCGGACGGCCGAGTCAAAGCGGTCAAAGACAAGGCGATCGGGTTTTGACGGAGGGTATTGCTGGACCGACGCGACTGAAAGGGAGTATCCAGGATACCCGTGGAATCAGTTGGAACTCTTGACCATCTCTCGTGATTGGCAAAGGGCGAGAGAGGAAACAAGACGGCTGTAGACCTGCCAAAGAAGGCCTTGGTAGGGGGGGGGGGGGAAGATGGGCTGTTAGTTGGAGGGTGAGAGAAGCAAGTTGTGCCAGATGGATGGATTGAATTGAAGGTGAAAGTAAACGGCTGAAAGTCGAGCGAAGATCACAAAAGGGAGGAAATTCGGGGGAGAAGCGGTCGGGGGGTTGTGCCACAGATGGGCTGGATTGGCCGTGGATGGGTTAGCCTAAAGATCCACAGTTGACCACAGTCGAAAAGCGTTGATTGGGTAGTTCGCCCCATGAAGGCGTGTGGAAGGGGGCACACGAGTCACTGCCACAGGGCCCCGGTCGGCCCTGGCAATGCCTGTGCAGGTGGGCTGAACGGGGCCGCGCCGCTACGTGCAAAGCAGACCTTCAGTACCTAATAAGAGGCCTAACCATCCAAGGTACATGCCTAACCTACCTCACCCCCTCATTACCAGCTAAGTAGGTACCTACAGCCAACCTGGGACTGTTTTCAGCTATCAGGTACCTGCATTAAGTACCTGACTGAGAGAGCAAGGGGAGTACCTGCGAGGCTCGCTAGGAAGGCTGCAAGCATGGAGGTGGCCATTTCGCAGCATTGCGGTCTAGACAGCTCATACCTCCTGACAACTACTAACAACAACGCCTGAAATCCGAATGTTCATCTAGCGAGCTTCTTTCTATGCCCGCAGGGTAGGTGAGCAGATACCGTAAGCTGGGATCTATTGGGTTGGACATATCTTGCCCGAATGCGACTTGTCTTTCGTGAAGTAGGTGCCGTACCTGCCTAGGAATTTAGGTACCTAAGTCTACCTCCTACGGTACGGTACATATCTCATTTTGGGAGGTATGCAGAGTACAAACTGCTGGCAGCTTTGCTTGTTCTGTCCGGGCATTCTGAACAAGAATCTCATCACGATCCAAACTCCAATCCGTGCTTTCATTTGCATACTTTCCCTCTTGTTGCAGTGCACAGTACGACCAGGCTCAGCCGTTTCTTGCGTTTTATATAGTCATGTCTGCAGGTGGAAAGCCCTGGCTGCCAGGCATGGATCGACCCCTGTATCGGCTCGCATAGTTCAACGGCGAAGTTCCATTTCTTCAGTAGGATAATTTGCTTTACCAAAACCGAAATGAGACATGACCTCAGAAGTAAACATCAACATTCGTACACCGATCCAGGTCAAGAAATGCCGAGTCAGCCAAAGCACAACACGGCTCAAACTGCTTCGGCCAGCTCTGAGCTCTGTTCTCGCAACCCGTCTGCTTTCGTTCGGCTTTGAATGCCAGCCAGTCATACCGGTCTTTCGACCACCGCCCAGCTTCGTTGGTTTGGAAAGGGGCGCATGCGAGAGGCCCCTCGTTACTGCCCGGCATTGCTGTCCCAGTCGTTCGTATCTCACTTGACATGCGCCTTGTTGGAAGCTCTCAGAACCTGTACATCCATAGATTACATGCAGTGTAGCTCCATACCTGAAGTAGATGTACCTTGCTTGGGTGTTTACTACCTCTGCATGCGTACACCTATGTATCTCCCTGTACCTCGAGTAGCCGCCTGACTGCACGGTGGCATTGCCAACATGTCCGTCGGGTGCTTCCATTGCTCGGTTCATCGTTGCCGAACCGCTGCCGTTACTACAGCCAGCCGCAACTCACTGAACCAACCTGCGCCCCAGCCTGGAGCAACTAAACCTACTGAGGTCGTATCAGGATCGCGGCCAAGGTGCATGTGAGCAATCAATTGATCGGGCTTGGGTAACGCATGCTTGCATCTTAACGTTCTTGACGATTTTTATCTATCTGCTGTCGCGACGCACGGGACAAGCTTGCTGCGGTCTTCACACTGCTATTGAATGACTAACGTAGAACCCAAGGTGTTCTAGGAGTGTTAACCTGCCCAGGTATGTAAAGAAATCGATCTTGTAATTTGAGGTCGAAATCTGGTCATCTGAGTCCGTCGCCATCGGAGATGCCTAGCTCACCTCCAGTGACCTAGATACCCACGATGGCCACGATGGCTCGGTCCAGTAGACCCCGGTCCTATTCGAATTGCTCGCTACAGACCGAGTACAGTATACTACTAAAATACAATGATAATTGCTATCTTTCCCTATTGCCATTGTGCCAAATACTATCTTTGGCTACCGAATGGTCTTGCTTCCTCCTCTTGCATCCCTTTTGCGTTGGACGAATTCCAGCTGTCCGGCGGTACCGCATGGGGTTCGTGGAGGCCCCAGAGGCTGCAAATTGACCACCGCTAACCAGAGGCTCTCACCTTAGACCCAGTCTCCTCATGCTCAAGCGTCGCAGCCAGCTTTGCTCCTTCGAGGCTGGTAGAGCGAAGCCGTTGCTGACTCCCTCGGCGCTATCTCCTCCAAATTATCCACTCCATTTCCAACGAGACCTCACTCGCAGGAGTATCACATGTTTTGTTTCGCGATGCTATCTACCTGACTTTGTGATTGCGGATTGCCAGATATGGGCTCCGAACAAGAAGAAGGTTTAGTCGGTTTCAGTTCCTTCACTGCTCCCGTTATGCTGCACCACGTAGCGTCCGAAACGGGTCATCTCTTCTTTTTTCGCGTGTCCCCGGATTGTGTACTCTGCAACAGCATTCGTGCATGAGTCATGTCATGCAGGTCAAGTGCTGGCCAGTCACTTGGCTGCTCACGTTCAACGGAATATGCACCACCGGTCATTGACATGTCTCCATGGATTTGCCATCTTCCACTATAAGTCGTTGCAGTGGCAAGGTCGCTCGTAAGCCAGTCAGGTTGTCTGCGTCTTTTGCCACTATCATTGGCTCCTCATGAATGGCCAACCTCACCAGGATGTGAACTGGCTCTGAACAGGATGCTGAACAGGACGCTGAACAGGACGCTGAACAGGACGCTGAACAGGACGCTGAACAGGACCCTGAGCAGGACCCTTCGTCTTGATAAGATCCCGGGATATCGATCCGGCATCAAATGGGGTCTGATGGAGGACTGACTACCGCCCCACAGGCCCTGAGACGGATGCACGATGATCCATTACCACCCTACTTAGGTAGTTCATAGTACTGGTGACAGAACACTGGATAAGATCGTCTGACAATCCCAAACGTGGTTCAAAGGTTTCGGACGTGTCGGATAGAATTCGGCTTAGAAATGTTCGCTGAGAAAACGACAGTCGGAGGCCTGACGGCTCCATAACCCATTCGACATCAGTTATCTTCCACACCATACCCAAGCGGGCGGCATTTTCTATTCCAAATCGGCGAGGGCTCGCCCAGGCTCCCGGACCGCAGTTGATGGATTCAGCTTGGACTGTTCCACGCGCTAGGTAGACACCACAATGCGGATACTAAAGGATCTATCACCCCCTTCCACAGGACAACGAAGTAGACTCCACGCTGTGTATATATATTTTCACTTGGGCGTGAGAGCCTGTCGCTGACGTTGATTCTTGCTTGACGAGTTTTCTTGACACGATCATGGGCCGCGGTCAGCGTGAAGCGGGCAATAACCGGATTTTTTTATCATGCCAGTCTGGCTAAAGGCCAGTATCACTCTCAAGCTTCTTAGTCATTGCCTTTGGCCGAGACATTTCTGTAAGGCCAGGCATTTCTCGTGATACATCCAGACAGAAGAGCAGGCATAGACTCGTCAATGTTCGTCTGCGGCCGGCTCGATGACCAGCCTGAGTGGCGTCGTCGAGTGTTCCTCCGTGCCAATGTAAATGGAGCCAATAGGGACAGCGCGGTTCAACAGACAAGGAAGCTTTGTTTTCATGATTCTTTTTTTTCTTGTTCCTTTCCTCTGCAGGATGATCTTTCACGGTTGGTCACTTTGCCGCGCTGGGTTTGCCAGCCGCATCTCCGCCATGAACCAATGATTCGCTGAGGCCTGTGGGCAAGCAATCCGTGTCCTGGCCATTTCTCTTATGCTGATACTCGAAGGAAGGCGGAATATAGAGCGGCCAGG
This sequence comes from Xylariaceae sp. FL0016, assembly GCA_022578815.1. NCBI lineage: Eukaryota > Fungi > Ascomycota > Sordariomycetes > Xylariales > Xylariaceae > Xylariaceae sp. FL0016. The sequence goes on from MU388755.1 coordinate 210,480, forward strand.
GATCTACCTGGTATTTATGGTCAAGAAGTCACAATCTCATCAAGCGATATGAAAGTCTATCGCACAGCTCCAGGCGCGAAGCCAATACAGAACCCTGAAATTTCACACAGGGAAAGGCCGGCATTTAATATGGGCTCGTCGGATATGTGTCGAACGTGTAGGCTTCCGCTGCGATCCCATCGCCATTGAGACATTTCGTGCTATTAATCAGAGAAGTACGAGCGAGCTAATATATCTATGGTACGCTGGGAAGCGATGTGGCGCACCAGCTTTTTCACCCAATGACAAACATCTACAATATTCCCCTACTCTCTCGGGATCTCGTTCACATGTTACACGAACCTCTACCAACAACCCAGTTCAGCTTGCTTCTATGCACCATTTCTGCTGTAAGGGCTAGGCAGCCACCGCTTCAAGCTCTGCTTACTCGCTCCGAAGTAAGAAGAGATAGATCAGCTCTTTCTCACCACGTCGGATTCCTGCGGGCACGGGCAGCATAAGATCAACATTGATGCGGTGTGTGCTCAGCGATTTGATGCAATCCTGCCTTCAAGAAGGATAAGAATGGGTATCGTTGTTGGTTGCGCCAGACTTAGTCTCTGTCCAAACACGGACAACGAACCACTTCTAATCTATAAAGATAACTCCTGATTCCTCAGGATCTATCCCTCCAATGTCTCGAAGCCATCTCATTATCGGACAAATGCCTATTTTACAAAACAATGAACTTGTATCTGCTAGAATCTGTGTTAGTGCGCGCTCGCTTCTATTAGACTATCTGGCTATTAATGATTGAATAGGAAACAGGCAGGAAGGCCGTCCACTTATCAGCTTGCCCCTTGCCCTCGCCGCATAACAATCAGTCTTTGGAAGTGGCGCTTTCAGACACCATGTCAGTGTTCTTTGCCTCTGTGTCGGACCGAATTTGGCCATTCATGTACGAGTTTTGTGGCTCCGACTTTCGACGTGTACTGTATATGATCAGGCAATGAAGAAGAGGTATACAGCGGCTCAAACGACGTTTGGTCTGATACAAGGCCTGGTTCTGAGTCTCGAAATCTCCGGTGTTTGTTTTCTTACCTACTGAGGTAGTCGAGGTCTTCGGCTCTTTCTTACCCCAAATTTTCCTGCTTCTCAGCATATTACGCCGATCTGCCGTAGCCGCAAAGCTTGTTCGACACCGCATCTCCGCACCAAATTTCGAATAGCTCCCGACCATCTGGAATAGGAGAATCCCGAACCCCCGTCCCCATACCCCGCAAAGCACTAGGCTTAAAGCTGGGGGTGTGCGTTGCTGGAAGATGTCATTGTCAATCCTCACGTACTGTTGTAGGGTGTGGAAACGTACGCTATGTCGGATGGCCTGCCTTGCCAACTGATGATATCAGTATCTCGGTCATACTCATGGAAAAGTGCAAAGTTCAGGGGTGTCCATCACCGGCAATGCGGCTCTGGAAGAAAATGAACAGCACGTTACTTGTTCCTGGAGAGATATAGAAGAAACCTACTGTGCACACTTAATCATTAACATACTACTTTCTTCCCATACCAGTATTTTCCAACAGTGCTCGCCAGCCACAGACCATATCTATCCGCAGTCATACCAAGTGGGGCGAAGAACACGGCATTGAAATGTCGTCTCACGAGCATATCGAGCGTCTGCATACTCATGATCGTAAGTGCTGTTCGCATTTCTCCTGTCTTCAACTGTCAGAGACTTGATCCCAGATACTCACGTCCCGTAGTCGAGCTTGGCGCCACCGAAGCCGTCCAGCGTCATGTATCTCGGCATGTCGTGGCCAGCAAGCCTGTTTCACAGCGCAAGCTGGACTTCGAACGCTCTCGGCCGCGCTGGCTTCGCGAGTGCATGGCCGAGGCTGCTGGCGTATTCATGTACGTGTTTCCCGGGATCGCCACCACGGCCGTCTTCACGCTTCAGCAGCCTCCCGATGCTGCCGTCGGCTCCTTGTTCCAGATCGGCTTCGGCTATGCCATGGGAATCGCGATGGCTATCATTGTCTGTGCTCCGGTGTCGGGCGGTCACTTCAATCCGGCCGTGACGCTGTGCCTGGCAATATGGCAGGGTTTTCCTTGGAGAAAGGTGCCGATGTACGTGGCAAGTCAGATTTTTGGCGCCTTCGTCGCGGGTGCGCTGATGATGGGGATGTACTGGCCGGAAATATCAGCCTTGAACAAGGAGTTCGTTGCGCAGGGCAAGCCACTGGTGGGTGCGAATGCACCCGCGAGTGTGCTGTGTTCGTTTCCGCTGGCGACTCAGACCAATGCTGGATTCCTCATATTGACGGAGTTTTTCGCCGACAGCTTCATCGGACTGGTAATTGTGAGTCGTGCTGGATGATTTTTAAAGTTTGTCATGGCGTTTCCTGGAACTCACAGCCAGAGTCCTTCGGGGCGATGTTTCTGGGATATGTTCAATGACCGAAAGACTCTTTATACCTATCGAGTAAATAGTTGCTGACTTTTGGTCTGACAGTGGGCCGTTCTTGACCCGGCAAACCCGTTTGTTGCACCCGCGAGTGCACCGTTCACAATCGGATTTGCATACGCAACGATGGTCTGGTCTTTCGGAGCGATCACTATCAGCACGAATCTGGCGCGAGACCTGGGCACGCGTATGGTGGCCGCGATCTTTTACGGGCCGACGGTCTTCACATGGTACGTGTAGAAACATTGCACGCCCTCATCTAAGAATTCACCTTACACCTACTAACCTCATCGTAGTACGTAAATTATCTGTTCCCTTCTTTGAGTATTCTGTACCTAGAGCCAGCAGGCCTCAAAGTGCTGAACAAAAAACTTATATTTAACAGACATGAGTTATTCCCCCATCGGCATACTGGTTAATATACCGGCGACAGTATTCGCGACGGCATTATACGAGTTCCTTATGCGTGACAGTCTGAGCATGATTGGGAAGGGGAGAGCTGTTCACGAGGGCGGCGAGGAAGGGCTGCGACGACATATCAGTCGGCCTGGTGTGCTGGATCCAGAATTGGGTGCGATGAATTCGACGATCAGTGAGAAGAAAGGGATCAAACACATGAATGGCGTTTAAGAGAAGCAACGGCGGCGTGATGGCATGGCTCATGAGACGTAGCGTGTAGTCTGGAGATTACCACAGCGCGTGTTTTCTCATGACGTTGCGGATCTGGTACAGGACATTTCGAAGGCTCGTGATTTTGGCTCTTGCCAATATAGAGAATATGAAAGCAGACGTGATATTTTATTTTATTTTATTTTTGACAGTTCATAGGTATGTACACTTATTCCCAAGAACCCTATCTGTCCATCACCAGAGAAAGCTTGGCACGCGCTCATTTGTAGCCGCAACATGGACAATCACTCGACAAACCTGTGCAATCTACACGACCCGCGACCAACTGGGCAGGTGCCTAGGCAAATTAGGTAAGGTAGCACTAAGTACCTAAAGTACTTACCTAGGCAATGGTTAGAAGGCACGTACCGTAAGATAATATGTACATAGGTCGAGCCCGCTCGGCACTCAACACGGGTCCCAAAACAACATTTCCAACCAATGAGCAAAACGGCCCCCATTAAGCGCCCGACCAAGCCTACCTGGCCTCCTTACCGCCAACGACAACAGCTTCTGGCCATCCAACGACATCGTGGCGCCTTCACGCACCGCATGATTGGCCTGTCGTCCCCAGCCCAAGACGCTGGCTGTTGCTATTTTCAGCTGCCTCCTAGTCTTTGCAGCACAATGCAGTCGCAAGCGCGGCACCTCCCACACGCATCTGCAGCCTGAAAGGGCGGCCCTCCCCATTCGTCTGTGGGGAGGATTGCCTCGTCTATTCGTCTCCCTCGGATAGAGGTAAGTTCGTGAACTGAGTGTCAAGCGAATTGGTTCCTCTTCCTCTTGATCTGTGATTCAAGCCTCAACGATTTGCCATCGTCGCCTTCAACGGGCTAAGTCAAGCGATATTTATCATAAACCTCCCTGCGTAGTACGACGCGGAGATCGCCAAGCTACGTGTAAGTGCGGGGCTTCTCGCCTGTCAATTTCCAGTCGCAAGGCTCCAGTGTGGTCGATTCGGCATCCTTCGACGTCCAATCACCCACTCAAGCCCGACTTACCCGTCGATAAGAGAGGCGCTGTCTGACTGACATAACACGTCACAGCTAAATTCACCACTTCTTCGCTTATTCGGGAAGTGAGATACTGAGGCAGTCTTCCACAGAGCCGGAGCGAAGAATCAAAGCTAGACTCCAAGATATCTGGTGTGGGGACGAGCTTTGCCGAGTGAATGAGCTTCGCGATGTCGGGTTACTATCCACCACCTCCCGGCGGACAAGGAGGTAAGTCTTATAGTTCTGTCGACTCCTTTTCTAGCAGGCGACAAGAACTGCTCTCAGCTATGGTACCATTGTAGTGACTGGCTATGCAAGCGAATAACTAACAGCAGCAATCACCAGGTCCCCAGAAATCTTATCCGCCTCCTCCGACCTCACCGCCGGCGAACCAGACGAAATTTTACCCGCCTCCGCCGGGCACCCCGAGCTTTCCTCCGCCCCAGCAAGCTCAAAGCTATCCTACACCTCCGCAGCAGAACTACCCACCACCGCAACAACACCAATATGCGTCTCCACCACATCAGAGTACCTCCCCTCCTCCTGCGACCGGGACGCCTGTCTCCTACCCGCCCCCACCCACGCCGGGACATGGCAACCAGCACATGACTCTTCCTGTGCGTGATAGCGGTGCATTGACGCCACCAGGAGGACCAGGCGCCGACGCGCCTTCTTATGCCCAGGCGGCGCCCAATGCTCCCGAGGGCTACGCGCAGGAAAAGCCCCAACCCGCGACTCCCCAGTCCGCTGCTCCTGCACCCAACATGCACGCCGGTGCCCCCGCGGCCGGTCAATTCAGCGGTGCGGGTGCTGGCATGAGCGCGACTATGGACGACGTGGGCACCTTCAACGGCGGTAGCTACCGCATCAGCCACCGGGACTGCAATACTATTGTCACGGTCCAGCTGGCCATGGGCTGTCCCCTGAACGCCAAGCCTGGAGTCTTGATCGCCATGAGTCCGACCATAACGCTCAAGGGCGAGTATAAGTTCAGCATGAAAAAATTAGTTGCTGGAGGCGGTGAATTCGGTCACTCGACCTTCATCGGGCCCGGCGAACTATTACTCGCGCCCAGCATGCTCGGTGACATCACCACTATCCGCCTTACGGGCGAGGAGTCGTGGAGCGTCGGCAAGGACGCCTATGTCGCCAGCACTCAGGGCGTTGTGCGCGACTACAAGCGCCAGGGCCTTGGTAAGGCCATGTTTAGCGGTGAAGGGTTATGGGTGCACAAGATCAGCGGCGTTGGTCTGCTATGGATCACAAGCTTCGGCGCCATCATCCGCAAAGACCTCGTTGATGGCGAGAAGTACATTGTAGACAACGGACACCTAGTAGCCTGGAATGTTAAGTATGTCATGGAGCGTGTGGCGAGTGGTGGTATCATTGGAGGCTTCGCCAGTGGCGAAGGTCTGGTTTGCAAGTTCACAGGTCCCGGCACTGTGTTCCTGCAGACAAGGAACCCGGTAGGTTTGAGCGTCCTCTTCCGTCCTTTCCGGACTTTGCGGCTGACATGGTCAACAGAGAGCTTTCAGTGCGTACATGACAGGCAATGCTGCTCCTCCCTGATCCCGAGAAAGATTCTGGTCGAGTGTTTGCAGCAAGAGCGGATTCGCGGCATGGTTATCCATGATAATAATTGGTATCATGTTGTAAGCGTAAGCGTTCTTAGTAGTGTCGTCTTCAATACCATTCTCACTCCATCAACTCGCCCAAATGTTCGTCGCAGGTTGTCACGTAAGTTCAGAATTGAGCACAGAATTTTTCCTCGTTTGATTAAATTGAAACCTATTTGATGAGCAAAGTGGGTAAGTTGGAATAGCCACATATAGCGGAAGGAAAGAGTCGAGCACCTCGATCAGTAAACATCACTGTTGGGGACTAGCAATTGGCCGAAAGAAAGTCTGAAAGTCAGCATGCATGACGGGCGGGCATCAACCATCGTGCTCAGCTTCCTATTGTCTCTCAATAGTATGCTTTGATTTGCTGTGAGCCTTGAATTGCACCAGCTATTCTAGCATATGTGTGCCCCTAGGTATCGAGCAAGGTCCATCACTACCTAACGTAGTGCCCAACGTACCTCGGTATCTGGTTACTTTTCAACGGAATTTCGTCAATTCCCTTCCCATATGAACATCATTAACACAATACATCGGAACTCTTGATGACTTGAACGCAGCACGGGGACTGGAGCTATTACGTCGAAAACAGCTGTTCACGCAGGCTCGTACCTTTCGAAGCTCTCCGCAGAGGCCCATAGGGCACTGCTAGCATGATTTTGCACGGAGTGTGTAGCCTCGGAATATCGATGTTAGTATCTCGAACCGAACTCCAAAGGACGTTCCTGCAGTCGAATTAGAGATTGAACACGAAACTACTTCCAAGCAGCCCGCACTGAATACCCCACTTGTGTGGCTCGGGGCGCATCGGTCACGGTGTGGAAAAGCCCACGTGATGCGCAATACGACACAAGCTGCGCGACCCGAAGCCTTCTTAGTCGATAATATGAGCACTTGTTCAATAAGTGCGGTACTAATTTGAAGATATCGTGAAGAAACGAAGTTTGCTGCTTCAAGAGGATGCTGCAGAGGTGGCCGGGTTCTGGGGTGGGAGGAAGCCAAAGGAGGTACCTAGATACCTGAAGGATCACAATTTGCCTAGGCACTGTCAAGTAGTGAAACCGTGCCTTGGACGAGCTTTCGCGGATATGATGTTCAAAATTATCGTTTGGGGTTGACTGACACAGAGAATGATAAGTAGAGGGTTGAAATGGGTAAACGGTGCTTGGAACGCGAAGCGCAGCGACTGTGAGAACACCTCCTAGCCATCTCGATTGACACGGCGTAGTCTATCAGAAAGCGAGATAAAGACCATTACTCAAGTATTATTCGACTATCTCAAGGCCAGCACCGATACTAGCTCAACGGTGAACGGTATGAAATGCGTACCCTGGGCGGCTTTAAGTTGACCTAGAACAGTCTCCTCGTCTTTGCTCTCTCCTCGCTACGCGGGAGTGGCCGCAATCGTGCTCTTTCCGTGCCTATTCGTATCCGTGATCAACCAAATCCAGAAAATCAGAAGATGGAAAAGAAGGCGGCTTAGCTGCGGGCATTCAATGAGTCTTCGAACAATCTCCATGCGCCGTATAGAGAATTTGGAATCATCATAATTTTCAAGCAGCCACCTACCAATAGGAAGTACTGTGTATCATTACCTGGCAACCAGGGCACCCATATGCCATGAAAGGCTGGCGGATATCAAAGGAGCTGCTTCCCACAGAAAAGCACAACAATCACCTTGTCTGGTCGCTATCACCATATTTATCATACAAGAGTCTAGCTGTATTCTAATACCGCGTGGCAGTCATCGCTAGCGGGAATTTGAGTCCCTCCGACTAATGTTTCTTCGTATCTAGTTCAGTTTCGATTACATTCCACATGCTTTTCGAGCCAAACAAACTTGAGCCCATCACTGCGCAACGCGAGCTACCTGCATTGGTGTAGCTCAAGGCTTTCCGCCTGCCTCAAGAACACAAGCCGTAACTTCTCAAGAGCGAGCCATGCAAAATCAATATTGACAAATGTGGATATTCTACATTCTGAACAGAGTAAGCCTCTACGGTAATACTATTCCTGTGAGTAATAAGCTTCACGGTCCCCTTGATACCCAGCGGTCAAGTATATTTTCGCCTATAGAAATGGAAGAATATGACCAGAAGGAGGTTCGAGGTAAGTAGGGAGCATTGAAGGGATATACCTCCAATGACACATTCAGGAAGATCCAGATCTAGATATGTGGCTATATGGGTATCAGGGAGCGTCGTGGCCACTACATGGTAACGAGTTAGCCAGTCTCGTTAACAAGATGGAACATCCCCCCAGGCCTCACTAACAGCTTAAACAAGCTTATTTCTACGTGGTAGAAACATCTTGCTGCTTGCGCTGCCTGAGCTCATGAAGAAACCACCTTCCTTTCGTTCTACAGACAACTATATTGGTTGATCTGTTCAAGTGGCACATCTTCGAGGCTTGCCGACGCTCCATACATTACCTGACGGTTGCATGGGTGCCCATCAGGCCTACCTTTGCCCTTGTGATCAAGTGATTAATAACATCATGGACTTATAACGTTGTCTAGTTCATAAAGTGCTTGCTTGTCCTCTAAAGGGTCCTATTCATGCCTGTATGTACTCATCAGGGACAACCTTCTCCAGCCGATGGAACCAAGGAGGCAGATGCCAGGGCCTGCCTCACGATGCCTCTCCTGCCTCCAGACCTGTGCCTGTCCCGAAAAACTGAACTGCACGCTCTTGTGAATTAGTATTTAGACCACTGCCACACAGACCTCTGGCACCTACTTTTTCCAACCTACCTCTGCCATTGCCTGTGTTCAATCCTACCGCATTTTTTGCCTTCATCCCACCACACCCTCTCTCCCAACCCTACCTACTTCTACAACAGCACACACATTTCAATATTTTCTTCCGCCAGCCATCTTTCCTCCCACCAACTCTCATTCTTTGATCCCATCCCAGCTTTACTCCCTCCACGCAATCTAAGGTAATTCGAACATATAGAGTTGTTCCATTTGCCTAAAGCTGCCCACCTGGCCTCACCTCATTGCAGCTTCTGCAATCCACAAAGGTACGTCACCATAGCTCAGTTCTACATTCGCACCTTCTGCACATCCCAATTGCCTGAGCTGTAGCCTTCCTTCGAGGGCAAGTGCCGGGCAGACGCGTCAAAACCATCAAACCACGGCTTTGATACATCCCACGCTTGGTCCATTGTTGACACTGCCCTCGATTCTACCTACCTACACCTTACCCTATCCTTGGCCATTGTTGTCCACACTACCACGTTTTTGGATTGCCCATTTTTTGATATTGTCTTGCTATTGTCCTCAATACGCACAGAAATTACAATATCGTTCACTTCATTCTGGTTTGGCGCAGTTGCATCCTCCCAGTGCCTCAATCCTCCCCTCTGCAACCACATATGCGCGCAACCTCCCACGTTAGCTTACCATCACTTGGGCATGGCCCGTCCTACAAACTTGGTTCAACTGTTTCCGAAAGCTTAAACCCTCGAGGCCACATCTCTAATTATCCTCCAAACCCACAGACACAGTGTACACCGACTCCATCCACATACAGCGTATCAAAAAGCTACCTCGTAAGTCACAAGGATCGACATATATCCCGCACAGGACCTTGACTGACCTGGTATCTCCCAAATAGACGAACCTTGTTGGTCAGGTCACCGATCAAGATGTCGGGCAAGGCGGTCCGACGTTCAAAAGCCCTCGGGCTGAAGTTAAACACCAACATCCCAACAACGTTCTCCACTGAAGTTGTCAAGAATGACCAGAAATTTGCTGACATCGCCACCGCACCTGCGCACAAGAAGACTTTCGAGGTGTCTTCCGATAAGCCAGCAAAATCGAAGCATGCTGAGGCAATGCTCAACACTGACTGGAGAAACAACCGACGTCAGGCTGGTTCCTCTGATGACGGCAACGGAATGGGTGTAGTTGGGACTGCTCCGGCCCACAAGCTCACATTCTCTCAAAACGAGACCAAGCAGCCCAAAAACAAGCAGCTACTCGTTGCTGCTATCGCAGATAGTCACGGACTTCGCCGATACCGAGATGCTCCTGTGGACGACGATCTCATCATCTCGGCCCCTGCTACAAAACTGGAATTTGATGATGCCTTTAAGCGGGATGAACCTGAGTCTGCCGGACTTGAGGCATATCCGCACACGAAAATGTCATGTGAGGCCATGAAGCCTTTTGTACACCTTGATGCGACGTCCCCGAAAACCCGAGAGGGGTACAGCAAAATTCTCGGTTGGGACAGCATTACCAGTGTGGAGCAAGATGGTCAAGCCGCGCCTTCGAGCTCGATCGTGTCGGCCAAAGTTACTGGAAGCCTCATCTCGCCCTGGATGGACCTTAATTTCCCTATGTCTGAGATACGTGATGTGAAGAGGGCAAAGCGATTCCAATCTGGAGCCGACACCGAAGATGGACTAAAAAAGCTGCTTTTCCGACTGACAGAGCCTCGAACTGCTGGCCTTCCACCTAAGCAGATGAGAGAGATGTACGAGGAGGATCAGAGAATACTCAAGAGCGAGCTTTTTAACAGCTCCAAGCTCGAAAAGCCTTTAGTCGACAATGAGCTTGGATACATTGCCTTGCTCAGTAAGCTTCAAAAGTCGGCCAACTCCCGACTGGCGGCACAACAAAGCAGACAGCCTACGATCGAGGTCAAGGAGCCTACAGTCGAGATCAAGAACGCCGAGGTCGAGATCCAGAAGCCCGCGACTAAAGTTCAGCGCAGCCTTTCGCACGATTCCGGCGTTAGTGGTGTGTCGACTGAGAGCCGAAAGTCATCAAAGCTGAACCCTACTGCCTCGGAGTTTTGCAGCACACCCAAAGAGCAAGAGAACGCCATGGTGAAGAGGGAACCTACCCCGAACCCTCTAGATCCTATGAGAGGCTATCAGTTTCTGGGAGAATCTGCGGCAGAGCTTCATCAACGTGTCTTATTTCTCGAGACAGAGAACCTCATGCTCAAGGCAAGCACAAGTTATGCCCAGACACAAGAGCGAGAAGCCCGACTTCGGGCGCAAAAGGCTCTCGTGCAGGCTGAGGAGGCTGCGCAGGAAGCTGTAGATAGAGCAGAGCACACCATCATGCAACATCTCGCTGATCAATTGGCTCAGGCTCGTGTACAAGCGGCCACGCGCTACGCAGGAGGAAGAAGCTTTCTGGAGCACAATGATATACCTGGTCTCGCGGGTTATTCTCAGGAACCGACATACTCCAACTACATGCGAGGCCCTGGCGGTAGTGGAGCGAACCCGGGTACACACAACACTATAGTGAAGAACGCCACTGCAACTACTAAGGTCGCTCCGAACCCTCAAGTTCACCTAGCTGCCTCCGCTGCTCCGGCTGTCCAACCTTCAGAGGTGCATCAAATTCCTCCAGTTGCCACCGTTATCCCAAATACTCAAGCGTCCCAAGGCCCCCAATCTCACCATAATACCATGCAAAACCCTGGTGTGACATCACAACAGCCCGTTATTCAGGGCGTACAAGGATATGGTTCCCAGACCCAGCAGGAGTACAACTTTAACAATAATAATTATCAGGGAGGCCCCATGATGATTCCCACCGGTCATTCCAGTAATGGCCAGCCTCAATTCATCCAACCTGCTACTCACCAAGCGGCCCCTTCCGGTTACCCCAATGCTGCCCAGCCGCAGTCCTTCCACTCTGTTGTTCATCAGCCTGGCGTAGTGGCTCCCGTCGCCCCTGTTCCGGGTATCCAAGCCTCTTGGGTCAAGGACACTTTTAGACCAAAGCCTGTCCGTAAACCCATCGGGCAAGCTGTACCTGGTGATCCCAGATCGACCATGTCGCAGCAGCAATACGAGGAGTATCTCGAGCATCGCCGTGCTACTGATCCAAACTACGCCATGAAGTGCAAACAGCGGCAGGCTCGACGAGTTGGGCGCCAGCGAGGCATGAGCGGCACCAATGGCGCTCCCACAATGCTAGTTTCAGTGGGTTGCTCCAATGGAAATTGAAGTTTACAACCGCTTCGTTGCTATGTCGCAACCGATCTTTCTTCGAATCCCCATTTTTCGAAGGGAGGAACTACTTTGACACCAGTTGGAAACTGACTTGACGAACAAGTATAATCAACAAGAGTCGTATTGGCGTTGCGAAGAGGGATTTGAAATTAAAGCGTCAACAGCGGAGTTCACTTTCTGGGGGTGCCCTGCTTTTGGTTCTCTTTCTTTTCCAAAAGCGAATACAGCAAGAGGCGTTTATTTCGGCGTCATGACTTCGACGAGGATACACTCGATCTGACAAAAGCGAAATGGACGGTGGTCGCAGAAGCTTGATTTGCATTAAATTTGCTTCACCTTTGCCGCGACAATGACTTGAAACAGGAATCAAAAGAGGGAGGAGAACAGCAAGCAAGGGAGGATGACTGACGACGATGATGGTGTTTGAAGGATACAGACCAGGTGTTGCGGAGTTTGGCAGATTGGATGGAGTCTTGTCCCATTCTATCTTTGCATATGTTATGCGTCAATTGCATGCATTCTTCGGTTTCCTCTTTGACTGCGTAGGTGGAAAAGGGAGCACAGATATTCGGTCATCAGTCCAGTTCGATTGCTTTTGCATTGTACATGAGGTAGATATGATTTCGTAGTGGTGACAACCAGTGTAACCAATTGCCAAGAAAGAATTGATTGACATGAACAGGCTGTTGCCAGAAGTGCCTGGATAATATTCTGATTCCTGACAGCCCTGATGAATCGGGCATTGAGACGGCTCTACTGATAATGGAATTCTGAAGATGGATGATGGTTATTGAAGGTGGACTGGCCAGTCGACAGGTAGTAGTAGCATGAGGTGCCTATCTATCTCTCATAAGTGCCCCAGCCCATATGTGGTACCTCCTCTACTACTTACCTAAGGTAGACGGCAAAGATTAATCAGGGAGTGGGTTACCTAAGGTAGCTTACTTACAGTGTATAGTAGATTATAAACAGCCAACATGCACTGTGCAGATGCGGCCATGGGTCCTTAGATACCCGCCAGGTAGTCACAGCAGGTCACAGCAAGCGCGTCGACGCGTTAAGCTCCAGGGCGAGGCAGGCAGGTACCCACGCTGAAGCTATGTTACGTCCGTCTCGAAGTCGTCTATCCTCTCCGCATTCTGCCCCCACAATCAAGGTCGAACACTCCCGTCAGTTTCGGGGTTGGTTGCAAGCCAATACATACCTCAATACTGCCGCTTACGCACATTCTTCTATAGATTCGCACATTTGATGGTCTGCTATACACCAAACACGGCCTAGGTGAGGCAGTTGCGGATTGGTTTGTTTTAGGAAGTCCGTACGCCCCCAAAATCTTTATTACTACCTTCTAAACCCCTCGAACATGCTCTACCTTTTTGCCCTTGAGCTCTTCCCATCTCGACCGACACTCTGCGCGATCGAAGCATCTTTGTGGTCCTTTACCGCTCACAGGTAGGTAGGGACAACCAGCACTACCGCGATGGCGACGCCGATGCGCCACGGGCCTTCCCAGCAGGGGCGAACACCTTCCCAGTATCCTGGCGCAGCTCCGACACCCCAAGCATCGACACCTTTCTCGAATTCCCAAGCCGCTGCTGCCCTCTCCCCTCACGGACCAAGATCTTCGCCGCAGCAGTTCAAGAAATCTCCTGCGACCACTACCTCGGCTACTATGTCCGCCACCATGCCCTTAGGGCAGCAACAGAGCCAGCCCGTCAACTTCGACAGCCCCTCCACCGCCGCCGCCCTCGGCGCAATGGGAATCCACGACCTCAATCTAGATAATATCAGCGTGGGTGGCTTGGCCGCCAGTGCGGGGCGGACAGACGAGGAAGAACGGAATCGGCGTCTAGAGGCCGTGATAGACATGCTGGATGTGAGTGATTCCCAACAAAAACAAGTGGGCGCGGAACTAACAGCAGTGAGGGATTCGATTCTGGAAGAGTCAGTAGTACAAGTCTTGAGAGGCTGGCCGGAAATCTAGGCCTGGAATTTGTCTCTGAGCAGGATGGCCGAATCCTTTTGATGGCCGGGAAACTTGCGCTTATTGAAATTGGTATCGAAAATCACGTTGTCCACTCAGTCTTGTTGACTTCTAATGAACCCATCTCGATGGTGGACAGGCATAAGGAAAAGCTATCTGCAATATTGGAGAAGGATCTTAAACTCGCATCGGGTCAACTGCCTTTCACCAAAAAATTAAAGTCATTCAAGGCCAATTTGGAGCGTTTCGCTACCCTGGATAGGCTCAGCGTCATACCCGGTCTCAACTGTTTTGAAGCCGTCGCTGGCGTGTGGGAGAGCCTGCAGAAATTACACGAGTGGGATGTGGAGAAGCTTCGTCAAGACCCGGAGATGGCAGGCAAGTCCGCAGATGACCTCCGCATGCATTCGCTAGCTCACAGCCACGGCTGTCCTCTGATGCACGCTCGTGGCCGTCTCGGCCTGAGCTTGGACTACTGGAAGGAACGACGATTCTGCCCCGATGTTACAATTGACAGTGACGATACCACGACTTGGAGTATACTCCTTGCTTGCGCACCAGCTAGCAGTATGGTGTACAATGCTGTGCGAGTCTCGAATAAGTGGATTGGTCCTGATATCGAAAAATCCAGCCTGACTAACGAAGAAATGATGTCAATGTCAGCGCCCGTTCTGGATTGGTTGGAACCGGCTAACACTCTGTTGCCCCCATCTCAGGAGACGAAGGCCGATGGGAACCTGGAATCCAATCCAGCCTTACTGGGACCCAGGCCACCAGATGTCATCTTTATGGCGCACTTCGACCCACCCATCGTGGTTCCTCAACTCGCAGCGATGGAGATCTACAAGATAGCTGCAGTGGACCCGACCCCAGCGACACAGACGTTCGACGCCTGCCTTTTCCCGCTTCCCGAGGGAACGATTCACGATCCTAGTGATCCTCGTGAAATGTCCTGCACTCAGAAGTTCTACACAAGCGTGCAAAATTTCTCGACCGGGCAGAAGCACACGGTGTGGAAGACACATATGAACACGCTTCTCGTCGACAAGCCAATCTACGGACAAACTCTCAAGCATATTCCGATAACCCATCCAAAGGATCTAGTTGCAATGCTCCCTATTGCGCGACAATATGCGTTCCTATCCCTTCTTCTCAACAACAGTTTCAAGGACTATAAACCTCCTGAAGCGAAGCCTAATACTAGTCAGACACAGGCGATCACTACTGCTCGGGATGAATTTATGGAGTTTATCTCGGAGGCAAACACGGAAAGGGCCAAAGAGCTCTCCAACGCTACGAAGGTTGACATGGTGCTTATCATCCACCCTGTGCCACGTCTGCAACTCGTATTCCCGTTTCGAGAAACGACCGGTAACATCACCTTGGAGATTCAGGTTGGTGGTAGGGTTCACATCGTCTCAGATAATGTCTTTGATCAGCCCGCAAAGGATGGAGTCCTACTCAACGGTCGGGGGTCGTTGGTGAGTGCCGAGAAATGGGCCAAAGGACTTGAGATCATCGAGCACATTGGTATGTGGGTCGAAAGGATCAAGCAAAAGCTAGAATGATCCCTTGCGAATGTTCTCTGGCGTTGGGCGGTAATAGGCATCAGGTATTCTAGGTAAAGCCTTCTTGGGGAGCTGGTTGAGTCGATACCCATTTCCCGTTGGCAAGGCGCTAGCGGACGCGAGAATCATTTCACGGACTATTGTTAAGCAGAGAGACCGTCGATCTTGCAAAATAGAGAAACTAGCTTCAAAAGAGTGTACTCGGGACTACTACTGTAGTGGTGAACCCCAATGAGTCCAACATGTTGCTCCACTGCAAGCGCACGCGAAATACAAGCAAAGCGACTGATGTAATTTTAGGTTCCTGTCCTCCCTCACAAGCCGCATTCCTACTAGCCGAGAAGGGACAGACGATGAGGCCGCGGCAGACGATTTGATAATGTAGCTTCGCGCTGGCCTCATGAACAACAGCAGTACCGCCCTTATCACCTCCGTTCGTGTTCTTCTTTCCCTCAAGCCCCAACCCAGAGACGTCGTCTCCAGAAGTCAAATTGGGCTCAAAGCTCCCAGAGCCACTGCCGTTTTCGCGGGTCAGAGGCCATGAGGCCCAGAACTCGTCGCTAACCGAAAACCCGGCGTCGATGACGATTCCGGAGCTAGTAAAGCCCAACCAGAATGTCGCCGCGGACGCGGGCGGTGAGGTGGACCTCGGCTTCGAGGTCGAGCTTGATGCCGACCATGAGGGCGGCGTCCTTAAGCTTGCCGGCCTCGTCGACGGGGCCCTTGAGGAGGTTGCCTGGTATGGTGACGGAGGGTTAGCGTATGTGTTTTCGTAAGGCATCGATCGTACTGGGCATTAGAATGCAAAACTATTGTGGGCAATGAAGCAGGGTGAGGGGGAGGTGAAAGAGGCTAACGGACGAGCTTACCAGTGGGAGAGTTGGCGCGGCCTGAGAGGCCGGGCATGGGCAGCGTAGGGCCGTGGGGACCAAGGTGGTGGCCCTCGTGGTTGTTGGCAGAGAGGGGGCCGCCCTCGCTGTTGCGGTTCAACGCGGTAGGGGCCGAGGGTTTGGTTCTGACATGGCTATCCGTCAGCATCAAGAGTCGAATTCACTCACAAACATGATCATTAAAGGGCACAGCCAGCACAGAGAATAACTGATTTCACTTACGGGGAAGACATGATTGGCGCGGAGTAAGGATGGGCCGGTGCGCTTGCGCTTGTGTTATGGGATATAAGTGGATTGGCGATGAGCCTCAAAGACGACCACTTGGGCTTCCGTTTCAGGGGCGGATTTGACGATGTTGTCGGCGGCCTGGGACGCTCAGGACTGATGCAATCTGCGTGACGGGACAAGGACCGGGACTGACGATCTGAAGGTTGGCGTTGAGAGAATCTCCAAGACGATGCCCTCGGGGGCGGTGTTGGCGTGCGAGGGGGATGTCTCGATCGTCTTCTTCTTTCTCTGTGTGGGGAATCAATGGCTGCCGGAGGGCTCTGACTAGTATCTGGACTGCTTGGATACGAGTCGGAGGTGCTTGATGTTCGGATTGAGGAGACCATGTTGAGATGGGCTCGAAGGCCCCCTTTATACACCTCATCTATTGCTCAGGTGGGAGGACACCTCCATCTATAATACTGCATGCTGTATACGTGTATGGCAGCTGAGCCAGACAGTATTCCTCTTCCAGGTACATTATCCTAGTCTGTCACCAATTGCTCGACAGAAGCGGATTGTAGTGCCATATGAGACTTCACCAGCCCAATGGCTGACTGAGTTTCTCAACCCTCGCGCCGGCTCGTCGCCTCTAGATCGCCAATTGAGGAGAAAAAACCGGATCGGACCGGTCATCATACGATCAGTCAAGCCCAATGGAGGTCGGATGGAGCCGGGCTGGGTTACACTCCGGCCTTCCCCTACGACGCCGAGCTGATTCTCGCCCAGGCTGTAAATGTAGGAGCCAGGAACAGGACATTGCACGAGACACGTTCATGGTTGCTTCTGTAGGCTACCTGAACAAGAGTGATGTGCTGTTACCCCAGCCACCACGGAACGCATAACTCGCTTTGCGCGCCATTGACCAATAATGGGTTGGGTTCCGTCCTGCCGGGACCGGGTTTGGGGAGCGTCGAGGTCCTCGGCCGTGTCACGAAGAGTGGCGGGTAATGCACATCCTTGGCGCATCATCTTCCCTTGTTGCTTGCGTTGTAGATCTTCCGAGGAACATAAGTTCCGATTTCGCGCAGAAAACACATCCCGATGCAATCCAATCCCATCACATCACATGATATAACCGAAAACCATGAGTGACACTCTCGGATTTCTTGTGGCCTTTGCAACCGTCTTCGGCGCCTCGGAAGGGATCAAGCAGATACAGTCTGACGCCAGGAAAAAGGAGCATCGAGGTCGAAAGAACAACCTCATTGTCAGATGCCTGAAGTCATCACAATTCAGCCCCAACTTGGAGGGCAGGCAGGTGGTCCTCTCAGGCGAAAAGGTACGCAAGACTTTTTTTTTTTGCCGCTCGTGCCGCATTAAAGCAAATACACACATAAGAGACTGAACAGGCGCATAGCTTTACATTGACACGGGAACGGATTATTCGCAGGCATTTGGCCACCCATTCGCAGGCTATTACCTGCCTTACCCTGACAGACCATACTCAGGGTTGGTTTCAACTATCTCCGACGACCCCCCGGTGATGAATTGGATATACGTGGACAGAGACACGTACGAGATGAAGTTCGGCACTCGGCCGTGGGCCGAGCCCAATTGGCCAGGCCCCTTCGATTGCAGTCGACAGGATAGGAGGCTGACATTTGGTGGCTGGGAAGGATTCTTGGTCGTCAAAGAAGGCTACTTCTGGGCGCTATATTTCGATGTCGACCGTGACGGTATGAAATCCAAGTTTCCCGAAGACACGCCGGTGCTGGAGGTGGAGCTCAGGCGGGTTGAGATGCGCGTTCGTCCTCCCGAGGTCGAGAAGCCGGACGAAGGGGAAGGGGAAGGAGAAGCTGATGCGACGACATGCGTTGGGAGTGGAACAGAAACAAGGACAACCAAGAGTGAAGCTACAGCTGAGGAAGGGATCAGGCAAGGTCCGGAAGGCGAGCTAGAATCCCCAGAAGTAGACTGATGGAGTCGATCAACCTCGATGCTGCATTGCCAACTCATGCATGGCTGGCTGCTTTTATTTGCGCGTCGCTATGATATTGCTGCGTAGCCGCGCTCAGCTGCTTATTATATCTACCACGGACTTAGTACCACGCCCCTGCAGGTTATTAGAGACTTGACATGACTTGCCTCTCCTACAGCCTCGCAGTCATCAGAGCCGTATCACATGCAGCAAGCTAGGATAATTCCCCGCGTAAGGATGTTTGAGATTGAATACTGCAGATACGGAGACGCATTCCCATGCAAGCACTTTACAACAAGCTGGCGGCAATTGTTCGTGACATGTTCAGAATAGGGAAGCCGGCCTGCAAGTCTGGAAGGAAGTCGTCAGCTGCCAGCCAGGGCGCACCAGCCTTCGCAGTTGACAACTACCGATCGAGGCGCAAGGATACATCGCGGGTCGAGCTCGATGCCTTTTCTCCGAGCAACACGGTACATGGAGCACAAGACTTGCACGAACTCCCGTTTCAAGGTTGTACGATGCGTGGTCTGGAACCATATATCCGACGAGGCTCGCGAGCTTCTGCTGCATCACTGTGCCACAACGCAAGTCGTCACACCTGCCTCAGTGTGTCGATACGGTGTCGCCCGCTCCTGATCAGATCATGTACCGTTCGAGTTGTCACCGTGTGGTCTGGAACCGCCCGAAGTCCTAGAGGTGAGTTTGTTGTGAGATGAATGCATCCTGTTGCCTTTGCTTAGGCATAGTGGCCTATATTTGGTACGCCAAGGTTACTCTCACAAACGAAAGATCTAGGATAAGAGTTTAAGGACAAGCATGATGCTGGTGCCTCTGGGGTCTGAAATATGTACTCAAAAGATGAACAGTGCGGCACATGCCGGTCAGAGCTCCCCGGTCTATTCCTGCAGTATACTTCGTGGTAGGTGCCGGTGGCAGTCGAGTGGCGGCGAAAAATCAACGGGTAAGTTTCACAAGTGTTAGAGTCGCAGGGTTCAGGGAGGTTCACATCATCACGTGTGGCGCGGGCCTTCGTGTGAACGTGGAGAGCTGTCACTGGATGATCGCAGCAGTATCAGCCCAGAAAATAGGACTCGTCCAACATGGATCAACCTCGCGCGCGGGCGATCATGAAGAGATATCAACCTCCAGATCAGGTGACTGACTCGCATACGCAATGTTCCCGGCCGTTACTGTACGACGGATACTACCATGATGAGCCCACGAACACTGCAAATTGCAGCTGGCGGGGTCGCACTCTGTGGCTCCATGACAGTCGCAGCAATCGGCAGCGATCGGCCGCACAAGAGGTATGTGTTGCATCGCTGTCGCAAAGACCTCCCCAGGCACGGATAATCTCACCTCTTTTAGGATGCTGTGGTCATTACTCACTGACTTTTACTGACTTGGCGGGCGCATATGGATGCAATGTCTACAGGTATCGGTGAAGAGCACCGGTAATACGTTGTGCCCAGCAGGAAGGTCTACTTTGGACACCCTCGAAATACACTCCCTTGCTTAGCAGGCATGGGCTGATCAATCAGAATCTTGACTGCATCTGGTTTGGCTACAGGAAGTACCTAGCTTCGCGTGAACGCTGATCAAAGCAATCCGTTTGCAATAGATATCATCCACCTAGTGTGTGGAACTTTAGGAGCACGGTTGAGCTCCATACCCTGAAAGATGGTGTCCGCTCTCCACAGTTCAGAGACCCACGCTCCTCAAGACTTGAAGAGTCTGGCAACGTATAAACCGTGTCTTGCCCATGTAGTTCAAACTTGTCGGTGCTGTACTCGCTTCTGGACACCGCACTTCCCCTTGGAAATGTAGGTGACAAGTCCGTTCGAGTGAAGGTGATCACATTGAAAACAGCTTCCCCAGGAGCCATAGTGACGATGGCGCCGAAGTTGCCCCAGCTTTGATCATGTAACAATTCAAAATTGCGATGTTTGGGTTGCGCCGAATTTCTGGTCCAGTTCATGGTTTCCTACACAGTCTGATGACTAAACCCGGTTTGAGCGACGGCTGCAGTGAAGAGAAAACGATGCCGCTTTGACCATTATTATTCCATAGGGAATATCGCGGCTGGTCTCTTGGGATAGGTAGTCATGATAGGTATCGTGAGCCTCCATGAGACCTTCCGGAAGTCAACATGGCTTTCTCGAACTCGAGCGTATACAAACGGACATGAGATCAATAAGCATGAAGTTGTGTCACTTATGATCTTGGCTCAGGTCTTCAAAGGCCTGGTTTCCGCGACTCTAATCAATCTGCCAGAAATGTGGTACGGAGGAAGGGACAGAATGTTCATCATTTGACAATGGAGCTGAACCACACAGCTCTTGGCAGAAAACGTGCGAGAGCATTTGGACCAGGACAAAAAAGGAAATGCGGGCGGCTGCTGACATAGCCACAACTTCAGCTCAGCAACTGCAGATAACCTGTACTGTGTGGCACGTATATACTACTACATCGCTCAATCGACTGAACAAGCCAAGGTGAATGAACAGCTGGCCACTTTTGTATTTACTTGCAATCTTTCTTTCTTTTCGTCTCTCGAGACTGCACCATAGAAGCCTGCTCGCAGCTTTGTTAGCCGTTGTGGTCTTCAGCGTACTTTTGCTCAGAACGGCCATTCGGATCCCGCTTCACGTCAAAATCGAGTGCGGAAAGATGAGTCCATCCAGAATTTTCACGTATGAGGCCGTGACAGGCTTTTTTGAGCATGACATGGAACCGACAGGGCCAGAGTTCCGAGCGGTTGGTGCCACGCTCAATCTCAATCTCATTGTTGCAAGACTAGGGACTAATCGAACATTCAGACCCTCAGGCCTGGACTCGGCCTCCTAGAACGTGACTACGACACTGATGCAGCGTTTGATCCGGAGAAGAAGAAAACACAGTGGGCAAGATTCGTTCATTTCCTGGAGAAGAAGAATGAGGACAGCAGGGGCCAAGTTCGGCACAAGCTAGTCTTCCTCAGTCGGCATGGGCAAGGCTTTCACAACGTAAAGGAAGCGGAAGTTGGTCGGCACGAATGGGACGTAAGCGAACTATTTGAAAACGAGGATTCATGCTCGAGTGGCAGCTGATGGACAATACTTGCAGTCATATTGGTCGCATCAAGACGGCGACGAGAAAATGAATTGGTTTGACTCTTTTCTCACAGAAACAGGCAAGCAGCAAGCACGTGATGTACACGAATTCTGGCTCAAGTCGATCGATGACTTTCAGATGCCAACGCCAGAGCTTTACTATACGAGCCCCCACGCCCGCTGCCTCGAGACGTCAAAGATCACGTATTCGGGGTTAGACTTGCCTGCAGATCGGCCATTTAAGCCCATAGTTAAAGAAAAGCTGCGTGAACGGTTCGGAGTCCACTCATGTGATCGCCGCCGGTCGATGAGCTGGATCGCCAGTAACTACCCAGACTACACGATTGAGCAGGGTTTCACGGAGGAGGATAAACTCTGGAAAGCGGATGCTCGTGAGACGGAGGAGGAGATCGCAAATCGTGTCAAGGAGTTCTTGGGCGACGTGTTCAATGAGTCGGATAAGGCGATGGTCGCGTTTGTCTGCCATTCAGGATTCATCAGGGCCTTGTATGGAGTGACCAAACACAGCGACGTGTGGATTGCGGCAGGTGCCATGGTGCCATTGCTGCTTAGGGCTGAGGCAAATTGACATCCTAGGGTCATGCATGGCCTTGCCGGAGGTAGCTAGATATATCTGGGTAGATACCCCTGCTTTGAAATATCTCCAGACAAGTATAGACTTGAGAGAAGGTGCAACACAGCTCTATCTCAAAAGACTTCCGTCGCACCCATGAATTCGCTTGAAATCGCCTCGTAGCTTGCAATTGAAAGTCTACCTTAGGTACCTATTGTAGCAAGCTAAGGTACCTACCTGCAAGTAGGTACCTGGTATCGTGGTTACCTTAAAGCTAAGATGTGATGCTTGCACCTTCTCCAGGTTGATGGTCGTCGCACTCACTTTGAAGGCACGTAGGTAGGCAAGGCAAGTACGCTGCCCGAGGATCACCGATAGGTAAGAGCCTTCTAATCCTTGAAGGCAACCTGACTGCCTGTCAGGTACATACTTACTAAACAAAGATTTCACCAGGCACCTAATCGTGGCGGTAGAAACATTACAGCGGCAGTATCTCACATGTCTAGAGCACAGTTGTGGCATTGGACGGTGTATCTTGTTCATCGTGTCATCATTTGGAGATCTCTACATTATATCTTCGATCTATTGTAGTTGAGTTCGCTCTCTCTCGAACATGGCTCAATACGCGCGTCTGCGCTCTGTCGACCCTTTACCCACCCCCAAGACCGTCTGGCCAAAAGGATATGTGCGACAACCAGATCAACTCCCAGAAGGAAATGCTGAATTTGATCTACCTCCCCGTAAAAAGAAGCGAGAGACTTACTCGGCTGCCGCCTTGCTAGAGAAGGATAAGAGGACTAAATGGGCAGAGTATCAGCCTCCCCACAAGAATTCACGCCGCCCAAGCCCATTTCCCGGGCAACCCCAGCTACCAGAACACCCAAACCCCCTCGTGGATACACTTCACGGTATGTGATTTTTCTTAGCTGGCGAGTGAGCCGCTTGATCTGGGATAGGTAATGTGGAGTCCGCTATGTTGCTGCCAGTCTTCATTCCTGGAACCGCACTGCACAAAACCCTCGTCCTGCACACCGCCACTAACGCCATGAAGACAAGTTCTCGCATTATACTTCTGTGTTGCACGCCAAAGGACTGAATGCCCTAGACGAAGTACAAAACGACGTCTCCACTCAAGTTGTCGCCAATGTTCGTGCCCAAGCCACGGAAGCGTGTAGGGTCTTCGACCGCGACCAGTACCTCCGAAAGACCCTTCTCGACTCGGTCGTTGTTCTGAAGGAAGACAACACGAGCGAGAAGGAGGTTGTGATGAAAGATGCCATAGCCTCCTTCGAGGAGCGTCTCACGACTACTACCGCCGAGTTGGAGCAGCTCTGGAACTCGTGGGAAAACACTCAGACTGCCATCGACGCGCTTCATCTTGAGATGGCTGCCGGTGCGGGCGACGACAATACTCGCAAGACAGCTGACTTGGCGACCGGCGCGAGCGGAATGTCGCCATCCCCATCCCACAAGAGGGCTGTGGAAGGATTCATTGCCGATTTGGACAAGAGTAGCAAGGAGGTGGTAGAGGAAATGACATTGTACGAGAAGGTGTGTCGACGCCGTGCATGTTCTGGATCTCGCAAGTCGTATGGCATGGCGATGTACTGACTGGATATTAGGAGTTCCTTAAGAAAATTAACCACGAGGCTTCGGGCATTATACAGTCGTTCCTTGGCCAGTAAAGGTTTCTTTGGCGCCTGAGCCGATTGTGATTTCAGCTGTTGTTGCCACGGCCTCTGCAGCGTACTACTCTCTAACAACGGCCTGGAGTATGTTTGAAGATGTTCCTGGTGTTCCTCCTCCTGCTGTCGTTGTTGATGCAGTTGTTGTCGCTGCGGCTGCGGCTTTCCTTGCCGTGGAAAGATATGCTGTGGCCTATAGTTGAAGCGTGACGATCGAGCAACGATCCGCTTCCAGGCAAGTCGCATACGGTGAGGAACCAAAGACGGCATCTCGGTAGATACTCGGAGCTATCAAATGAAGATAGAAATTATTAGGGCTGAAGTTACAATGAGATTTGATGTCTAAGAACAAATGGTGAGGGACTGGAAGAGCTCGCAGCAGGTGATGATGAGATAGAAAAGAGATTATCTACGAAGAGATGTACGGTAGCTACCCGGTAGCTTATAACAGTAATAATGATACCTCCGTCTGACAGTCCGGAGAAATCCACGTATGTACTCGGCTCAACGCACGTCGATGATCTCTACGCCCTACTGCCTCTACGCGTACAGTAGAGGCACATGACGACAACAACACAGGCTGTGCAGATTCCGAAAACCACTTGAACGGTTCTAAAATTAATATGAATAGTGTCCTACTAGTTGACAGTGCCACGTGCAGAACAATGCAATACATGTTGATCACCATTCAGCAGACCGAACTATGCTTTTAGCTAGACGACGTTCTATTGAGAGCTTTGGAACCGGGATTGTCGAAAGCGCAGCAGGCCATTCCACTCCTTGGCCACTTCTTGCAGAAGCCACTTCATTAAGCCATACCCAAACGCCGCTACCGATACGCAAAATTCCGCTATGAGTTCGTAATGCTTTTTTAATCATACCTCTATGCATGTGTATGTCTTGATATGTGCAGGTGGACGGGTCAATCGCGTGTTGTTGGCGGTGCAGGGTATGTACGAGTCCTGCAGCATTGACGGATTCCCCACTCGAACTCCGGGGGCTGTTGTTGATGTATCATACCCTGCCTGCAGCGCCGTGCAGAAAAGCGGCCAACGATCGTCGACCAATTACGGGACCGGTACCACGTAGCCTACGGCAGACCTTCCGTAGAAAGCACTGCCCATGCCAATCTGACGCGGTGAAGTCTGTCCGACGGCTCATGGTGGACGGTCTCTAGGCCTCTATCCGATTGAGCGAATCATCGTCAGTTGTGCCTCAGCTATCACGTCAGGGTGGAGAGTCGTATGTCTGGTAAATAAAAAACTCCCCCAAATTTCAGAGTGAGAAGCTTATTGTTCCTCTGGTACGACGACACCCCATTTGTGGTCTTCGTTTCCGTACATGATGTCGCGGAGCCAGCCCTTGAGCTTCAAGGTAAAAGCACCGCCCTCGGCCGCCTTGCCCATGGGGAGCTGGATGTCACGGCCACGGTGGTGGATCAGTGAGACGGGACAGACAAAGTACTACGTACGTACGTCAGTAACTCGAACGAGGCAAGGTCGGTGCTAGGGCTGACAAGCGTGTCATGCCAAAAACTTACAGCAGTGCCGGCCGCGAACGACTCAATCAGTCTCCCCTCAGCATCAGCCTTCATAACTTCGTCAATGGTGTATTTCCTCTCGATGATCTCGACCTCATCAGCAAGTCTCTCGCGAGCGAGGGCCAGCACACTACGTCGAGTCACGCCATCCAGAATCAACCTGTCGCCGAGCGGAGCGGTAACAATTTGTGTCTTGCCCTCAGGCGTCTTCCAGACGACGAAGAAGTTGCTCGCACCGGCTTCTGTGCATTCTCCGTTTTGACCGTAGAGCCAAAGGATCTGACCAAAGCCTCGCGCGCGCGCCTCTTGGGTCGCTAGAAGACTCGGCCCATAATTGGCACCCACCTTGGCGTAGCCAAAACCACCAACCCAGGCGCGCACCATGTCATCTGGCGACGTGTGCAGCTTCATACCACCAACGGGAGCATCCATCACCGGCATGTAGCTGGCGATCAGGTAGAGCAGCGCCTCAGAGGGTGCCTGAACGCCGAGCTGAGCCTGGGTTCCAATGAGCGTGGGGCGGAGGTAGATGAAAGTACCGGGTCTTTCACGAGGGAGCCATTTGGGTCCATCGACGGACATGAGAGCGAGGAGAAGCTTCTCCAGCTCATCAGGCGGGAAGGACGGCAAGCTGATGCGAACGGCAGACATGAGCATCCGAGCAGTGTTGCAGTCTGGGCGGAAGATGCGGAGCTTGCCGTCGTAGCCGCGGTAGGCCTTTAGACCTTCAAAGCATTCCGTGGCGTAGTGCAGAACGGAAGCGGTGGGCAAGAGAGATAAGGGCCCGTATGGCTTAAGTTCCGGTGTTCCCCAGCCGGCCTTGGCGGACCAGGGAACGGTAACCATGTGATCAGTGCAGACGGTGACTCCATCGATGCTGTGGACGCCGACGGGAGGAACCTCACGGGGGGTTTTGGTGAAGCTGTAAGTCAATTTGGAAGCGTCGAGTTCATGGACATTGGGTTGGGCAACGCCGTCACCGTTACCGTGTCCATTGGTAGAAGTGCTCGGCGTGTCATTCTCAGCCATTCTGTGCTCGATGGCGGACGAGGTGAGGTCCAAATCAGGTTCGCCATTATGGCTTGTAGTGGGTACTGCAGATGGGGCCATGGTTTATGAAGCCTAACTGTATATCGGGGTTGCTTGTTCTATCAGGAAGTTTGAAAGGAAGGCTTCGATGCACATGCAATATTGTTAGAGAGTTTTTGGTGATTGTCTGTATCTCAGAGGTGGTGAATGGAACAAATAAGTGGCAGTACCTCAATGATGGCAACGAGAGGTCACTTGATTAAGAGGATAACACGCCAGGGCAAACAAAGACAAAAACCTTGAATTCTGCCGGCGAAAATGTTTGGATGAAAGAGATCAACAGAGGTTTGTGTACGACCCGAGGCATAGTGGCAAGTATAAATCTAGCAGCCAAAGCCGTTGTGGACCAGAGTCTCCTGGGGCAGCCAAATGACTCATTGGCCAATGGAAGGCTAGGACAAGACTGGTGAGGTATTCGGACGGTCGGTTTGTCAAAGACAGGGCGCCTCTTCCTGGTCTGGCGCCCTTTAGAGCATGTATGGATACAGCCGGAGTAGGTGCGTTTCCTTACTCGGGACTGTACAGTGAGGGAGGTGCAGTGCGATGCATCCAATAGTAGCTTCTGCGTGGACTTCCTCTCTGCCCACAGGTCTCCTGCGATCTCGCAAGGTCGTCCTGGACTCGAACGTCACTTCGCCGAGATCTATTATCATTGCCTACATCCTACCTTCGTAGAACATGTGCATAAGCACCTAAGGTGTTCTTCAACTCTACAGCAATTTCGCCAGTGCATGTCGTTTCAAGCCACCTCGTTCAATGGGCCCTTGTCTGGTTCTCCAGTTCTAGCCTTATCTTCAATTGGTCTCCATCGAGGTATTTTGCTACATACATGCATTGCGAAACCGTTGAACATCTACCTGGTCTGTCTCGTGTGAGCAAATTGATGTCAGGTGGGCAACATTGGCACTATGGGAGCGTGGCATCGAGTGCATTGAATGGGACGGCGCAGGGGCATCGTGAAAAGGAATTGCCTATCGCGGAAAGCATTCCCAAGGTTTCGGTTGCACACGGCGGCTCAAAGTCATGTGAGTGGAGAGTGGAGGCGTTTCCAGATAAAAAGTCTTTTACTACGATGGTCCGCCTGCAGGGCAAGCCAGTGGGAAGCGTTCCATGCTGATGCTGATGGAGGCCTAGATAGAAACCAGCATCCAACGGGCGTTGCAGTGGCTTGTTATCGTCATCGTGATCTTGTTACAGCCGGTGAAGCCGAAAAACCTGCCCAGATTCCCAGGATATGGTCACTGATGCAAGCTACGACCTCTACCTACAGTACAATGTTCAAATGTAGATTCCACAGAAGTTTGTCTCCTATACTACTCCATCCGACATGGCAGTATCTTTGGAAGACGCCGAACCAAAGAGACTGAGGTCGGTATCTATCAGTTCCAGTCTGATCCACCTGTGGAGGTTAGAATGCCGTCACTGGCTTCCACAGTATGGCGATGTTTGAGGCTGAAGATATCCATGTCTCAATTTAAAAAAAAAAAATAAAAAAAAATAAAAAAAAAAGCCGAGACATGGAATTAGTCCGCGTAGCGATAGAATTTTTCTCGAATATGGACTTTTCCGCCTGCCAAAGCCATGTGTTCAACCAAGAGCGCAAGCCGCCAATTGCCGACGATTGCCATGGTTGGCCGTGTCCAACCACTCCGCTCGCTGCTCAGAAGTAGTGGGACCGGAACTTGGGGCGAGGTCTGAGGTCCAAGCACTTATCTCCCGGAATCTCCTGCCCGGTGTCCTGCTGTGCAGATTTGCTGTGCTACGCCCCAACGTAACAACAACCTCCTCTCCTGCACGCCGTGACTGTAACTCCATTCCTTGCTCTTGGCTTCTGGGCGTGATCCGATGGAAGTACGTGTATCTCCAGATGCATCGACGAAGATCACATTTGTCACAGAAATGCCATATTACCTAAGACCTACCTACCTAGGAATCCCCCATCTCCCTCCTTGCTGCAGCGTCTTCCTACAGTTGACCTCGGGCATCCTTGGTATTTCTTGATACTTCGCTAACCCCAACCCAGAGCCTACCTCGGCAGCACCCATCAATCTGATATCGCCACGAAAGGTACTCTGTCTCCTTTAAGCACCGCTTGTCGCGCACATCACTGTTTCTCCGTTGCTTCCCAAGGCTCATAATCCTGCCACTAGAATATCCATAGTTAACAACTACACCCAGTAGAAGCGCTGATTGCCCAAGTGTCTGACATGAAGTATTTCAAGGTGAATGTGGTTTACGTGAAAGAGTCGCTCCAGGGGGGGATATTTGAGAATGACACTTACAACTAGACCTTCGGGTACCGTCTTCCACTGCATTTCGTCGTCGAGGAGGATCGTCATCTTTCCCCATTCTTTCCGAATACTCTCAGCCTTGTGCGGACTCCGAGGCTTGATATCGGCCCTGAAAGGCTTTGGACAGACCAGTAGACCCTCTGTCAGGTCCTCCATGTTGGGAGTCACCTTCTCTCCAGTCGTCTCATCGGCCGCCTTCTCAAAGTTGAATGCCCATAGCAGACGGGAAATGCCCAGAAACAGGTTGCGATCAGCGATGTGCATGCCCTGGCAAAGTCGCCTCCCGGCACCAAATACAAAGTGGTCGCGCTTGTTTATATCTGAGTTGCTGAGGGCTTCTGCAGAACCTGTTCCAGCGTCAGTCAACTATGGTGATCTCAACGTTTGGGGTCTATATCTCAAAGTTTGTAGTTCGGGACATTCATGAGAAATCCATAGCTTCGCCGAAAGACCCTAGAGGGCAGGGGAGAAAGAAGAGCCCCTTGGATACTAACTCTGATTGTCCTGTATCCATCGGTTGGGATCAAACCTCCTCGGGTCAGGATATCTCCTAGGATCATTGTGAATTGACCTACAAAGACAAGAAATTAGATTCGAGGTCTTGCATGCTCTATCCGAGAGAAAGCCTACTCACCATACGTTCAGCAGTACCCCAGAACCCTTAGGTATGCGGTAGCCCATGTATTCGTCATCACGGGTCGCTGCATGTGGAACTCCGAGTATCGTTGTAGGCATCCACCTCAAGCTCTCTTTCACTAGAACATCGACCATTAGTGGCTTTTTCCCCCTTTATCATTACGACAAGGAAGCAAGCATCGGGCATCTTTAGACAGACTCCATTAGAACGATTGCCTCGTGGACGAAACATTCAAAACTCGTAGCTTGTCCAGGGGGATGTGAGATAATCTTCGATGCTACTCACTGCAACCACGGATATAGGGTAAGTTGGGAAGGTCGTTGAGATTGGGCATTCGCTCCCCGCACACGCGATCAATCTCTGCTTGCGCAAGTACTGAAACCTCTGGGAAGATGACCAAAGCCTGGACAAAGCCTATCAGTGTTGCTGCTGTCGTGTCTGAGCCTGCTTCGAGTAGGGAGCCGCTCGTGTAACCAGCTAGTCCATCGGAGAATTTGAGCTGGTCTTGAGCCCGAACTAGGTCTGAGCAGAAGCAAGGCTGTTTGAAAAAATGGTGAGTATCATCAATATGCATTCTGTCGAGGCATACTTGCCTGGGCTGTGCCTTCTTTGAGCTTCTTCTTTGCTGTCAAATAATGACCTACGAAAAGATTGTACTCCTTTCGGTGCAATTCTCTTGCATGCTTCCTACTCGGCAGTAGCATATCTGGTAGGCTTCTCAATATCGGGAATACCTGCAGCATGAGAGTCAGTAATAATTCTATCAAAATAAACAGGATCGCTGTTGAAAGCAGCAGGAAATTTTCAGAACATCAAGTCTCGTACAGAAAGGCTTTGGCTCTCCATGGTTCATATAAAGACTAAGGAACGGCGCCTTAGATGCTTACATCTAATATAGCCGCACTTTGGCTTCCAGTCAATTTGCTCCATTCCGCGAGGCCCTATTCACTTTCAGCATCATAGCTTAGAACAAGCTTTGTTCAGCACTCCCTACGTGGAACAGCTGCTTCAGCTTGGGATCGTCAAGGTTGGGCGTCCTAAAGCCAAAGACAATCTGAGTCGACAAGGAGTTGGTGAATCTCCGAAGATGATCAAAGAAACGTCCTGGCCTCTCGAGCATACCCACCAGCATCGCCCTACTTTCGAGATCCTGGTATGGAACATATGCTCTTGAGGCATTGATATTCAGGCTGTGATGCACAATCCCGCGGACCATACGCCATGTTTCGCCATATTGCTAACCGTCATCAGCACCATGGCACAAGCTGTCAGTACATAAGGCGTCAACGAACCATCAACAACATCCTAAAACCACCACTAGCAATGTCATTCCCTAGGTATTTATCCGGTCTCGATGAGTAAATACCACTTCTCTTATCAAGCAAGTCTTTGACTACTTGATCGGACGATAGTACGATCATGATTTGCGTCCCAAGAATAAGTGAGTAGATTGGTCCGTACTCTTCGGCCCATTTCTGAAACTGTAGGTGGCCTTTCTCCCTGGGCATGAGGTGAAGGTTTCCTATCAATGGAAGAGTGGGAGGTCCAGGAGGAAGGCCTTTGGGCCGTCGGCCTATTCTGCCTACTCGATAGAGAAGCAGAACCAAGACGAAAGTTGCGATGGCAGTAGTCAGTCGAATAGCCATGATGAGCACCAGAGGGTAGCAGTCTACATGGAAAATCATGAGCCGACTAGAAGCCCCGGGGCACACCTGGCTTTCCTTATATTCTATCAATATCGTTGCACTTCCACCACGACATCTTCAGGCTCGCATGCTCGACCGTGCCGCCGAAGCGAGAATGCCAGCGCTAGGATATAGTGCGTCGCATTGATGACCTCACGGTTGCAAGTGTACAAACACGCATCAGTGTGAGCGGTCTGCCGCAACCACGGGGATTCGAGCAATGTGATTGTGATCGCAAACACTTGAAAACCATTACCGGGCCACCTATCAACGCTGCAGTACGACCCCAATCTGACATGTCAGGGGACATACTCTGTGGAGGAGGAGGAGGGCCTCCGTCAGGTTTATGGCGAGGGGAACCTTGTTGCATGTGCCATCCTGCAATATGCAGGAGCGCCACGCAGGATAACCAACTGCCACATTGCTTTACGCTCCGTATCGGAATGAGCTATGCTTTATTACCAGCTTAAGACCAGCAAGGACAAGAGCCGAAATCGCGCAAAAGCAAGTGAGATGTGGCACACAGACTGATGCTGTGTGGTTCAGACCTTATCTTTGCTGCCTGAGCCGGGTCCGAGGTAAATTGAATCAATGCTGGAAGTTTTGATTGTTGAACCGTATTTCGCATTTGAATCTGCTTCCAAAATGCTAAATACAAGAACAAGAATATACAAGTGTTTTTACGCATTTGAAATCCCGACAGAGGTCGCACGTTCGAACGACCTGAGTGCACAACAAAGATCGCCCGCCCTTTACGAAGAACCACCAAGCTTCTCCACGACAAAGGTCGTACCTAGGTTCTGTGTTGCAGAGTCAGAACTGTATTCCAAGTGCTGCATGGTAATGCCAAAACCGTGAGCGGCATCGCAGACGCCGTCGCCCTGCCTATAGTTAGCAGTCATACTTCCGGTATATATCGCATGAGGGCAAGGACGGGTGTCCTACACAGAAGTGAGGGCACAAGACGAAGCGTGAAGGACGAAAAGGTAAGAACGTATGGGTTCACTCACGTATATGCAGACATCGAGAGTCTTGCTAACCCAGTTGTCGGGGATTCCACCCGAGCCGGACGCCTCCATCCCCCTGGCACTCTTGGTTGTGGTGCCACCGTTGTTGTCCACATTGCACGCGAGGCCCGCCTTATGCTCCGGGTCACCGATGAGGAACACGCCCTTGACGGCGTCGAACGCGTCGCCCGCGATCTGCGGCAGGGCGTTGACCGTGGCGGCCGCGCCCTGCGAGTACCCTTCCAGGACGAAGCACTCGTCGGGCGAGCTGGCCAGCGTGCTCTTGATCTTGTCTAGGATGTCCTCCGTGCCGGCCTCCGAGTCCTGCGACCAGCCCGCCTCGTACACGGTGCTGTATATGGTGCCGCCCGGGAGCTGGGAGGTGATGCGCGAGTTCATCGTCTTGAAGCCAGCAGACTGGCCTTGCGACTCACCGGTGCCGCGAGCTATACGGATCGATTGGTTAGCACATCACCTTCATCCAGGTTCTTCGGCTATTCGGTGGCGATGACCCTTGATCTTTGCCAATGAAAGAGGGAGAGCCCTGTAAAGAAAGCTATGACCTTTGGGAGCGCATACTGTTGATGATGGTGTAAGAAGGACAAGTGCTCGAGGCGCGCTTTGCAGACGAAGGCGCAGCAGTAGCGGGTAGTGCCAGCACGGGTAGGAATGAGAGAATAGTCGAGCAATGCATGTTTGGCAACGAGCGAATAGGCAGCTGGGCTTGCTTAGATGGTGGGTTTTGAAACAGTCGATGTTTATGAGACTATATGGAAATGCTCTGGGAAGGGCAGAGACTCGGGTTTCTATATCTCTACCTGCGTCTGATATAACGAGACAGACCACGGCCGCGCCAATCTCCCTAACTTTATCGATGAGCTTTTGCTCCTCCATCCAGGGTGCTCGAGTCCACGCACATAGTACACTGGCCTGAGCTCCGGAGCTTGGCCCTCAAAGTACCTACTGCCGCCCTGTACACATACCAGACATACCAAAGGCTCTCTGGAATCATGAGCGAGATCCGTGAACTACGTGAACCGACACGACCGGACAACAGTGGGTCCTGCGCATCCCGTTCATCTCATCTGAGATACCGGACTGTCGACCGGCCCGGCGCTAGACAGCGCACGAGGCCGGGCCAAGTGTGGCACGATCACGAAAATATCCAATCGTATCTTGACAAATTCAGAATGCCCCGGAGGAGCTGAGGTATCAGGTTCCGGCAGTACCAGAATTCTTGGGCGCATGGGGAAAGGCTGCGATGCGGTTAGCGCTCCTCACAGACGATGCCGCAATTCGCATAGCTGCGCGCCGTACCTGGTGCGCTAAAAGCCAGCGCAGATGGTGCAACGACAGACTCGTTCTTCCTTCCACAGCTACGGCTTGAGCCTGGGCTGAAGTGAGGGTCCGAGAGATTTGGGAAAATAATGAAACAGGGAGCGTGATGGCATGCCTGCTAGCGAGCAGCCACAAGTCAGCAGCAGTCTGGCATCGTATGTAATTATGGCAGGTCTTGAGTTTTACACTCCTTACTTTATCCTGGCTCAGATGGCTCTGCTTGGCCTTGCAAACAAGAACATTGCGTGAAGGCTTGATCCAGAGAAGCAGCTGGTCACTTGGCATCGACCACTGGATTCAGTTGAGGTCAATGCGACATATCACGAGGTCGCGGTGTCAGACATGGCCTCCAGCCTGAACAGTCCGCGCCATTATATGATGCATGTGCTCGTCAGGCATCCTGCGCTATCGTGGATAGGTATACTGGTTACGACTTGGGCGTTAGTAGTATTAAGTTTGGCGCAGGTATGTGATTCGGTAGAGCCAGGCGTCAATTGCAGCCTGTTTACCAACGGATTAAAGCCTTCATTTGATCCCCTATACTTCAGTGACCCACGAAAGTGATCTAGGCGAGTCACCATGGTCACTGCTCTATGGGCATTCCCAAAACAGAGGCACTCGGTGTTGTGTATGCCCTCAGGGTACCTAGCTTCAAGACGCTACACGTCTTGGTTCACTCATGTTGAGGCAAATGTGAATGGCCAGCAGTATATTTGGTCACATAACACATCATCGGCAAAGGAAATATTCAAAGCTATTTACGGAGCCAAGTATAACGCGTGTGGGTGGCTCATAAATATTATTGCAGGTCACGTGGCTTAATCTGCAGGTTCGTAGTATGCCACCACACCGACACGCACCCATCCGCACCCGTAAAACCCCTCAAAAGTCATACATAACCCAATTTAAGCAGCACACACAACTGGCAGAACATTGGTCAACTGCAGGAGTTGATGTGGACAGCCAATCACAAAAAACTACTCGTTACTCTTATTGAGAAAAAGATCGGCAAAGCAAAAGGTTAACGCTGCGGTGAGTGTGGATCGAACACACGACCTCCAGATATCATGAACCGAAGTGAACTTCAGTCTGGCGCTCTCCCAACTGAGCTATCCCCGCTGGTGCTGTTATTAATCACCTGTGGTGATTGATGATTTTCTGCGTCATTATTGGAGATTCTATCTAAAATATTGTTTAGGTGGAGACTCATCCCCCTCAATTCGCAAACGTCCTCAGGGCTTTGCAAAAGTGGAGATAGCTCAAGTGCGTAGGGACCAGGCTAAAGACTGTCGGTTGAGGATATCAGGAGGTCGTGCATCATACCCGCATTTCGCATCGTATGACGCTTCTCTATGTGCTGTTGACTTTCTGTGTATTTGTCTCTAGTTGTCATCGCACGCCCAATTTCTTGCGCCGTACTGGTACCTTGCCTACGAGCCAGGGCAGAGAACACCACAAGCTTTGGATACTAGATAAATTTTGGTGTCACCCGTGAGGTCTGGACGGGACCCACGCTTTACCTCCTTGATCACCTCGCCAGATTCCGAAAGAATTATATTCTTATCTCCACCATATAGCCGAGTACTCATTTCAAAACTCTCATCAGCTTAGATGTCTGAATATCCTCAGTTATCGGGGTCGACTTAGACCCTGATCGAGGTTTCTATGACCAGAATTAAGTAACAATAAGACCTCATCGTAACCTTGCAAATTCTTCCTGGACATATCACTGCTTTCTAAAGTGGTACTCTGTGGTCTTTTTATTCCCCTCTGATCACGGACTATCGTCTTGATTGCACTCTTACTTCAAAATATCGATTCCAATAAACACCATGAATATCGTAGCACTTGATAGCCACTGTCTGGGGACAAACTTTCCTAGTCTCATGTCAATCACCAATATTGTTCAGCTGTGCTGTCTTTTGCCTCATAACGATTGGTTATCTGTCGGTTGAAAAAGCAGACATGCTGGGATAGGGAGGCTCGGATTTTTGTTATAGCACGAAGAGCCCTCATCCGACTGGAAGGCAAAGACCTCATTGGTGTACAACATGCTTTGATGACATAAGGCGCCATATACGGGGAGGTTTGATCTAATGTAATGCTCTGATAGCGCTGAATGGCATGAGAGTCACACGTTCAGCGCACTCGTTAGTGAACATTATTTTACACGGAAAAATACCGAGGTCGTGTTTTGTCAGTAGGATGGAGGTTATAGACTGTTCCCCTGATGTATGAAGTCTCAGGCTGTTTAATGGAGATTCTCTTTCGAGTATCTATACTCCCTCATTTATGGCGATCTGGGAACGTAACCCTTTACCGATGGAACATTGCCGGGGTTATCCACCCTGCAGAGCTCCAAATAGCCGGACGGAGCTCAACCTCGCAGTATTGGGTACTTTCTACCCTCGAGGGGAAGAATTGTCCTCTGTGTGATGCCGGCTACGTTTGTCCGATTACAACATCGTGTAAGGGAGAAGATGTGGGTCAAAGCGGCTGATACAGGGCCATATGGCCATTGATACACTGGAATGTAGCATCGCCAGCAAACTGACTCCCATGATTATTCACTACGTATCCCCTTAGCATTCGTCGGAGCTCTCATGCGTCAGCAAATTCCTGTCTCTCTGCCCAAGACGAACTGGCACAACTCCAAGGTGACAGAATAGTTACCTAACCCTGCCTTCTGCCTCAACCTTATCAGCACCGTCTCATAAGAGGTAACAAGCAGCTCGATATACCTACGTAATCTTTTTCTTTTTTCTTCTTCTTTTTTATTTTATTTTAATCCAAAATGCCAGCCCGCTATCCGGCACTCGCGGTCGATCCAAGTCCGCTTGGACAGCCACTCCAATTTCAGTACTCCTCTGTCATCGCCCCGAATCGCTTCATGAAGGCAGCCATGACAGAGCGCTTGGCGACGTGGGACGGCAGCGCAACATCGCCCACTTCGGGTATCCCGGATGCAGCACTTTTCAACCTGTATAAGCAATGGGGGGCCGGCGGATGGGGCATGGTCGTTACTGGCAACATTCTGGTTGATCCCCGCCACATCGAGGCGCCGGGCAACATGATCCTTCCCGTTGACGCTCCGCTCTCCGGCCCTCGCTTCGCCGGATATCAAAGACTCGCGCAAGCCGGCAAAGAGGGCGGAAGCCTGTTCGTGGCGCAACTCAACCACCCGGGACGCCAGATCAGCGCTGCGATACAGACCGACCCCGTCAGCGCATCTGACGTTCAGCTCGCCAAGCCCTACGCCGGGATGAAGTTCGCAAAGCCGCATGCTGCGACGTTGGATGAGATTGAGGAGATCCAGCGGGCGTTCGTGCGAGCCTCCACGTATCTGCAGAGCGCGGGTTTCGACGGCATCCAGATCCATGGGGCACACGGCTATCTCATTGCGCAATTCATCTCGCCCAAGACAAACCGGCGGGCTGATGCCTATGGCGGCGGTATCGCGAATCGCGCCCGTTTTGCGATGGAGCTCGGCGACGCCATTCGTGCCGCGACGGGTCCCGACTTCCTCATCGGCATCAAGGTGAATAGCGTCGAATTCGAGGACAGCGGTTTCAGCACTACCGAGGCGGCCGTATTGGTTGAGTTGCTGGAAAAGCACGGATATGACTTTGTGGAACTGACTGGCGGTACATACGAGGCGCCTGGTTGGCACCATCAGCGTGAGAGTACAAAGAAGCGCGAGGCGTTCTTCCGTAAGTCAGTCCGAAAATCATCTCTTGAGTTTCCCAACGGCTCTCCAGGCCTCCGATTCCCTTAACTTCACGTGGAACCTCAGCATCCAGCCACTCACGGTAGGGTATCGCAAAACAGCCATTGACTTCTCCTCTGATCAGTTGACTTTGCGGAATTATTGGTACCTCACATGAATTCGTTACGTTGCTATCTGACAGGTGGACTTCTGACTACGCGGGCGATGGTCGACGTGCTCGAGTCGGGAATCGATGGAGTGGGACTTGCGCGGCCCAGTGGATCGGAGCCAGACCTACCCAGATTGTTGTTACACGATATTACGACTACCAAGAGTGTTGAAGAGGCAAGCGGAAAGACGTATTCGTGCCTCAAGCCTGTTCAACTTTACGGTGAAGATGAAGGAATAGGGATCCGCGCTGTCATTGCTGGGGCGCAGATGCGGCTCATGAGCTTGGGATTCAAGGCATTCGATCCGAGCGTCGAAGAGAATTTCTCCGGCTTCATGCGGGATTATCAGTATTGGATGGATAGCATGAAGCAAAGGAAAGAAGAGGACCCAATGGGCCACATAGATCTAATGTCTATTAAGGCCACCCCGTATGAAGGGAAGGTCGCCGAGCCACTACGTTAACTGGCACGCGATGGAGGAAGGCGCAAGTGCTGCAGATTTTTGTGTAGCTACGTACCCACAGCACAACGGCTAACCCAAGAGGACGAAGGTAAGGGGCAGACAGGTACGATGTTCATCATAACACAATTGTAGGAAGATACGTGCACTTAAACTAAATCCATTTTTTTTTTAGAAAAAAAAAATCAAAAAAATCTGAATCGATAGAATCAGACGTACGTGTCATTGAGACGAGTAGTCCAGATCAATCGAATATTACCTGAATGCGGCCTGACATGGGTTAGGGTCAGAACGTCAGTCAAGAGTTCAGCGGAGGAGAGTCATGCAACAATCCACATCATCAATACTTCGTATCCAAGTTATCTTGCACAACTATGTACAAGTCCGTCACTCAGCCAATTCTAACGGCCAGTATAGCGCATGTTGGCCTACTCTCAATTTTTAGAAACCTGGTGCAAGCGGCGACTCTGCCTCGCCATTCCTGGGTCTGATCCGGGCTTTCATAAGAGTAACACGGGGTATCCATACGAATCTTCTTGGATTTCCGGCGTATTCGCATCGGGTTTGATGCAATCCAGAGGGGCGTGCAATCATACCAGATGACTTCGCGGCTGTAGGCACTCCGACCACATATGTGGCAATGCAAGCTGGCTCTCATAACTGTAAGGTGGTGGATGCTGACCG
Organism: Xylariaceae sp. FL0016; assembly: GCA_022578815.1. NCBI lineage: Eukaryota > Fungi > Ascomycota > Sordariomycetes > Xylariales > Xylariaceae > Xylariaceae sp. FL0016. The sequence goes on from MU388755.1 coordinate 248,782, forward strand.
ACTGGGCCCACCCCTTAAGTGAGCAGCCGAGTTTTTAAAGAGGCTCTGCCAAATGAAGGCCTCACTTAGTAGCAGTTCAATGTCCTTTTCGGTCCAATCTTTCGTAGGTAGAGCTTGTAGAAACATCATAATCTCCTGGAAGTCCATCTTGACCAGCTTAGACGACCATTTGACAAGAAAAGCTGCGCAAACGTAAAGATGAAATTCAGAAAAGCCTTGCTCCTCAGCCTGGATCTGATTAGCAACCGTACAAGATTAGACCGGAAGAGTCCCTACCAGATAAGTATCCCACATTCGGATCGTGTTGCGAACACTAATCTCCCTCATGAGAAGGCAGTTCATCCATCGAAAACTGAATTGAATAAATTCAACATGCTCTTTTTCAAGATGCCTTGCAAGCCCTTCATCAATCCTAGCGGTGAGATCTCTAAGCGCAGCGACTTGCCGCTGAATACCTGGCTGAGCCACAATGTAATGATCTTGAATCCCATCAAGTAATTTTGTCAAGCACCAGAAGGAATCAGCCTCGACAGCATCCAAAACAGCCTTTGGTAGCTGACCAGGGTCCATACCGCTCTCAATGTTCGAGTCGGTAATGTAATTACCGAGAAAAACCTGCCAAAATGGCGTTACTAAGTCGTTGATCCCTTGTACGTAACCGCTAGCAGGATGTCGGATGGCCCAAACGTAGAGGATTCGTTCCAACGACCGCTGTGTCGCTTCATAGCCATACAATTCGATATGGGGGTTTGTGCGGGGTACATCGATACTAATTTGGTGCCAGATAGCTTCATCTAGACCTCTTGAACGTCCAGTCGGCGTAGGATTGGTACCGCCGCGTTCAAAAGCTTGCCTTACCCCATCCAGATATTCTTTTCGCTTGCGTTCCAACGTTGCGACTCGCCGCTCACTGCTCGTTGGGAGATAGCTTAGCAAGAGCTGCCAGGTCATGGCACGGACTTCCTCTGGTACCCCTCCCCAAGCCAACGATCGCAAGTCTGATAGCGGTATCGTAGTGGCTTGCAGGAGCTTTTTGAATTTGTTGATTTTTGTCACTCGAGAGTTGAGGGCATCGATTTCTTTTGGGGAGGCGTTAGCTGCAATTGCAGGATGGTCAATTAGATGCAGAGCGTTCGCTGGATCTGTGCTACTGTCAACATTCGCGTCTATCGTATATGGAGGGTCTCGAACCCTTTAGGATATCCTTGTATTGCGGCCGTAATATCTTTCCTTCGCTCTTCTTGGGCATTGGGTACGTAGGCGCGGGCCTCTCAATGGCTATATCGGCACTATCGGAATAGCGTCTACTATGAAAACCAAGCGACGTCTGGAGATGAGTAGGAGGGCCTTGGGGAGCGTTGCCTGCGCTTTGCGCAGCCGCCATGCGACGGGATTTCCGCTTCATATTGGCAAGACTAGGAAGGCCAAAGTCATCTCCGTCGTCGTCTTCATATCCAAGGATATCGTCGCCTTCGGGATCGTCGACGTTCCAATCCGAATTGGTATTTGACAGGAAACTGAAGTAGGACTTTAAGGGAGGGGACGATAAACCGGAAGACTTGGGCGGCGGAGAGCCAACATCGCTCGTTCGTGCTTTCTGAGAGCTAGAGGAGGGAGGGGTTTTGGGTCGCGATGATGAGCTTGACAGGTTCCTTCGTTTGGCCATGTATTAATACCACAAAGGAAAACAGGCACGAGACAGACAATATCGTACTTACAGGTTGTCAAATTTGAGCATATCGGCGTGGGAGTATGCGGCGCCGACAACAAGATTTGGGTCTCTGCCTGTTCGTTTCGGGGTGCCCTCTCTCTGAACGCGCCAGAATGGCGAGGCGGACCTGGGAGGAGTATATTAGATGTTGGTGGACTAGACGAACTGAGATAGAGGGCGGGCTACACACTCGGATCTATCTGTACCAACAGCACTTCGAGTCAGCAGGCCGAGTACGAAATACTTGGGAGATGACCATATATTCGGTAGAGACTGGAGCAATTGGACTTACCGACCTGAACCATTTCCTAAAGAGGTACGTCATCGTCAGCAGTGTCGGGTAAACGACATGAAGTAGAAGATCTCACCTGCTGTGGCGGCGGCTTTTTGCCGCTGCCGGAAGAGGAAAACATGGCAGCAGAATGTGACAGATGGATCAGGATGGCATTGTTGAAAAGGGTTGTGGCCTCATCGCATCAAGGAGAACGGGAATTAGGTGGCTCGGCAGGTTGGTGTCAGTGGTGGGCATATCCCATTGTTTGAAGCGTAACAGCGACGACGACGACATTGACAGCAGGGTGCGCCCCAGTGTTTCTTTGCTCCGATGGCCGTTGGAATGGGGGCTACCGCTGCCCCTCCTCAAATGTAGCTGAGCAGTCGTAGGTGCCCACCCAATGCTTATGTACACTGCCGCCAATCTAGATGCTCTGAATTCCGTTATCATTTGGGTGCCTAGGTACCTCAGGTACTTATCATTTCACTTCAGAAATTTTTACCTACCTAATGAGGTACTTGATTTACGTGACGAAGACACGGGTCATTTTTCGTGGTAAGGACCCGACTTCTTTCCGGACGCAACTGGCTCGTACTTACTTACTAGAAGGTACGTACCAGACCTGTAACGCATACCTGACTCCGAGTCTAACCAGATTGCCAGGTACATACCTAGGTACATACATATATACATATGTCCCATCCCCCTTGGAGAGTGGGCGCTTGCATGGTCAGTGCAGCTTTCTGCCCAAGTCTTAGACCCACTGGAACTGGCGAGCACGGACTAGTGAGCGCAACTCTCTCATTGGCTAAGAGTCGCGACTCCAGAAGGCTACAGCCAGCAATTCTTTTTACCTCCAGCTACCAGCTATCCGCACCTTCAACTCCCATCATCTCCCCATTCACCCCATTGACCAACTGCCTACCAAATAACACTGCACACTTTCGTCCTTTACATCATTAACTTTCGGCTCTTTCTTTCCCTTCACCATCAATACATCATCATCTCGGTTCGACAGATTCTTTGCATCATAAGTCCACCGGCCTCGAGACAAACGGCTCTGGATCCACGGACAAGCGCTGCGAATCCGAGTCAGCTACCACTCGAGTCCAGTACCATCTTCGTACCTTGACTGCCGTCGCGGCGTCATTGTCACCATGGCCGAGCCCGAGAATTTCGACGACGATCTCTTTGCCGATCTGTGAGTCGAGTCCTGTTGACATTCTTATCACGCCCTGCGCGCCCTTTGAGGCGCTATTTGCTTCCAGACAGGCGTACTGATTTCTTGCAGTTACGACGACAACGATGGCCCAGCCGCCCCCGCGCCTGCAGCGCCGGCAGTACCTGCTCAGCCTCAACCACCTGCGTCTGTGGCCGCGCCCGTCGAGGCCGCTCAGCCTATCGAGAATGCGGCGCCTTCAGGGGAGAATGGCTACGGTGACGACTACCAGGATGATAACTATGAAGATGACGATGATGTAGCCTTCGACCTTGGCAACGGCCCCACCAACTCAGGGCCGCCGGCCATCAAACAAGATGAAGACTCTGCTCCAAGCTATCACACATCCAAAGGTCCAAGTGCGAAAGAGGATGGGTAAGTGATTTCACTAATTTTTTTTTCTTTTCCGTATTTGCTTCCTTTACGGTATTGTATACAGCCCAGACATACTGGTTGTAGAGTTGGCCCAGTATGCTCAGTTACCCGAACCCAATATACAGCCTGAAAGCTGCAATGGGTTACTTGAGTTGTTATCATACGGGCACATGGAATCGAAGGTCGCGTTGAACCTCCATTGGGTGCCTGTCAACTGTTCTGGCAGGCAGGGTTTGCAGTCTGTGGACTGAGCCGGAAGGCGTGACTTTGGACAACAGAATTGCTTTGTCTGGCTAGCTGTCTACGAAAAGAGCTGCAAAAGAGGGATCGTGGTCTTGGGTTTGTCCCAAATCGGTCGACATCCAAATGTGGGCCAAGATATCACTTCAGTCGGTCCAGGCTCGAGAGTTGCAACACAAAAAGGAATGAAGCAGAAAGACACATAAGGATGCAGAAGGGTACACACTGCTCGCTCAACGAGCCCGCGATGCAAGCCAACTCCGACCATACCTTAGTCAGTACAAGCACACTACTCTACTGCCTTCCGTAGCCGTTCGCCCAGGAGAGGCTCATATAACGCAACGAGGGTACAAGTCTTCTGAAGCTGTAACAAAAGCATGGGCAGCGAGTAGCGCTCAAGGTTATGACCTACTTAGCTTGGCAATAGCAGAGAGACGAGCAAAAATCGACAACACGTTTCGGACATTATCCGCTGCGTTCCTTATCCTGTCCCTTTTGAGCAGTGCAATTCTGTGGTCTCGTCGTCCGGGACTTCACCATTGGCACATTCAAACTCAGCTTCTGAAACTGCAAATACATGCGTCATCAATCGACAGCCACATCTCAGCTGATGCAAATGCACCTTGCAGTCTGGAGGAGTACACTACCCTTGTTATCAGATGTCGACATGCCCAATAACATCGTGTATTTTCCGACCTTGATCCCACCGACCTCAGGCTGAGGCCTTCAACAAGCTTCGTCAGAAGCATAGACATCAAATACACGAGGCCCAGGACTGGCAATATGGGGCTTTCATGATATACCTATGCAGTAGCATACCAACATAAGCGGGCCCAGCATGTTTGCTCGAGTGACAATCACTTCTGGTCCAAACAACATATGCACTGTCTCGCTATGACCGTGTTATTGTGTTTTCTCTTAGAGTCGCTTGCTATGTACTGTATACTGATCATATCTCTTACAGAAAAATGTTCATAGGTGGTTTGAATTGGGAAACTACTGACCGTAAGCTGCTGCACACCAATTGAGTCTCTCCCCCTTAGGTTCCTAGACTAATATAAACGACTTAGAATCTCTTCGCGACTACTTCTCCCAATTTGGTGAGGTGACTGAGTGCACTGTGATGCGTGATGGTGCCACCGGACGATCACGTGGCTTTGGGTTTCTCACATTCAAGGATGCAAAGACAGTGAACATTGTTATGGTCAAAGAACACTTCTTGGATGGCAAGCTTGTAAGTATAGCTGCACAGACTCAAATTTCTTAGATTGCAGCATCTAACCAAGGAACAGATCGACCCCAAGAGAGCTATACCGCGGGATGAACAAGAGAAAACGTCCAAAATATTTGTTGGTGGTGTTAGCCAGGATACGACAGAGAATGAGTTCAAGGATTACTTCGCCCAATTCGGTCGTGTCGTGGATGCCACTTTGATGATGGACAAGGATACTGGTAGACCTCGAGGCTTTGGGTTCGTCACCTTTGAGAGTGAAGCTGGGGTAGATGCATGCTTGAGTACACATCTTGAGATCCATGGCAAGGCAATCGAGGTTAAAAAGGCCCAGCCACGAGGTAACATGCGAGAAGAAGAAGAGAACGCCAGACGTGGCAAGTTCAAGAAGGGCGGTATGGAGGACCAAGGTGTCGCCCAGAACCCGATGGGCCAGCAAATGGGCCAAGGGGGCATGACACCGCAAGTCATGGCCCAGTACATGCAACGAATGCAACAATACATGGCTATGATGCAGCAACAAATGGCAATGAGCAGAAGCATGGGCATGAACCCGATGATGCAGATGATGCAAATGCAACAGATGCAGCAGCTACAACAACAAATGGCCCAGGGTGGTGCGGCTAGTCAAAACGCCATGGCAGCAATGGCGAACATGAATCCAGCCATGATGCAGAATATGCAGAACATGATGGGCAATGGTAGTGCGCAGGGTCAAGTCCAGGGTAATGAAGACCAGCAGGGCTACAGCGACTACAACCAACAGCAGATGTTCAATCAACCGCGTGGCGGGGGAGGTCGACGCGGTGGCCGAGGCGGTTACGGCAACAATCAAGCCTATGGGGGTAACATGGGCGGCGGTGGTGGTGGCGATCCGACTTCGTGGGAGGGCATGTATGACGACGTCCCCCAGCCCAACTTTGGCAATCAAGGAGGCGGACGAGGAGGGTTTAATCGTGGCCGCGGAGGTTTTCATCAGAATCAGGGACCTGCAGACCCAAACCACGCGCCACCAGCGAATGCCCCTACCGGGCCCAAGAACGCCGGACGACCTGGCGCCAATTATCGGGGCGGCGGTCGAGGCGGTGCCCGCGGATTCCATCCCTACGGTCGCTAGAAGAAATAGCAGGTCTGGGAACCGATATGGGCTACTCCATTAAAAAATGGTCTCGGGCATACCAAACGGAAGCTCTCTTTCTCCTTCTCATTAAGAAGAATACGACGGCAGATTCTCGAGAAACGACTGATCTCAAAAACTGCGAAGTCCACCGCCACGGCTTGCCGAGATGAAGCGGTACCTTTCTGTCCAGGTACTTGCGTGAGCTCATTTGGATCGCTGTCCGGATTGACGAGCCAATCCCTACTTCAGACGACCGTTTCTATCTGCGTGTACAATACTTAAGGCGGCAGTTGTGTTATTGCCGTTTCTTGCATTTTCCCCCATCAGATGTTCGAGGACCATTGCGGATGAGGCCTTGAGACATTTGTGTCCGGAACCAAAAGTAATTGCCTGTTCCAGGGACACCATCTCTTTTCGGTGTTGCGGGAAAGTGAAAGGGTGGCTCTTGTAATGACCAAAATCACGGTGTAATGGGGACTGACGAAGGATAGCATGGCTGCTGTGGCCTGGCACTGCTTGTGCAAGATCGTGTGACACCCTTCGAGCACGGTGATGGTCTGCAACGATGCTTGTCATCAAAGCTACAGCAGAAGGTCCTTCGTAGGTCTTATTCATAAGAAAATTCGAACTCCATTGATTAAGCATGCTTGGTGTATACTGATCTGCAGCGTGAGATCCTGCCTACAGTGAGCAAGGCTAAAGTCGAACTAGGATTTCAGTCTATTGTGCAGGTCGTGTCTACCTTGTAGTCCTCTACCAAGCAACGGAATCATATGTGGGTTTCGTTTCTCATTGTCGACCGGCAAGCAACTTATGCGACACAATTATACATACAGACTACTAGATCGTTGTGTATTGTGGACGAGCAATTTCGCTTCTGTTATTATCAGTACATCCCTCCCCTAGTCCCTGTATAGTTTCGTGAAGCCTTCCGCTGGGGGCTGTAACCAGTTAATTCCGTCATACTTCTTGCCCTGGCCCTCGATAACATGAAACGTGTAGATAATGCGGCCCTTTTGGCTAACGTTCTTCTCACTCTTGTGTAGCAAGTTTCCGTGTATGAGCACTAGATCCCCGGCTTTCACTTCGCCCATCACATACGCATCATCCGCCCCAGCACCGCCGTTTTCATTACTCTTCTTATCTTCTCCATACTCCTCACCAGCCGGAAATTCCGCCTCCTTATTATCTACAAACGTTGTGCCGCCCTGCTCCGCGCGCACGAAGCGCTGCTTTATCGGCGCCCACCGATGGCTCCCCGGCAAAAAGCTCAAGCAGCCGTTCTCCTGCGTCGCGTCCTCGAGGGCGTACCAGAACCCGACGGCGCTGGGTGGGTTTGTGTAGAGAAAGGTGCTGTCTTGGTGCGGCGGGACGGCGCCCCCGATCTCGGGCTGCTTGCAGATGATCATGCTTTGCAGCACCCGCGGGTCCGCGAAGCCGAGCGCGCGCGCGATCGCGGCGGGGTGGCTCTCCTTGCGGCCCGCGGCCACGCTGCCGGTGCTGGTGCCAGCGCCGAGCAGGTCCGGGTTCAGGGCCGGGTCGAGAAGGCCGGCGAAGGGCGGGGAGAGCGCGTGCAGGTAGTGGCCGATCTTATTGATGGCGCGCTCCTTGGGCTTGAGGAGCTCGCCGGTGGGCGAGAAGGCGTCCTCCTCGAAGAAGAAGCGGACGGCGTCGCCTGAGTTGAGGAAGTAGTCGTCGCCGACGTGATCGGACTTCTCGCCCGTGCTGAAGCGTGTCAACGGGTGGGAGGAGAGGTCGAAGTCGGAGAGGAGCGTGTGAGTTTCGGCGAGGAGGGCCTGCACGTAGGGCGGCGGGATGGCGGACGGTACGATGAGGTAGCCGTCGCGGTGGAACTGCGCGATCTGGTCGAAGGTGAGGCCCCCGGTTGGGGAGGGGATCGGGTCGGAGGACATTATGAGGCTCGACTCAATCTTGGAGCTGAAGTCTAGAGCAGGATACTCAAGTACCTTACCTACCTAGGTAGGTGAACACCGTTTGTCAAGGTGGTAGACTGCGCAATCAATCGGAGAAGGCGTCAATCTCGAAGGTGCAAATGGCGGGGTAGTTAAACGCTACACGGCTTGCGAATGAGGGGTTCGACTGAGGGGCAGTCGCAACGGCTGCTGCGCGGGTGGATTGTCTAGACTGGCTAATAAATCGGCAACCGCTGAAAAAGGGGCATCTCGAATCTTGAATTACATGGTTTTTCTGGTCTACCCGGATCACGCAAATACGTACGCGGTTTCTGTTTCTTGGTCGTCTCATTGTCTTCTCGTCAGCACAAAACCCTGACTTACTCTACATTCCAAAACTTTATTCCGTTATACCGCGAACGACGATCGACAGCATGAGTTCAGAGCAAGAGGTCCTCGCGGGCCCACCAGCGCCTTCGCTCCTAGATGAACGTATCTGGCTCGATGGATGTTGGGATTTCTTCCACCACGGCCATGCCGGTGCCATGCTGCAGGCGCGTCAGTTGGGCCACGAGCTGTACGTTGGCGTGCATTCGGATGAGGCTATCCTGGAGAACAAGGGTCCCACCGTCATGAACTTACAGGAACGGTATGGCACCCACATGGATTCTCAAGAACTTTCGTTGAAGGGGATCACATCTCGCTAATGACGGCGAATATGAAGAATGGCAGCCGTTGAGGCGTGTAGATGGGTTACCAAGTCCATACCGCATGCGCCATATGTGACTGAACTGAGTTTCATCAGCCATTTCGGATGCAAGTTCGTGGTTCATGGTGACGATATTACGTCGGACAGCAACGGCGAGGATTGCTATCGCTTCGTCAAGGAAGCCGGTCGCTTCAAGGTCGTCAAGCGCACACCCAGCATTTCCACCACGGACCTGGTTGGGCGTATGTTGTTGTGCACAAAGACGCATTTCATCAAGTCTTTGGAAAAGATGCTTTCGGGGAAAGAGGGCAATGGGACTGAGACTGAGAAAAAGACAGAGGGTGCCGCTATGATGGCTCGCATAACACAATATGCCACAGACGAGACCGGTAAAGACCCTGGTGTAGATGTGTATTTCTGGTCCGCATCTGATGCCGCCAAGGAGGACAATACAAAGGAAGAATCCGGCTCATTTCGTCAATTGCTCCAAGGTAAAGGACCGAAACCTGGACAACGAGTTGTCTATGTCGATGGTGGATTTGATCTGTTCTCCAGTGGGCATATCGAGTTCCTCCGCCAGGTCGTCATTATGGAGGAGGAGTCGGCCCGAAAAGATGGCTGGTATGATGAACAGGCAGTCAATGAACGAACTGGTAAAGGCGAAGATTATGGGCCTGTCTTCGTCGTGGCTGGTGTTCATGATGACGAAGTGATCAACCACTGGAAGGGGGTAAACTATCCCATTATGAACATTTATGAACGAGGACTATGCGTACTTCAATGTCGCGTAAGTTTTATCACTGCCTTGGTCCTCCTATGCTAATTACATTGACTGTAGTATGTCAATGCAGTCATTTTTGGCGCACCTTTTACGCCAACCAAGTCGTATCTTACGACCCTGCCTTGGGGTACACCTGATACGGTCTGTCATGGGCCGACGACGTTCATGCCCTTATCATACGACCCTTACACTGCGGTCAAGGAGATGGGCATCTTCCAGGAGGTGTCAAAGCACAACTTTCAGGACGTAAACGCAGGTACCATCGTGCAGCGGATACTCAAAAGTCGCGATCTTTACGAGGAAAGACAGAGGAAGAAAGGCATGAAAGCTGTAGGAGAGGCATCACAGCGACAGCGGGAGATAATGGAGGAGGAGCAGCGAAAGAAGGAGGAAATGATGGGTATCAAATCAGGTTAGCATAACTTGAGTAGACACAATCGTATAGCATCGAGCATGGAACGGCGTTGGTAGAAAAGGAGAGAACCATGTCGCCTTCAACAGGCTCAAATACAGCATGAGGCTAAGAAGGCCGTCCGTGGTGGCCTCAGCTTTAGAGTGATAAATTACTATATACCCAGGGTTAAGAATCATGTGCTTTCCGCGCTTTGTCTATTCTATTCAGGTCAGCATCGTAATAGAGGCAAAGGGTAAGCTTTTTCAATACCTTACCCAGGCAGATAATGACAGATAGTAAACGGGATGTATCAAAATTGGAGCAGCCCGAGTCATTCTAGCACATAATAAGCGATTGGTATCTAATCAAGTTAGTGTCCAGACACCTAAGCTAGATACCTATGTTAGGCTGGTGGTAGAAAGTTGGTACCGATGTACTCACTCATTAGCAGATACATAAGCTTCCTAGGAGGGCCTAAACTAGCCTAAACCTTATTTCAAAGAATGTCACCCGAGGAACAAAGGGGTTCTGGCAATTGATCAAAGTTCGATGAGGAAGTACTTAACCTGCGCCTTGCATTAAATTCTGGTAATTAAACTGTCATGTAAAAGTTCTGTAGGAAAAATAGGAGGATTATCCGTTAGGAAAAGTCGCGCCCGAAGCTACTGGTCAGCAATGTACATACGTATATGATGGGCCTTCCTCCCACAGGCCCATCAACAAGCTGTCCTGACAGCATGAAGCCAGTGTGCACGCCTGGCATTACCTACCTAGGTAGATATGTACAATTCCTAAGCACGGGCTGTGGCATTTCTTGCAGCTCAGAATTCTAAGATTGTAGGCAAGTACCCTAGGTATGTGCAAATGGATTTTGCTGTACTAGACACTTGTAAGGTTTCATTCCAGCTGGACTGCTGCCTGTGCCATTTCCAATGGTTCTAGGCAGTTGTTGCTCGTCAGATTATATCTCTGAAGAAGGAGGTATTGTTAATTCGAGAATGCAAGCATGATGAGACGAGATACAATTGATGGAGGTAGGTACCTAATGTATGGTCAAGCTAAGCTTGGGCCGAATAAGCGAGTGGAACAGTCAGGATGTCTTACATTAGGTACCTAGGTAGGTAATTGGGTACCTACCTAGTTATGGACACTGCCAGGAGCTTGGGCCATTTCTTCTAGAAGAAGCAAAGAAGCTGCAGATCATCACAGGCAGGTAGGATGTACACAGCTGTTGGAGCACAGGATGCTGGGAGAGACAGGTGTGTGTGGTTCTGTCTTTGGTGCAGGTCTGCTATTCCGTCAGCTGAGTGGGGTGCCTTTCATTCCCATCATTCTTTGATGCTTTGATGTGTTGATCACAGACTTTTGTGAAGGAATAAGAACAAACGGTAAAAGATCAAGGCAGCGAGTATCTCAAAGAATGAACAACATCGGCATTGGATATGTGCCTAGAGATGGTGCTAGAGGCGTGTCAAGGGTAGCTGCAGAGGAACTCGGACGCTCAGCTGATCTGTGCATCCTTCCAGAAGGCGGAAAGAAGCTCCAATCTGAGGAGCTGCCAGACCCCATTTTTCCAGAACTCCACCTGCCTTCCCGTTCGCGCCTGTGCATCTCGTGCAAGGGCCACCATCAGCACCCGCCTCCCACCAGGCCCAGCAAATCCAGGAGACAACCGATTGTCGAATTCGAATCACATCCACCATCCACTCACTATCCACCACTGACCAGTGCCTCGCTCCCTGCAAATGCCTACCGAGTGCCAGTCCTGTCCCCTCCCTCGAACTCAATCAACCCCAAGGAAATCGTCACTCTTTTTGCCACGATCCTGGTCCGACTCAGTCACCCCAAAGGTCTTCAAAGAGATAGCAGCAATATATCCATTATTGACTGCTTTTTTTTTTGTCTTTCTCCAAGCCTTCTTTCCTACACCTCTCCTCCTACCTGGACCCCAATTAGGCCACTAATTGTGCTTCTATATTTACATTTGGTGAGCAACGGGTCATTAATCGTCTGCTTGCCCCTCCTCTATCAATCACTCCTCTCCCACCTTCGCCTCACTGCATGCTTTAATCCAACAAGCTGCACGTAATACCTGAAACGAAAAAGACCTTCATCCCCCAAAGCTGCCGTGCTCATTGCTCTTCAACTCCAGCCTGATCTGACGGGTCCATTCCACTGCCGAGTAAGTGACGCATTATTTGGTCTACCTCCCTTAATCTAGCCATTATGGGGACATATTTGATGGTCAATTTCGTTGTTCTTCTCGCACCAAGCCACTTGCTCCATCGTTGGTCAGCTTGCATCTTACAGACATTCTTGCCATCTTCATAATCTCTCATCCTTCCTGTGCTACCTCTTAACCGCATTTGCCACACTGAAAACCCGTTGCGCCTGCATCTCGTTCCGACCCAGCCTTGCCGCCCCTTGTTTGTTCTTGACGCTTCTTCTTCAGTGCCCCGTCTGCCTAGTCCTTCGCAATACATAAACATCGACATTGGTGTCACACGGCTACTTCCCCTTCAGCTGGATAAGCTACTATTCTGTAGCCATTGGACGAGGCGCCTGCCTTGGTGGTCTTACCAATATCCAAGAACATTGCTTCAACGTGAAGCATCCAACCATTTTGTCCCGGCTCTACTCACATTGAATCCTTGTATTGTCGACGTTAGGCCACGACGTACCTCCATTCTCCCTGCTCGTTGACCTTCCTTGTATCAGGCAATTGGGTCATTGTCTTCAATATTCTGTCCCCTTGTTGTGGCTGTTCTGCGCCATGTCTTTACCTGATGCTTACCAGAAAGAAATAGAAGCCTTACAAAGCCTAGTACGCCTCAAGCAACCACCCGATATCCTTCAATTTTGTTCCGATTATTTCACCCGTCGTCTCGCCGACGAGCGCGCATCCTACATTACACATACCCAACGTTCATCGCCGAACCCTGATACTATGTCTGGGACTACCTTCACCAGTCCCTTCGCAGCGAATGCGAACCCCTTCGACGGGGCTAACGGTACCAACGGAGCCAAATCACCCCCTAGCAATGCGCCGCCGTCATTGCTGAACGTAGTCGAAGAGGACGAAAATGATACGATCACATCACCCACGACCCCAAACTTTGGCTTCGCGGGTAGCAACAGCACCACTTTTCGTGGGCCCTTTGGAAGCGATGGGACCGCTGACGGACCGCTCTCGTCGTCCATGCGATCACCTCCCCATCCGGATAGCTACCCGGCGCAATACAACTTCGGGCGCCGTACATCTGTCTCAGCGGAGTCGTTGAAGCCTGTTGCTGACGTGAACGACAACTGGTCGCCGCCTTCGTACCCTAAATCCTCAGAGCAGCTGCATAGGTTGCAGAAAGCAATTGAAGGAAACTTCTTATTCAGCCATCTAGATGACGAGCAGAATGCGCAAATTCTTGGAGCCCTCCAAGAAAAGCCTATTCCTGCCAAGGATATCAAGGTGAGTTGAGACGAGGCGCAGACTTGCATCGGAATTCAGTTGCTAATCTGGTATCTCCTAGGTTATCACCCAAGGTGATGCCGGAGATTACTTCTACGTCGTCGAGAAAGGCTCGTTCGATGTATACGTCAATGATAGCGGTGCTCTGCAACCTGGACCCGGTGGTATGGGTAACAAGGTCGGCACTATCCAATCTGGGGGCTCCTTTGGTGAGCTAGCTTTGATGTACAACGCACCTCGGGCAGCGACCGTCATATCTGCCGAGCCAGGATGTACGCTCTGGGCTCTCGACCGTGTGACATTTCGTCGCATTCTGATGGAGTCGACGTTCGCTCGCCGAAGGCTATACGAGAGCTTCCTTGAGGAGGTACCGCTCCTCTCCAGCTTGACGCCGTACGAACGGTCAAAGATTGCCGATGCTCTCGAGACACAAAAGTATCAGACTGGTCAGACTATCATCAAGCAAGGCGATATCGGCCGGTCTTTCTTCTTGGTCGAAAGCGGTGAGGCCGACGCGTACATAGAAGGCAGCCCGCAGTCGGTCAAACATTACAAGAAAGGCGATTTCTTTGGCGAGCTTGCGCTACTTAACGACGCGCCACGAGCTGCCAGTGTCGTCAGCTCGACTGAGATGAAGGTGGCTACACTTGGCAAGAACGCATTTGCCCGACTCCTCGGACCAGTTGAGGGTATCATGAGAAGGACTCGATACGTAGGCGTCCAGTCAGGGGTCGAAGACCTGGATCCCCTCCACGCGGCATCGTCATAGGCTATGTAAATATTCCTGGCAGTGTGGAGTGTTTGGAGACTTTGGTTATTGGACCTAGGGCGGCTTTACAGCCTCTGTACAGCGCAGGATGGGCAATCATTCTTCGGTCCAGGTGGCGTTTTTGGGACTACCCTCGTTTTTCTTATTGAACAGGCCTAGTCCATGAGTACATGGAATTGATACCGCAGCAAGAGATACTGCATTATCCCTAGAAACTGAATTTCTCCTCCACTTCCACCAAATACAAGTTTGGCCCCAATGTTCCTGGTTGTGTCTATGCACATCATTTTCGCATGTCTTGGGTGCAACTCCCCTCAATCAACCTACACTATTGTGTACTCGCGCCAATCGGCGAAATTATGTAGAATCTTCAAGCCAGGTATCAAGACCAGGCTTCCTAGAAATATCTTCAAAGCGTTACTTTGTAGCTCATTCCTACCAAGTCAATGTTGTGCTCCATTATGTCATTCACATGTCAGCCATCTCGTGCGCAATTCTTGCTCATCAACCACCTCGTTCCCTTTGACGCTCAAGAACCTGCTGTCGCAACGCCTCGGCAGCCACCTCAGTCTCGAGCACACGCCCGACACCACGGCGCCATGTTTCGTCCAGGCCCTTAAGCTCGCCGCCGATATCGTCCTGGATGCGGCGGCGCTGGATGGTCACAATATCGATCTCGGCCTTGGTGGCGGCAAGGTCGCGCTCGAGCTCAGCGAGGAGGCCCTCAAGCTGCCAATTGGAGACGAGCCATGCGTTCTTGCCATAAGCCTCGAGAAGGGAGAGGTGGGCGGAGCGATGGGATAGGTGGGTGAGGGTGGTGTGGGCGCGGGCGAGGAGGGGCGCGAGGGTGGTCAGGTTGGCGTTCTCGGGGCTGGGCAGGTCCTCGGCGGGGTCGAGGGCCTCGTACCGGGAGAGGTCGATGGCGGACAGGGGCTCTTTGGCAGCGATGCGGGAGAGCTCAGACTGTATTATCGGGCTGAAATTGGGGGAGGGGAGGGCTGGCAGGGTGGACTGCGGCTGCGTGGTCGAGGAGGAGAGCTCGGCGTCGATGAGGGATTGGGCGGCGGCGCGTTCGGAGGGGGTCGGCTCCGTGTCGATGTCTGGTCATGTGAGTCAGATGTTTGTGTAAGAGAATGGCGAGGAGGGGGACGTACAAGGGAGTGACTCGTGGACTGTTGTCCGTATGGAGGACATGGTTGCGGTTAGCAGCGCAGTCAGTGGCGTGGTTGTTTGCTCGTGCAGTTGTGTGGTTACAGTTCCGGAAACCTATTCCAGGCTTTACAAAGTTCTCTGAGACTTTTGTAGATAATGAGTGTGGTATGAAACAGGGCGCGGTTTATGAATAATGTAGATATGGGTTTGCGATGCGGTATAGCACGATGCGATGGATGCTATTGCGACAGGACGACGGCCTGGAAATTCGCTTATCGCAGCTATCTTATCAACCATGGCAGCTGATTGCAGCTGTGTATGTTAATTAAGCAGCGGACGCTAGCTGATGAAGCCGACCTACCTATGTACTTACTTAAGTACATAGCTCTCCCCCGTACGCATCCAGGTAGGGTACCTGCTCAGGGCCTGAACCAATGACGCAGCTAGTATGCCTACCTACTTCCAGTGCCGTCCCGACCGCGTAGCTGTACCACCACTTGAAGCAGTATCTCTCTCCTGTGGAATGAAAGTGAGTAATGGGGATTCTTGCAATATTCAGTACTGACAGTACTTAGGTCAGATCTTAAGCTGGGCTTCAAAAGGCTCGCGGCATGGTGATCCCTCTATAGGTCGGCTTAGACTCGGAGGCCCTCTTCCAAGATCTATCAGCGCTTGAGTCCCAAGTTTCCGTTCAGTACCGCCCGGAAACAAAGCATCGGCGGTCCTAATCAAGTTCACATTCTCTATAGGAATTAAATAGTTTTTTTTTTTTCCTTTAGGCTGTCTTGGTGGCATCAATCTCCTACGCCATGGAAGAGCTCGGCGAGCATAACGATAAGCACGGCGTCTCTGCTAGTGGGAAGGCAGGTCCTTCACTATTGCAGCAAAATCGCCATACACCTCGAAACCTCCGCCGCCCTTGTGGCGTCACTTTTGCAATACTTTCCTCTTTACTAGTTGTTACAACCTTATTGACTTTCACTGTCCTGTTCCCCAACAGCTTGGGCAACAAGCTACGACTATCTCTTGGCGGAACTGCTTGGAAATCCTGGGCAAGTCCGCGAATAGAGGGAGACGAATATCTTATTGGCGTAGGCAAAGCAGACATCACGGGGTACGCTTCTCTAAAGTAGGTGTTTGGTGCTGGTGTCTAACATGAGTAATACAGTCCATGCGTCGAAATTAATTTGATGGGCTATGCCGATCCGAACCAGGTCGGTACAGGCCTCAGACAACGTCTCTACTCCCGTGCGTTTATTATCGCCAACCCTACACGCCCAGCCGATCGATTTGTGTACCTCGTTCTGGACACACAGTCGGGCGATACCGCTGTTCGTTACGGGATATTGTCGGGCCTCCAAGCATTGGGGCCCGGGTATGCGGACTATGGGCATCACAACCTCGCAGTAACGGGGACGCATTCACACTCAGGGCCTGGAGCGTGGCTGAACTACCTTCTTCCTCAAATTACAAGCAAGGGCTTCGATCGCCAGAGTTATCAGGCCATTGTAGATGGCGCGCTGCTCTCCATTCGTCGGGCCCACGAAAGCTTGGCTCCAGGGCGTATGAGTGTCGGGACTACAAAAGTTACTGGCGCAAACATCAATCGCAGCCTCTTCGCCTACCTTGCAAATCCTGAGAATGAGAGGGCAGAATACAACATTAGTTCGGCGGATGACGGGTCTGTGGAGAAGGACTTGACGTTGCTCAGGTTTCAGCGGTCCTCAGATGGCAAGAACATCGGTGTTCTCACCTGGTTTCCTACACATGGCACTTCTGTCTACGGCAATAACACACTGATCTCCGGCGACAATAAAGGAGTGGCGGCGTACCTATTTGAGAAGAGTGTCGCGACGGACAGCGACGCAGCAGAAGGTTTTGTAGCGGGCTTCTCCCAGGCGAGCGTCGGGGATACCAGCCCCAGAGTTCTTGGCGCCTACTGTGAGGATGGTACAGGTAGCAGGTGTAGCTTCGAAAACAGCACTTGCAGTGATGGGAGATCCCAAAAATGCCATGGTCGGGGTCCCATGTTCAATGAAAATGACGAAGGCACTTCCTCATGCTTCGAGATTGGAAAGCGCCAGTTTGAACCAGCAAGACAGCTCTACGATAGACTGAGCTCAAAGCCTAGTCCGATCCGTGGGAGATGGGTCAGGTCTTTTCATACCTTTCACAACATGTCCGACTACGACTTTTTTCTCCCCAATGGCACCTCGGTGACGACATGTCCAGCTGCTCTGGGTTATTCTTTCGCAGCTGGTACCTCGGACGGACCAGGTGCTTTCGATTTTACCCAGCACGATGGCAATGAATCGACGACATCGCCAGTGTGGCGTGTTGTCAGGGGCTTTCTCAAGGACCCGACAGAGAAACAGATTGCGTGTCACGGTGCGAAGCCCATTCTGCTCGACGTGGGTGAGATGTTCTCGCCATACCAATGGACACCGAATGTCGTCGACGTTCAAGTGTTTCGGGTAGGCCAATTAGTCATTATCGTCAGTCCTGGCGAAGCTTCCACTATGGCTGGTCGGCGTTGGAAGAATGCTGTTCGAGACGAAGTTCAAACGCTTTCTACAGAAGATACCGAGGCAGTGCCTCCAGTTGTGGTTCTTGGCGGACCTGCAAACTCGTACACACATTATATTACAACGGAAGAGGAATACAGGTAAGTCTCATCTTATTCGAATGAGTGATTTTCTGGGGTATCATCTGTGCTAATGTCTCTTGTCACAGTATCCAACGATACGAGGGAGCGAGCACCTTGTACGGGGCTCATACGCTCGCTGCCTACATCAACGTGACTCTCACATGGATCTCAACCCTCAGTTCAACTGTTAGCAACAAACCTCCTAGAGGTCCAGAGCCACCTGACAACAGCAATCGGAGCCTAAGCTTCATTCCTTCAGTTGTTCGCGATTCTACCCCCTTTTTCAAGAGTTTTGGTGACGTGGTACAAGATGTCGAGGCGGTATATCGGATCGGCATGCCGGTAAAGGTCAGGTTTGTAGGAGCCAATCCCAGAAACAATCTACGGCTGGAGGGCACATACGCTGCAGTGTATAAGTCAACGCCGGCCACAAGTCCTCGAGATTGGCTCCAAGTGCGAAACGACCAAGACTGGCATCTCGTCTTTCGCTGGCGGCGCGTGAGCGAGCTGCTGGCTACCAGCGAAGTAGAAATCACGTGGGAAACTGAGACATGGACTGAGCCGGGGAGATATATGATCAAATACTTTGGTGATGCCAAAAGTTTGGCAGGGTCCATCACACCCTTTGAGGGTGTCAGTAGTGAGTTCGAACTCGTCGGCAGATAGGATTTTGATACCGCATTAGCGGGCTAGGAGTTGCTTCTTGCCGAGGATATTGTGTAACAAAACCTAGAATGTACGGCTATGTTCCTGTTTGGGGAATGGCAAACTTTGTGCTAAACTTGGATCACTACATCAGAGTTCTGAGCTACTGCCAGGAATTGAAATCCTCAGTACTGGTGGACTGGAGCGGATGTTCCGGGAGAGAATCAGTAGACAGGAAAGCCTTGGGTGAATCACATATTCCCGAACCCGTACTCTGCCTACACATTGCGCCGACTCGATTCGCGTGTGGAAAATGCGCCAGACGTAGCATGAGCGTCAAATGGCTCAATTTCATGTATCAAAGGTTTGATGAAAATGATCTCCACGGAGATGCGTTTTACAGAGGTACGTTCTCAGCTCAGTTCGTTTCCCACTCACTAACTCATGGTACTGTAGTATTCGAGTATAAAAAAAGGGCAGGAAGCGAGTAACCTATGATCCGTGTCCCGGGACCTTCCACGCCCATCATCTGGGTCTCAAGTGCCCCCCATGTCAAAATCGCGGCCGAGTCTGTGCCGCCAACAAAGTCCTCGCCATAGTGATATGGATGCGGAGGGTATCAAAAAGTAAGAGCAACTGATGCCAAGAAATGAAGAAGAAGAAAAGGGGCCCGAAACCGATGTACACCACCGCATTAACAAGCATGTACCGTATGTATGCGCCGGGATGCTATATTCGAGTGGTGTGAAGGAACAAGCCTGTAAGATAAGTCGGAGATGAAGCATACAGAGGTGGATGGAATGTGAGATGATCGTTTGTCTCATCTGATGGGCAAGTAGGTTTGGTCGGGGAAGTCCGCTGGTTTCTGGTGCACCGGACAACAACTGAGACACCCGATGAAGATGCTTTCGAGCCAGAAGACCGCGCAAAGTCAATAGTTTGAAGAATCACCAGCTATGCTGGCACAGATGAGAATACATCCGACGAGGACAAGGTGCGCCATTGTCTAAGTCGCGGTCGTTGCGCCTGATGGTAGCGACAGCAACGCAAAATGCCCGCCCACCACCGGCCGCGCCGTGAAGAATATGCTTGCAGGATAGTCCCCGGTGGCGGCATCGTAAAGATCAGTAAGGGCTCTGTTCGTAGGTGTCACATTGATCCAGTTTGCGATCAGGTCTACAAAGACGCCCTGCGTATCCGATGAGCTAATGGCTGCGCACCACATTTGCCAGTCCGACTTGGTCCAGGTGTGACGGGTGTCCAGTGGGACGCCGTACTCCAATGCAACGGTCGGGTAGAAGTTGGACTGCATATCGTAGACGCTCTGCGGGACGAAGTCAGCACCGAAACCGAGCAGGCTGTTTGCGTATAGGTTGTATAATAACCCGTGCGAAGACTCGTTGCCGTAGTTGAGCGTTGTGTGTGGCGGGTCTGAAGCGTTGTTGATGCCGTAGCTTTGCCATTGGGAAATATAACTTGTCGCCGTCTCAAGATAGGTCGAAGAGTCGTTGGTGTTCCCAGTCAAGTTTGAAATCTCGGACATGGCACGAAGCCCGATGATGCCCTTGATGGCGAGGTTGGTCTGGTTAGCCAGCGAGCCAGCGAAGTCGTCAGTGGAGATCTGGTCCGCAGGGATTAAGGCCTCATCAACGAGGTACCCGGCCCATTGCTTCAAGATGTCGTAGTGCTGTGTTAAATAATCATTATCGTTGGCTCTCTGTGCATACGCCAGGGCCATGATGATCATGTTTCCACATTCCTCGAGTGGCTGAGGTTCATCGGAGCCATCTGGGTAGCCTTTCGCAACTGGAAAGGTGCCCAAGTCGTGAATGGCGTTTGTGTTGGGATAGTGTCCATTCTCCTGATTCAGGAAAAGAGGCTTCAGCAGGTAGTTAAGGATCGCAGGGTTGGTATAGAGAATGAGTGGCATGGTTGGGAAGATCACATCCACGGTTTGGATATCACTGTTGGAGCTGATCTCTTTGAGGAAAACCAGTGGATCCGAGTCTGTACCCGTGAATTGAAGAGCGCCGAAGGCCTGTCGAACACTTAAGCTGGTAATCGTAAGATAGTTCTGGCCGCCGGCAGCTAGTGAGTCCGTGGAAACTTGATTGTCCAGATCGGTAGCCAAAGTAGTTGCCTCACTGTAGTCGTTGAAGAAGAACGTCATCTGCATAGGTGAGCAAGAACCACTTGAACGGTGTTCGAGGATAGCTTACAGCTTCAATGTCGGTATCGAAATAACTCTTCCAAAGAGAATCGTAAATAGTAAGGTTACTGCCACTGCCGAGCAGCGAAATGGCTTCATCTTGGGTAAGACCCAACGCGAAGAGTTTGCTGACAGAGCTTTCACTGACAGAGCCTAGATCATGAGAGAATCCGAAGACGGGCCTGCATTGCGCGTGAGTTGGGCTTCGCCATAAAACAAGTCCTGCCAATATTTCTGGGTACGCACCAGTCATCGTTGACGGCTCTGAAGTTTGTGTCTACTGTGTTGGGCAGGGAGCCATTGGAGGTAAAAGCACCTCTCACATCTGTGTCCGCGCCAATTTGCCACGTGAGCTATATATGTGTCAGCTTCACCGAAACTGTATGTGCGCATTTCTTGATTGCAACAAGGGAGCTTACATCGTCCTCATCGGAAGTGGACCAGTACCAGGTACCCCAATTTGCTTGCTGGTTTGTCTCGGTGAGCGGTTCTTGATCCTCGCGAGCAAACGTGTGGTAGGAAACGCCATCAGTCGAACTGTGGTTCCATGAGATGGTAGCAGTCAAGTCACCTGACGCCCATTCTACGGTAATCCTGGTGAGTACAAGGTGAGATCATGTGGACTATATCTGTGGCACTTACCTGCGGAGCAGTCAGCATACAGCTGGACATCGTGACTTGCGCCATCCAGTGAAGAGACGGCCACGTCGAGATATGTGAACGTGAGGGATTGCCGCTTCAAGTCCGAGGGAGTGACGGGAGACAGAAACGTAATGTTCATCTCGACTTTTCCGTCTACACTCATGACGAAGGTACTTCGCGTCGAAGTGTACGAAAAGGCCGTTTGATTCACCGAGTCTGCACCTGTTGGTGCTCCCATCCACACGTAGGGAGTTCCATCCACGCGTATGAAGCCTGCCCATCCTGTTACCTGTTGCCTGCAGTACAAGGTCAGTACCCTAGTTCGCGAGGAGGAGAAACACAAGAAGAGAATCACGCACTCCCAAAAAACGGGCCATTGTCCGGCAAGATAGCCTCCGTTGCCACCATCGCTACCCGCATCTAACCACGAGTTGAGGTATGGTGCTTTCACTGCTAAAGGTACGGCGGGCGGACGTGCTGGTGAGAATGTTGAATCTGCAAAAGCGATGCCGCCGAAGGCAGCTGCTCCAGTAAGAGCATCACGGAGTCTCATGATTTCCGGGATGCAGGTGTGAGGGGCGAGATGTAAGTCACGGGAAGATGGCGATCTGAAGGTGACTGTATTCAATAGCGTTTCGGAGACCCGAGGGAGAAAAGGCGAAAGTCTAGGGCAACAGCAAGACACGTTTGGATGAACTTAATACGAAAGCATGAATACGGATGGGATCAAGCTGCCCCATATATATGCGTATGCGGCAATGTTGACGATGTCAAAGTCTAGCTGAGAGACAGGCCCCAAAGGAGAGACAGGAGAAGCTAATTTTCGCCGGCATGTAAGATCAGATGGTTAGGACAAATGGGGAAGGTTTGACAGCATATTTAAGAAAATAAAGAACTAGCCAGAGACTGAAGAGGGTTGGGAAGGACGGGGATAAGGGAGTAGAAGGGCGTCATGAGACCGGAGCAGGGCCAGGCATTGTAGTATACCTACCACATAGAAACGAAGCGCCTTGAACGGATCCGAACTGCAGCTGGGGGGACCGCCTTGGCCGGCCCCAAAGGCTGGTAACAGCGCATTCGGTGAGATCCAAGACTACGGCAAGGCGTTAGGGGTGCCGTGACGACATTCCACCCCCAAGGGCATTGTTCTGCAGTGAGACCCGTGGTGGGCCAGCACGGTGATCATACTAGCAGAACGACGACCAGGCAGAGCGGGCTCAGGACAAAGGAAAAAGCATCCGAGTTTCCCATATATTTGGGCGAGGCGGTCAGTGTATGCACAGCTCGCTCGTACCTACATGAACGAACGACACGCTGTCTTGACTGGCCGGGGCGACGCGACCTGGGCTGAGCTAGTTGGGTCGAGGGGCCATGACTACTACGGTAAGGGATCGTCTGTCTGCTGTGTTGTGTTTTACATACTAGATAGATATCCTGCTCGGGTCTTGGCATTCGACTTTGGCAATGAATGAGGAGGAGAGACACGAGGAGGTCGCATTGGACCGAGAGGGCAAGATGTATCCGAACAGGGAAACTGATCAGCCGGCCAGGGCAGACGACTCGCAACCGCACTGTACGGGGGACGCCCAATGACTCGCAGAGTCTTCGCATGTAGGTAAGCCCTTCAGCTCAGGACTGTGGACTGTCCTCTTGCTTTGGTCATTGGTTGCAGGCCTGTCGTGGGCTTTGGTCCATGCAAGTTGGCAGCTCGCTCGCTCCCCCAGGCCATCAGCGAATGACGAAGACGAAAAGACCCAGGGACGGGTGCTGCTGATCAAAATGACATCTTGTCACACGACAGCATTTCGCCGGCCGCTCGCTCCTCCAGCCATGACTGACTGGTCTTGACTTCTGAAAGGGGGAAAGGGGCGGGGTAGGGGGAGATTTGTGATAGACACCCGCGCCCAGGTTTGTTGTGGTGGTTGTCGTCGTCGTCGTCGTTGTCGTTGCCGTTGCCGTAGAGCGTTGTCATATTCAAAGCTGGGCGAGCAAGATGAGTGGGAGGAAAACCGGCTCGAGGTTCATGCACGTTCAAGGGCTGATAAGCGGATATGGCGCAGCCACAAAATGCCACAGACGCAGGTCCAAGGCCACAAAAGCAGGGCGACGACGAGACAACAATCTCTGGGTACGGCCCCATCAAGTCGTTTCCGATGTGACGAGAACCTATCAAGCCCTCCGACCGAAGGCCGTCCACGCAAGCTATTGTTTTCTTGTTTCATTCTCTCTATGTAGAGATCAAATCTCCTATCATGTCGGGGCCAGATGTAACGTAGAACGACCCCGTAATCTTACTACCAAAGCCCTTCCCGTCTTCCTCCCCCCACGTTTCCCGATTCTGCTCAGGGCTGCCCATCGTTGACGCGCTCAGGGGGCACGCACAATCCCGGTTTTCAAGTGCCGTGACTAGAGATTTACCAGTCCTACAGATAGATACAGGGTATATACATATGCTAGGTACATAGGTGCAAAGTCAGCAACAATACCAACGCGCTTCTCGTCTATTGAGCACTATGTACTTAACCCACTGCGCTCATGTCCTCTGGCTAGTCTGTTTCGTTCCGTTGGCCAAGACATACATTGCAGGCTGTGAATCACAGTCATAAAAAAAAGCACCTTGAAGGATATGCAGAGGGCGATTACCACCACTGCACGCCCACATCATGCATGTGATCTGGCAGCCTGTTGCAACCACACTGTCAGCTCGAGTGCATCACGGGATGGGCACACAGCGCATTGGGCCACTTTATTTTATTTTAAATTCTGCAATACTACAGTGTGTTCACCGGCAAGGATGAGGCACGTTGAGGCAGGTTCTGGCCTTCGGCGACTTGGCGTACGGTTGCATCATGGCCTGTGGCTTGGATCGCATTCCCGCAAAAGTCGTAGCTCCCGTTGCTCCCGGCTTTCACAAGCTTCTCCGAGTGTGAAAAAATCTCTCCGAATCTGGGGAAATCGCTTGGCACGTGGGGCGAGCAGACAGTTTTGCCCATTTCCCATCACACTGTGCAGGCCACGAGGTCTTGTGTGTCTCTTGAAGCTTCTCCCTCCCCTCATACAACTCCGTCAGAGCTCCATCGTCTTCGGACGGGGAAGAATAAGTACAACATGTGACGGGATGTTTGCAAGTCGGGACTGTGTGCGGGTAATGCTTGGAGCCCGCAGAGAGGGAGGCAGGGAGACTGGAGACTGATTCATCGAGACTAGGTAGTACATAGAAGTGCCTTGCCTAACCCTAGCCACCCCCAGACAGTATGAAGGCTGGTGCTAACTCCTGCCAAAACAGCTTGGCTGGCTGACGTTCCGCTGCTCCTTCCAGTGCGCTGCAAGTCTCCAAGCTATCCCAACGGTTTGGGCGATCGAAAAAGATCGACATGTAAGCTGAGAGAAGCATGCTCAGCCTCGGCGGGTGGTTCAGCCCATACGATATTCCTGCAAGGCAGCACATGTTGTGTCCTGTTGCCCGTAATCTTAGTTTCTGGATTGATGAGTTACCGGGCTCGATACGAGCTGTACCTACTACAGCTTCCTCGATTTGTTGCACAGCATACGATATTGTCATCCCCGGCGCTTGGAAAATGGTGAGAATACTTATGACGATGCTACCTTGGGGACTGGCACTTAGCTGTCCCTAGCTAGCGTTCGGTATGGATTTGACTCGACCTACATTGCGGGCTCCAACGGCACTTGAGATCTGAAGTCAAAGTGCACTGGCAGTACTATGTAAGGGATAGCAGCCATCGTGACCCCAACCGCTTCTGCCCGGCTGACTTCAGCGGGGTAACGAGGAGCCATGCCCGTCGTCCCCGGATTCGTTTAGTATTCTGAGGTAAGCCAAGTACTCCTGCAAGAGCATCCACCGCCACGACAGTCCGGTTCGACGTAAGCAAAGGCGGTGGTGACGGTCGGGCCTCTCACGATGCTTGGTATTGTCGATGCCTTCCGGATTAGGAAGGCGAATGACCGCACATGAGTTGAAGAAAAAGGTTGGTCGGGATCATGAGGTCTCGGTGCTGCACTTGCATCCTCCACTTCGCGTCCAATCCGCGTCGGGAGCTGTCTCGAGGCGGTCTCCATTCCTGTCCGACGGTGCAGTGGCGGTCGGTTGGGCCCGGCCATGGGAACCGCCTAGCAAACCTCGGAAGCAGGACGATGCCATCCTAGACTCACTCACTTCTACGATCGGGTCCATTGCCAATGCCGTCCTACCCCGCAATCTACTCCTGGACATCAGCTCACAAGCCACAGTGTACACAGCCTGCAGTTGCGCCGACTTCAAGGCGCTCCCCTAGGTCGTCATTAGATATTGCTTACAGCACCAGGCTGCATGTATTACCTGACCTCGTGGTCTTCTTGATGAAGTCATAAGCAGAAACTCGCCCTACTAATACATATCTCAATACCGAAGCGGTGACTGGGAGCCTCACGCGAGACGTGCCGGTAGCACAAGACTCAACCAGAATCCAGAAGCAGTTGTACGCGTGTCTTGCCGATATTGCGATGCAGGAATGGGTTCCAATCAAGACTGAAGAAGCCTCGACAACCATTCTATCGATCTGGGAGGGTCGATCGACCTTCCAACTGTAGGACATGGTCCTGATCGGAAAATGCAAACTGCTGGGGTTTGGACAGCCAAACCTACCATACTGGGTAAGACATTGGATCATATCCGTCCTGTGATCAACAGTGCATGGAGTCTTGCAAGTAGTCCAGCACGTGATCGACGATGTGCGTCTGAAGATTGATCAGAGTACGTTATAGTCTTTCGCGAGTCTGTAAGTTTACGTCGACCTCATTGGCAAATGGTGATTGATGATGCATATGACTCACTAATGCCAATACGGCGTAGTTGCTGACAGCTTGAACAGGAAAGTCAAGAAGATGTGCGATTACTCAAGTAGACCCATCAGCATCTTAACATGTGAGGGAGAGCACCTGTTGTAGCCCTCAGAAGGTCCAAACTTACCTCCGCCGGAGTTGTGTGACTCCTTCTGCACTGGAGGATGTCGCGCGCTGTCTTTCTATCCTGATCACGTAGATGCAAGCATGCTGAAGCAGACTTAGGAAATGGTGCTGCGATATTTCAAACACGTTCTTGATCAAGTGCCCAAGCAGGGACTTGTCTCGGACAGCTTGAGTGGTGCCCATCTCAAAAATGCGAGTTTCAAGGAACTGTTCAAGTCCTCGAAGTCTTTCATTTCTCTCATGACGAATGAAATGGGGGAACTTTTGCCATCGAATGGCGGCCTCAGATTACGAGCTATTCCCGCTCGGTTTTGGACTGGACGTGGTCGACAGGTCTCGAGCCAACTGTTGCACTCTCAAGTTGGAAGTTCGGTCAACTACTAATATCAAGGTCTCTGGGTGAATGCGAGCGGGCCGCAGTGCAGGTCCGACCCCAGGTTCTCTGCTTTCGAGTGCTCCAGTTCAGGTTGTCTTTTGTCCTCGAAGTTTACTAGACACCAGGAGAGGCTTCCAGCTTCTCTGTTGCGACCGCCTGGCCTGGCCTTATCGCTTGCTTGTTGCGTCTAGAAGCTGCAGTCGATGCCTATGAAACTGGTTCCGGGGGGATGCTAGGAGGAGTGTCAGGACGAGGGCCAACGAGATACGAAGTCTTGAAGCAATTTGCTACGGCAGAAGTAGTGGAAGAAGTGCTCAGCCTCCTCCCTGATAATCCCGTGCAGAGGATACAAAACATGGGATCTCCGCGATGGGGGTATGCGGGATTTGTCGAAGTATGGAGTTGAGGGCATCTCCTCTGCATCGATCGCCAGCCAGCATTGCACGGACGGAACCTTGAGGAAACTTGGATGACCTGGTCTTAAGAGGAGGTAAGGTTTGCTTACGGTGTACCACAGTAGGACGACTGCCTGCTCAGTCCACATCGGTCTCAACATAGGCGTGCTAGTCGAGCGAAGACCCAGGATGATAAGTGCCGCCAACCGGCGGAATATTCCTTTGTCTTGGCGAAGACGAGCAGGGTCTCCTGGATTCTAGGCGGTTATGCGGTGTGATGGCCACGAGGGCAAGGGGGGCACGCGATCAAGATTGGTCGATCCTTCTTATCGAAGCAGAGATGGAGCTTTGAGGCCTGCTGGTTTGTGTATTATCGTCTAACGATGACATCAACTTCTGGCCTTGCCTGCACAGACGAAGGTTGACTACATATCTCCTGGTAGTAAGTGGACATTATCGGCGTACAGAGCAATGATCAGATGAACAGCATGCCAGAAGCAGCCTTAAAGGTTGAGAGGACCAATTATTGTCAAACGAAGACGTGGCCCATAGACGTCATGTCTCCAGAAAGGCAACATAGGGTGGCGCGAGAGCGAAAGAGCAAATTTCCGAGGGAATCTAAAAAACAATGCTTCAAGAGTCGCAGCAAGTTGGCGGTGGGCAGGTTGTTCATGTTTCCATGAACCTCAAACAGAGGGCAGTCCTGGTAATCAAATTCGGGGTTGAGGGGCTCTTAGGGGCTCTTAGGGGGTGCAGAGGGAGTGCAGAGGAAGTGCAGGCCCAGGCTGGGGTGGTGAGGGCACCGCCACAGTAGTCGGCTGGCTGGCGGTCTCAGATAAAGCCCAGGGCGTCTTGGCTCCAGGAACACCAATCGGAACAGCCCTAGTCTCCCAGATCGGTAGACCGTTGAGAGCTTATTAATCGTGATCCCCTTGGGACATGGTTATAGCAGAAAGGCAAAGGTGCGGTATAAGCATGGCGATGAAACAGTCTATTATACCTAAGGGCACCTTACCTAGCAGTAGCTCCCTAGGTCAGTAGGAAGTAGGTACCTGGTAAGCGTCGAGTCGACGGAAAGGTCGAATCGTATGAACAGGGCCACCTGCCCATCGTAAGGGGGTTTTCAGGGGCTGCCTACCTACAATAGGTACTTAGGTAAGGTAGGTACCCAACCTGGCCTAAGCACTACTATGGTACGTACTCAAGTGCCGCCGTAAACCTGACTCGGAGTGGAGCCCCGGCGCCCGGCTCGCTAGGAATCCCCATTGGCGGCGTACGGGTTGTATGTATACGACCTGGGGCTTTACCGGTATTCGGTATCCTCGTCAACACTTCACTGTCCGTATATTGTCTTCTCCCTCCCCTATCGCATGAATCTAGGCGGCGAGGCTTATCTCGATGGGGGTACTCACAGGAGAATCGCAATCCTCACTCGCTCGACTCTCAGGCCATCTTGCTTTTCGCTCCCCCCACAAACCGTTCACAGCCCACATTGCTGTCCGTCCTTGGAGCACTGAGTCTTGGTCAGTACCCAAAACTCGACGTCTGAGGACTCAAGATACGCGCCGCTGCCTTGTTCCCTGCCAACCTCGATATCAAAATGCTGACTTGATCTGTTACTGTACCGGTACCTAGAGACCTCTCGACGCCGCGGTCTGGCATCCTCATTGAGTCCTTCATCAGTGAATACCGCTCCATCCGGGTCGACTCTGTCTCCAATACTGGGTTGTTGAACTCCCTTCCTCCAGTGTCAAGGCCAGTAGATGAGGCGACAAGGATTTGCTCCATCTACCTGAATGTGCACTGAACTTCGCATTGCAAGACAAGACATGGGACGAGATACAGTGGTGCAATTGAGCAGCGCGTTCCGCTGTCCTAGCCAAGGCCCCAAGGTGTCTGGTACTATACATCTTGGTCAAAGTGTGGGAGGAGCCCTGGTTCGAGATCGTGAGGCGCAGGTCTCGTCCAGATGTGCATCTGGGATCGGGGCAGGGATAGCGGCGATCTCTAACGAAGCCTGTCCTCTTTCAGCGCTATAGTCCTTGATATCCTTGTCTTCCACTCCACACCACACTTTACTTCTGATATGTGATTACTGTCGACGTAACTAGTCCCTATGCCATGGACTCAAACCCGACGGTTCAGTATCACCCTGAAAGCCTGACAGGGAAGGAATGCGGTAGGAGCGGGAGGAGTCTACGGCACGAGTAGATGTGCCATGAGCAGACAGACCAGTTATGTTAAAAGGTCAAGATCCTCTCGATATCTGCTTCCATGACACACCTCTCTCCATCCTTCCATCACCTTTCATTCGTTCCTTTCGTTGGAGGCTTTCGTTCCTGAGGTGCTAGTTCGCCCGTTCTTTCTTTCACTTTCGTTTCTAGACAGTCCTTGATCGGAATCTCTACCTTCTTTCTCACTCACGATGCTGTTCAACGTCAACACTGCCGTAGCCGGCCTGGTCCTGCTTGCAGAGGGCTCCGGTGCTCGTCACATCAATCTTCGACGACAACTGCCGCTCCTTAACACCACATCAACCGTGGGCGGGTATCCTACCATCGCGCCACCGGTCCCCAGCACCAGCACCTTCTTCGTCAGCCCTTCTAGCACCCCTGCGGCTTTGGCATCTTCGTCCGCTTTGCCCGTTGCGGGCTCTTCCGTACCTCTTCCGCCGCCTGCTCCGGTGAATGCCACCGTTCCGCCTGTCGTGGCCAACCCTGTCCCCAGCTGTCAGTATATCAACCCAACGTTGGTGGTTCATAAACTGACATAGTCCTAGCATCAGCTGCGGCGGCATCTTCAAGCGCCCCTGTTGCTCCTCCCCCATTTTCAAACACCACCACTGCGGCTACTGCGGCGGCATCTGAACTGACGACTATGACCGTCTCCCTTACCTCCATTGCTACGTACGTATGGTCTTGCATTAAATAGGTGACCCTGAGAGGATATGCTTTACTAAATCTGATATAGCGTGATCTCATGTGCGCCAACTGTCACAAATTGCCCAGCCGCCTCGGACACCGCAGCTATCTCTGCTTTGCCCACCGAAGCTGTATCGACGGTCTTGGTCACTTCCGTCATTGATCTGACGACCACTATATGCCCCGTCAGTGACGCCTCGTCCGTCTCAGCTTCGATCATCGCAAGCCACGGTGGCATTCCCCCTGTCGACGCCACGGCTACTGGTCCTGTTGGTGGAGGTGCGGGCGGAAATATTGGACAGACCAGCACTGTTACGGCCCCAGGTGCGGGTGCGACTGGAAGCGTCCCTGGAGGTATTCCCGGGACCGAGACTGCTACGGCACCCGTTACCTCGACCTCGAACGATGCCGTTACCGCTCCGGTCCCCGGAACTGAGACTGGTGCAGTACCAGTTACCTCGGCCTCGACTGGCGCCGTGACTGCCTCGGTCAGCGGAATTGAGTCTGGGGTGACACCCATTGCTTCAACTTCAACCATTACTGGTGCGGTTAGCGGAACCGAGACGGGTGCGGTACCCGTTACCTCGACCTTGAACGATGGCGTTACTGCTTCGGTTACTGGAAGCCAAGCGCCTGTAGTCTCGGTCATCACCATGACCCTGAGCAACACCATTCTTACTAGCTCATTCACACTGGTTCAGCCGGGTACCACCGGCACTGGTACTGGAATCATTGGTGGTGGTGGCCCTCTACTTTCCGCGACCTCCAATGATGCCGTGACTGCTTCAGCCACGGGAAGCCAGCCCGTGGTCTCGGTTGTCACGGTGACTCTCGGTTCTGGTTCCGAGACATCGGCCGTAACCAACACTGTCACCTTCTCGTCGGTCCCTGACGCTGCTACCCCGGTTTTGTCTGTCATTACAGTTACCGC
This sequence comes from Xylariaceae sp. FL0016, assembly GCA_022578815.1. Taxonomy (NCBI): domain Eukaryota; kingdom Fungi; phylum Ascomycota; class Sordariomycetes; order Xylariales; family Xylariaceae; species Xylariaceae sp. FL0016. The sequence goes on from MU388755.1 coordinate 279,864, forward strand.
CGGGACCGGCGCTCAAACCACAGCTGTGCCCCATACCGTCACCATCTCGCCTCCGGCAAACAGCCCCTCCCAGCAACCTGAGGTGGTCACTGTGACCATGGGTGGCGGTAATGCTGGCGGCGAAGCCAGCGTTGTCACCATGACCGTGGCCAACCCCAATGGCGCCGCGGAGACTGTCACTCAAACTGCCGCCGTGCAGACTGTCACGGTCGGCGGAGGGGCAACTGTCACGGAGACGGCTGCTGTGCAAACCGTCACGGTCGGCGGCGGCAAGGCTGTCACTTCGATCCTTACCAACGTGGTTACTGCGACAGTGACCTCAGTTTCCACAGTTTTCCCCCAGGGTCAGGACTGCACCTGCACACCCAGCCCTGTGGCCCGACTCCAACGCAACCCTCTTTACTGAGGGTGAAGAGCATCGGAACTGGAGATAAACACATCGCTCTTATCACGATGAAGAGCTTATGATCAAGACATTTCACATTCTTAGCCCAATCTGTATAGCCACCAACTCGATATACTATGGGCTCATTTTAGGGCATATGGGCGGCACTTACTTCTCTTTGGGTGTCCTTTGGAACGCGGGTTCAGATCAGGAATTGGATAGGAAAGGAAAGCAATGCGTTTCAGGTGCATTTTCAGGCTCGGTCTGTCTCATGAAAGGGATCCAGGCGATCCCAGAAACAACGAAAAAGAGTAGCTATTCATATCATAGGGGCCAGAGGTCATCACCATGGCGTTCAGAGTAGAGCAATACGACTGGCGGCTTGCCGGGCGGCATTCCGGGCAGTCCGAATATACCTGATCCATTCATACTTACTTGGGCATCATCCAGACCGTGAAAAAGTTCCCCCAGGACGCCGGGCTATTGGATTTTCAGCTGATGCATGTGCGATAGCATGCCGACCCGTACGGCTGTTGTTGATTGGATCGACAGATTAAGCTATCACATGTAATTGGATGCTACTTAGACCTCCGCCGTATAGGCATGTCTAGTAGTATTTTCTACTGGCATCCTTCGCATCTTGTGTCGTGCAAGGGAATTCCCAAATGACTTTTCTTTTCAGCTGGAACGGAGAACCTTCCGCTTTGCGACATCATTCATGCAGTCTATGTTCTTTGCAAACATGTATCACTTCGTGAAAACAGAAATTGTTACACCTATCTGAGACACCTTCACAGTTTCTAGTCCGAGATACAAAGGAAGACTAGGTCACGTTTCTGCGCACAGAATCAGTACACAACAAAGAGGCGCTGAACTATCTGTGTTTCTCGCCCAACCCTGGCTGAGTGCGACAATTCGATTGGTCGAAGCCTCCTGACTGCAAAAGCTGGACCTTCTGGCACCATGTATGTACGTGGCGGCATACCTCATTGGTCTGATTGGGGGCCACGATGGTCTGTCTGGCCTCCACCAGCACCAAAGAATCCATAGCCGGGATAGGCTCCATATCAATTGGTGCTGGATCTACTTGTAAGCCTGTCACTTCCTTCAAACCACTGCAACTCATCGGAATCCTGTGCGTTTCCTCTTGCCCGGTCGTGATACTTGAGCAAGCGATTCCAGAAATATAGTGTTCACTCTGTGCACTCGGAAAGCCGAATATAGACACATCTAGCGATCTGACTGCATGTACTGGATGATGGTAGACCATTTCAGGCAATCGTGCCGACGCAGGTTGGCAAAAAAAGATGATCCAGGTTTCTTACATCCACGATCGTGCATCGCTTGTAACCAATAGGAGAAATTTGAGGCAGCCCTCTGAGCCTATCTGCGTAACGGCGTGAGCATGGTGAAGAATGACAACATCGCTTTAGCATGGCACTTCAGAGAAACGACACATGAATTAGCCAGTAGGAACGCCTAGCAGGACACAAGTGCCACGTGTGTTCAGAAACCAATGCACTTGATTTCTTCTATATTTACCGTTGAAGAATAGATAAGACAGGAACTAAGCAGGAGTGGATTTTCAAGACACCAAATGAGACCCCCTTGCAGCTGATGATCGCTACGTACTTCATGCATCTAGCGTGCTGGGCTTTCAATTATCTCAACTTACGCCCCCAGTTCATCCTTGACTAGACGGGTCTGGACGCTCATTGCTTCTTGAGCATGGGCCCAACTATATAAGAGTTCGGATGTACCAATGTTGACGGGGTTTCGAACAGTGTCGTCTACTGGAAGACAGTAATTCTCATCCTATAAGTATTGACCTTTCAGGATGGCCCCTGTCTTATCCAAGGTGGTAGGCGTCATCGTCAAGGCTCTTTCTCCTATTCCAAAGTATCAATTCTCTCCATCGAACGATGATTCCACAGAAGAGACAGGCATTGTCAGCGATGTACAGAACCTGAGTGTCGAAGATTACAAGACACTGGTCGATATACTCAGAGCTGAGGCTGCTGGTGAAGAAGATGATGATCAACTTTTACTCGAGCGTACTGTCACACTTCTGGCCAAACTACCACCACATTCCGCTGAAGGCAAGCGTTTGACGGATGGGTTAGTCAATACGCTTTGGTCCTCGCTGGAGCACCCACCTCCACGGGTAAGAACCAGCGAGAGTCGTTATCGCACACCAGATGGGTCGTGCAACAAGCTCTCGACCCCGATGATGGGTGCCGCCAACACGGCGTATGCGCAAACGACACCGGCCAGGGTCTTCCAAGGGCCTAACTTACCGGAGCCAGGTCTCATATTTGATACCCTCTTGACTCGAGGTAACGGGTCCTCTTTCCGGGAGCACCCAAATAAAATATCTAGCATGCTGTTCTATTTAGCTATCATTATCACCCATGACTGCTTCCAGACAGTAAGCACAACTCGTGTTCTCACAGGCGATCGATACTGATAAACAGCGAAATAGGACCCCCGAGATAGGAATGTCAATCTGACTTCATCTTATCTTGACCTCTCGCCGCTGTATGGGCGCAACGATATAGAGCAAAAAGCCATGCGGACTTTCAAAAACGGGCTTCTCAAACCTGATTGCTTTTCATCGAAAGCTCTGCTCGATTTTCCACCAGGAGTAGCTGTCTTTTTAATGGTATGTAAGCATATCCAGACCATCTCTTTTTACAATCCTGTGGGGTTCGCCTCTCAAGTGCCCATACCGAGCGAGAGAAGTATATGGCGGGCCTCGGTTAGTTACTCATGGGTTGACTTACAAGAAATGGCTCGAAAAGCAAGAGAGGCTCGTTTGGCAGTCTTGGAAGCCGAACCGGCTTGATAATCTGCTGACTCTCAAACTAAATATAGATGTTCAACCGGTTTCACAACTACGTCGTCACCCAACTCGCAACGTAAGCCGTTCTCTAAAGCATCAGAAAAGCTCTATCCTTTTCATTACCATTGGTATCTGGCCATATTTATTACAGCAAATCTCGTAGTCTTTGGAAGGGCCCGAGAAAACCCATTCCCTAGCTATTCATCACTGACTATCGTTAAGCATCAACGAAGCGAATCGTTTCGCCAAGCCCAACTTGAACAGCGACCTCGACAACGACGAGGCTCTAAAGCGATACGACCATGACCTGTTTCAGACCGGAAGACTTATAACATGTGGTTTATACGTCAACATCATTCTCCGGGACTACGTTCGAACGATACTCAACCTTAACCGTACCGACTCGACCTGGGCGCTGGACCCTCGCGCGCACGAGAAAAGAAGCGCATTCAATACTGAACCGGCCCCGGAAGCCACAGGCAACCAAGTTTCCGTTGAATTCAATCTGATCTATCGCTGGCACAGCACTACTTCCTTGCGGGACGAGAAGTGGATTACCAGACAATTCCGGGACAGGCTCGGTGGGAAAGATCCAGCTCAGGCAACGATGGACGAGGTACTACGGGCTTTAGCAGAGCATCAGCGCGCAGTATCAAAAGACCCATTGGGGAGGGTGTACGCCGGCCTCGAAAGAGGTGATGACGGCACTTATTCCGACGGTGAGCTTGTGGATATCCTCACAGCCTCCATTGAAGATATTGCGGGTGCTTTTGGAGCCAACCAGGTTCCGAGCGCCTTGAGGATTGTCGAGGTCCTCGGCATGACCCAGGCGAGGAAATGGCATGTGGCTACCCTGAACGAGTTTCGCCAGCATTTCGGACTGAAGAAACACGACACTTTCGAAGACATCAACCCTGATCCTGTTGTGGCCAGTAAGCTAATGGCGCTATACGACTCTCCCGATGCGGTTGAGCTCTACCCCGGCCTCGTCTCGGAGAAGCCCAAGCCTCCAATGGCCGGCAGTGGACTCTGCGTTAATGTGACTACGAGCAGAGCCATTCTATCTGATGCCGTAGCACTGGTCCGCGGCGATCGTTTCTATACGACCGACTATACTCCATCCAACCTCACTCACTGGGGGTATGGTTTCCATCCCCTCCTACTTTCCATGTTTCGAGATAAGACCTGCTCACTGACAATCGACCGGACAGGTTCAACGAAGCTGATTTTGATACAAGCGTGAATCAGGGACACGTGATGCACAAGCTCATATTCCGGGCTTTCCCAAACAGCTTCGACGCAAATAGCATCTATGCGCACTTCCCCTTTGTCGTGCCATCAGAGAACGAGGCGATACATAAGGATCTAGGGACATCTTGGTTGTACTCGTGGGAAACCCCCACGACTAAGATGGACCACGTGATCGTCAATTCCTTCGATGCTGCTAGGAAGATTCTCAATAACAAGACAGACTTTCACGTTCCCTGGGGGAAGGCCATTTTGTATCTTGTTAGCCCACCTGGAAAGTCCTTCGGGAAAGATTTCTGTCTGGCAGGAGACGGAGCTGCCAATGAACAGAATCGGCAACATGTCAGCAACTGCCTCTTCCAACCAAAAAAATGGGAAGAAGAGATCCGAATTTTTATGGCAGGCACCATGAAAAAACTTTTGAAAAAGGCCAGCCATGCTTTGCCGATAAATACCACAGGATCACCGAGCACCCAACTGGCTTTTGAAGCCGATATTATTCGCGACGTCATCATAACGGCAATGACTCGCTTTTTCGCTGCTTTGTACGGGCTCCCAATCAAGACTACAGAGACGTCGCCCCATGGGATATATACCGAGCAGGAGCTATACGGAGTGCTGAATGCCTCATTCATGGCTGTGTTCTTCAATGGCGACCCTGCCAGCTCTTTCAAGCTGCGGAACTTGTCCCGAAAGCTGACACAGGATCTAGAGCAGCTCATGGTTCTTAAGGCCGAGGCTGGTACCAAGGCCGGCTGGATCACCAGTATCGCCACACGTCTGGGACTCACGGGAAGTGGGAAGGCAGCTTCGGGCGAAGACCATGACGGCTATGAATGGCCGTCTCTGCCAGACTATGGGATGCAGATGCTCTATAGGTTCATGGAGCAGGGCAAGACAATAGAAGAATGTATGACCACTACGTTCATGCCCATCAGGTGAGATACTTTCACCCCAGAAACCCTCAGCAAGTATCAAGTTCATCACGCCCCATGTATAAGAAAGTCACATCATGGTTACTGAAACACGGAAAAAAAGAGAAAAAACACCTCATCGTCCAAGCGGTATGATATCGAGGTTCTGATCTTGCTAAGTTGTTTCAAGCAACGATAATTTCGACTTTTGCTTGCTTCTTGATTGTGACCATGATGATCTGTTCGCTGACATGGTCTTAACAGCACCGCCGGCACTACCAACACGGCTGGGACACTCTGCCAATGCGTAGATTACTTCTTGGGGGCAGGCAGCGACCACCTTGAAGACCTGCGCTGGCTAGCACTTGAGGATACTCCCGAGGCGGATGACACCTTGATGCACTAGTAAGTATCTAGGTACCCTCGTTGTCTGTAGTTGTCGTCATACACAAGCTCAACTTCCAACAGTATGTATGAGGGCATCCGCCTTGGGGGCACGGTACTAGTGGCACGCAATGTATTCCACGCGAGCCCTGCCCAGGCCATCGCAGACGACCTGCCGTGCCTCCGTGATCCGACCGGTGGCCCCTCGCCGATACAGAACCCAGATCGCACCTCCACGAGGCGCACATACAGCCTGAAACCCAGTCAGCGAGCTATCATCAACCTCGTGGGCGCCTCCCACGACGCGAAAGCCTTTCCTTCCCCGTCCGAGTTCCGGCTCGATCGGCCCCTGGACTCCTATCTATTCTTCGGGCTGGGTCCCCACCGGTGTATCGGAGAGGGAATTGCGCAGGCGGCGCTCCTTGCCGCATTCAAGGTCATCTTCCAACTGCCGGGGCTGCGGCGGGCGTCAGGCCGTCGAGGGGAATGCAGGACCATGGATTTGCATCAGTGGCGCGGACAAGTTGGACGGAGGGCGGTAGAGGGCGGCGAGGGCTGGACGGGAATCAAGGTGTACATGACGGCGGACGAAGGGATGTACTGGCCTGTTCCCACGACGATGCGGGTACGATGGGACGAGGAGGCCGACAAGAAGACTGACGAGGCACGAGAAGGGTCATTGGACTGGGTCAGGGTTGATGGGTAGACGATAGGTGTTTGCGCCACCCATTTGAAGGTCGCTTCCTCATGCTGATCATCAAAGCATTGTCATTGTTGTATCTTAGTACGCCGGAACGACTTGTTCCAAACTTCCGCGGAGCTTCAAATGATTTACGAGAGGGAAGCGAAATACCTAGCAATCTGCGCAGATAGAAGATGGAAGGAATTACGGGGAAAGCTTTTCTCTCGTTGAGTAGTACAAAGTAGCATGGAGAAAATCCAAGATTGAGATGAATGAGCAATCCTCAAGGCATTGTTTTCAACTCGGGAAACTGGGTTCTCTAACCCAAGGTTAGCATTCCCAAACCCTCCACCGGAGCCGAGAGTGTAGTTGACCATATCGCAACATCTCGCTTTGACTTGATTTGCCCGTCACTACTTCCTGTCAGGGTGATCTGCACCCGTCACAGACATCCGTGAGTCCAGTCGGGCCATGAGCTTATTCGTCACGCTCCGGCCACGCGGCGGGTATCAGCCTACATCGAGACGATCGTTACCGTGTTGACAAACGGACAGAGCAGGACATAGGCTCACGGGCTCAAGATGGGTTCTCCGGGCTGGCTGGGTTACCTGCAGAGGTTGCCTTAGTAAGGTCGCATATTTTGCACAAATCAGCATCTGATCCCCTGTCGATCACGGCCGAGTGCTGGTATGTGGGGGGACAGTTGCATCCGTCGCTCATCTTTGTCGAAGGCAACGCAAGGCTGGAAGGCCGGGAATGCACATGCATGTAGACTTTGCAGAGCCAGTCACTCGATCCAACATCGCCGTTCGTAGTCTCGACGTGGAATTTTCCTCTTGGCGCACTCGCAGCCTGCCTTGGCCTTGCCCTGAGGTGGATTATGCCAGCGGACTTGAGTCAAAGCACCTCGTTCCGTTGGGCTGGAAGGGGAGCGTACCAGTGCGATCGGAGGTGCTCAAGCGTGAGTGTTGCGCGTCACGAAGCGCCCTCATGAGCGTGACTGACAGGTCAGTACATGCAGTCCCTGCAGACGGTGTTATTGTGAACGCGCAAGTCATGTCATTGGATGGGAAATGAAGTGCATTCCTCTGGGCAGATTGTCTGCCTCACCTATTTACCTCTTTAACCTCGTTTGGGACAACGCCTCCTCGACTAGATCTACCAAACAATGCTGTCTGTACTTCCGGGACGCTAATGCTGGCTTTATATGAACCACAATCTTCATCGGTCCACGTCCGGGGGGATGGGGGGGGGGATTCGAAATGCACCAAAGGTTGGCCCTTGATCAGAAATATCATCTCACTTCTCAACGTCAAGGGATCGTGAATCGTGGAGAAAATGGGCTCCCATGAACGACCCAATGGTATGCAGCGTAGTGTCGACGCTGTGTATCTACACTTGAAACACAGGCATGGTGATACTACATACCCAACATAGCGTAGGTAGCATTGGTAAAGACCCCTGCGCTCCGCTATCGAATATGCCCTTTTGGGAAGTATGTACACGCCTCCAGGCATGATGTTCGATGCTCGTCATGGCTGAGATGCTGAGTATAAAGGACGCTGTCTACTCGGACTGACCCAATATCAACTTGAACTGAGCAAGCTGGTCTCTCGTATCCTTCATTCGGCATTCATTCACTGGTCATTGGAAAACAAGCAAAGAAAGGACAACTCAACAATTTATCTTCCTTCAACATGGTCCGCCTCAGCTTCGCCATGCTCGCAGCAGCGCTGCTTCAAATGGGCTCTTCCCTGCCAATCGAGGAGCGCCAGTTCCCAACGGGTCTGCCTACGGGTTTGCCTACGGGTCTGCCCACCGGCTTGCCCGTGCCGACTGGTCTCCCGCCCATGCCGACCGGCATGCCCAGTGGCCCTCCTCCGCCCGCAAAGCGCCAGTTCCCAACTGGCACCGGACTACCTCCCGTTCCGACCGGCCTGCCTCCGATACCAACCGGCTTTCCAGGCTTCCCTCCGCCGCCGCGGGCCGCGAAGCGTCAGCCGCCCCCTCCCCCAAGTGGCACCGCCCTTCCTCCCTTCCCTTCCGGGGTTCCTACTGGGATGCCTGTGCCCACGGGCTCGTTCCCGCCGCCGCCACCCAGGCACTAGATGAGAGCTGCTGCAGCCCCTGGGCCCAAGAGAGTACATAGTGCAAACCCAGCCGTTGCGCCTCAGAAAGAATCAGGGCCTGTCTCCATTACGGACGTGACGGAATCGGAACGTTGATAGACACCGGGCTTGGTGCCTGCGCTATGTTGTAAAAGCTGGAGGCTGGTGTGCTTACGGGGATGCTTATATTCGATTCTTGTACATATTCGGGGGATCTCAATGACAAAGCAACTAAAGTCATACGTTGAGACCCTTGAGGCATATACACTTTATTTCGAGATTGCCAAGAAACCCGTCCTTGGTAATCCGATTTCCCCAAATTGAGTTTTCCAGTTTCAACAAAGAAAGATCTTCAGACTCATCGCTTGAGAAGACATCGTGTCGTACAACAGACGAGCGTAGTTCGGTGATTTTATTTGCTTGGATAACTTCACCGCATTGGCCCTTTCTCTATGCCCTTCCCGTATTTAGGGTCTCATTCCTCACTGAGCGAGGATCCTGTGGGCTGAACAATGATAAAAGCCAAAATGCCCCTCTAGTGAATGGAGCATGCACAACTGAGGTTTCCGTGTTCTTTTCTTCTCTTTAGATATGGTCAAATCCATACAGAGATAGGAGACACGAAATATAGGAGTCGAGCTCATCAATGGAGACGATCCGCGTCACTACGTTCTCTGCCATTGGATTTATAAAGTCCACATAAAGTAAAGACGATATGTTCTCTACCGCGTGATCAATTAAATTTTCATGTCGTTTGCGGTACGGTATACCACACCGTCTTTTCAATTTCGCCCGCCCAACCAGATCGAAGAGACCTATAATTGGGGTAGACGCAGGTAAGGAGATGCGGCTGAGTATGTCTCGCGAAGGGTCCATACATAAACACTAGAGGGAGCCGGGGTTTTGAACTCTTGTATAAATCCCTTATTGACGGAAGATCGAAACCGACATCACACTCGTGACCGACTACAACTCATCCTAATAAGCGAATTTGAGAATGAAACTTCGATGTTTATGAAATAATATAACATGCTAATGCACACGAAGTATGGCATGTATCTAGATCCAATATAGCCTTACGTGGTATACCATGTACATAGCGAACGCACTCGATCAGGTCGGTTTAAAACCCAAGAAAACACGAGGAAATTTCAAGACACTTTCAATGAAAACGACTGCCAACCTAGAGTACAAAGAATTTCCCATCCGTTGGTCTATGATGAGAAACCGTCCACAGTGTGTAACGTGATGCAATAACAGTAATACAGATGTGACTCCTGCTCCATGATTACACCTATGTTTTTCTCTCCATCACTCCAGTTCATCCGAGATAGCTTCACTGGTGTTTATTCTCGATCCCATCATCGAATAGGTTTTCAAGTAGACTTCGCCTCGAAAATGGCGTATCATACTGTGTTAAGGTGAAGGAATTTGATGGGGTGATGATTTGCCATTCCTTCCTAAGCATGCGCGAACCCATGTGATCGCTGAAACATCCTTCTCGGGTTGCTTAGCAGCTGACGTCAACGCTAGCCTTCGAGTTCATGAGAAGGGCAACAATCAACCCGTACAGACCCAGAACTTCAGCGAAAATGAGAATTAGAATCATTCCGACGAAGAGTCTGGGTTGCTGTGCCGTTCCACGAACACCAGCGTCACCAACAATACCGATGGCGAAACCAGCAGCCATACCAGCCAAACCAACAGCGAGACCGGCACCGAGCTGGATGAACCCGGTGTACAGAGGAAGTCGCTGCTTCAAGCCATCGGAGATAAGGACGGAAACGACGAGGCCGTAGATACCGATGATACCAGCCATAATGACGGGAACGATGTCTATGATGCAAAGTTAGAGTTGTCTTGGAAGAGAAGGACCATGAGCAGAAGTGAGGCGTACTCTTGACAATAAGATCAGGTCGCAGAACACCCATGGCAGCAATACCGACACCGGACTTCGCAGTTCCATAAGAGGCACCCAAGCAGGTGAACACGATAGCTGCTGTGCAACCCATCGCACCGAAGAAAGGCTGTTATAGAAAGTTAGCAAAAGGTCGTGCTTGAATACAAGCTTTGGAACTGCCGAAACGTGATTTCGTGCTTCACGAGGAGTCGAGCGAGAGGAGACGAACCGCATAGACCGGGCTAGACACAAAAATAACGTTAGCAAAAGCTATAATAGGAAGCACATTGTGATGTAAAGGATGCTAGAAGACTCTAAGCAGATGCCTGAAGCTTGCTTTGATGGGAGCTATGATGTAGTGAAAAAAGCATGACAGTTGATTACGTACCAAGCTTCCGAGTAGGCGATGTCAGACATGTTGGCGGTTTGATAGTAACGTGAAAACGGAACAAGGGAAGAAAAGCCTTGGTAAGCTGAAGAGGTGACTATGGAGTCGTCGAGTATGGCGAAAGGGGGATGGACGAAGCTTGAAGGAGACGGGAGTCAATGGCGAGGTAAGGTGTTGCTTGGAGAACGAGGTGCTTGTTCCAGGTTTGCCTTTGATTGGGGCCCAGGGTCACGCTGCATTTTCCACTGATACTTGATTAGGTAAGTCAGTCTTCGGAAGAACTATTCTTCCAAGACTCGCAAGGTCCGTCACAAGGAGGAGGTTGCAGGGCCCCAGAGCTTGAGGTGGCTTGGTACCTAGAGACTTCCATTTGTGGGCCCAAAACGGAATAGTCAGATAAGCGATAAGACAATTCTCCATCAAGCTGCTAGAGCTCGGTGCGTTCTCTTTGCTGGTGAAAAAAAATCCATCGCAAACTTCAATTCTTCATACAGGGCGAGCCAACGCAAGGAACCCTGCAACCACTTGCTCGAAAATATCCATCCATTACCTCCACCATTTCCTGAACCAGATTCACAACTCACCATGTCTGCTCAGCCTGAGTCTGCCGCATGGCCCATGGCCGACGCCGCCCTGACCCAGGAGATCCTGGATCTCGTGCAACAAGCTTCTCGTAAGTGGACAAGCTGTCTGAGAATTAGAAATGAGACGATTCTAACATGACATAGACTACAGACAGCTGAAGAAGGGTGCCAACGAGTGCACTAAGGCGTTGTCTCGCGGTATCTCAGAGATCGTCGTTCTTGCTGGTGACACCGTACGTTGACCGCGCTTCATTAAGATGATGCAGTACAACTGACATGAATCACAGGTGCCGCTTGCCATTCTTCTACACATCCCTCTACTGTGCGAAGATAAGAACGCAATCTACGTTTTCGTGCCATCCAAGGTCGCACTCGGCCGCGCCTGCAACGTCAGCAGGGCCGTCATTGCTGCTTCCATTACCACCAACGAGGCATCCGAGTTGACGAGCCAAATTCGGGCTTTGAAGGACAAGATCGAACGCCTGGCTATCTAAGATACCCCTCCTCAATACCTGGACAGGAGAAGATCCAATGGGGTTGATACATGGTGTTTTTGGCGCAAGAAAATGGTTCAGGAGCAGGGGCTCGTGGCCCGGACAATTTACTTTGCTCTGATGCAGTTTCCTGCCTGAAAATATACTGCTGTTGACTTGACAAAATCTCTCGGCAAGTGCGCAGTATGGAGTTGGTACGTAGCATTGTCAGAAATCCTGCCGTTGAGGTTACATTTTACATCAAGAAGACCAATAAACTCAATATAAATGGTGAAATGATTCCGGTTTGCCTGGAGTCATTTACGGCTTCCTTTAAAGATATGGTACTCATCGTGAACTGAAAAGCGAAGTGTTTGCATACAAGGTCAAGTACTTGTGTATAGTGTAAGGTATGTACCTGACTGCAGGTGGTGTAGAATTCGACACTTGAGATATATGGTACCTACTTACCTAGTGGGGTGAATAGCTGAAGGTATGGGTATATTGCCATTGTCGCAGGCCAATGCAACCCACTAAGGCATGACGACATCAGCAGCATGAAGAGCATGGGCATAACTCGACACCCCACTACGCCTGACACACATAATAAACTGCAAGTTCAAGACATCGTCTACGCCATAAATACCAATCTACTATTTAATCTGTTGCCGTGGAGGCTTTGGTCGAAACTGTGTATTGATTGCTTCGAGCCATAAGGCACTAACTTACGACGTGCCGTACTCGGGCAGTGGAGGCATGAGGATTAGATTCGACGACGCCTGAACGAAACGATGCCCGGTCTTGCTCGCAAGCTCCTCATCTGTGCAGCCGTCGATGGGCTCATAATCCAGCCCCTGCCTACCAGAGGACAGCGAGCACCAACACCCGTGAAGGTCAAATATGGCGATGGAAGTGTCTCTTCTCTGCCTCGCGACCAGACGCCCGACACCACAAAGCCTAACTCGTGCTTCGAGGCGTTTGGGGTTATCGGTAGGTGCAAGGGCCAGTCTTGAGACGGCAAAGCACCCTGACACTTGACCTCGCTGTGATCGCTTGGAAGTCTAGTAGTTGTCACTAACCGTTTGTCTCATTGATACAGGTCTATTCACTATCTCCCGTCTAAGTTACCTAGTCACCATCACCGGTCGTAAACAGGTCGCCCACATCCGTGGTTATCCCATTTTCGTTGTCACAGACGTTGCACTTACACCCTGCACGAATCGCAATGAAGCCGAAGCTGCCATCGTTCATACTGCTGCCCAACTACGTCGTGTGTCTGCGGAGAGACTTGCCTCGTCGAGCGACACTGAAAGCGATACCGACACAGAGTCTATAGTTGGAGAAGACACCGACGACACTGGTGTGCAGAGTGATCGTGAACCAGAAACGCCGGCTGTAGATACAGAGAACACGAACCCCATCGATAATCGAAGGAGTAGGAGCAGCATCTCAGAAGATGTCTTTAAGCGCCGCGGTACGTATGGGCGCTTTACCGAACGCTGGTTCGGCCAGAGAGGACCTGTACAAGACCAGAAACAGGACATCAATACAAACCCAGCAGCAATTGGACAAGGGGAGGAGAAAAGCCTCAACTCCCATGACAAAGAGCTGAGTAAGACTGTAAGGCAAGAGAAGGTTGATGTACCAAGTGCGCCAACAGCGGGAGAGAGCCTGCTACCTAAGTTATTACGCATGGCGCACATTTGGTTTGGAACCTCGCGCAGCTTCTTCTTTTCGTATGATTTGGATATCACAAGGAGCATAGCCTCTCAATCCATGAGGGCATCAGGGAAATTGCCGCATGAGGCCGCAGATCCGATGTTCTTCTGGAACCAATCCATATTGAAGCCATTCCAGGGAGCTAGTGAGAATTCTCTGATGCTGCCTATAATGCAAGGTTTTGTCGGCCAAAGAACCTTCGTCGTGGATCGCTATCCTCCGCAGCATGACTCGCAAGAGGATTCCGTGGAAATGAGCGCTATAACGCCAAATGCGGGATCTGATGCAGGGTCTCCTCCTGTCGAACGGGCATCAGTCGATCTTCGGCCGTCCGAGAAGAAGTATGTTATAACAGTGCTATCAAGAAGGTCGATCAAGAGAGCCGGATTGCGGTATTTGCGGCGAGGCGTGGACGACGACGGTTACGCGGCAAACTCAGTTGAGACAGAACAGGTTCTTTCAACTCCGTCATGGGGTTCCTCGTCCAACATATATTCATTTGTGCAGGTCAGAGGTAGTATACCATTGTTTTTCACCCAATCGCCTTACTCACTTAAACCGTTACCTGTCCTACAACATTCCCCAGAGGCGAACTTCAAAGCCTTCAAGAGGCACTTTGACCGCATGAGCAAGACGTACGGTTCAGTACAACTAGTGAACCTGGTAGAGAAGCATGGTGTGGAATCAATCATCGGCAATCAGTACGAGAGCAACGCGGAACGATATAATGAAGCAAAGTCGCCTGAATCAAAGGCGCTTGATTTCGAATGGTTTGATTTTCACTCCGCCTGCCGAGGCATGAAATTCGAGAATGTGAGCCTTCTCCTAGACACTCTAGGCGAGAAGATCGAAAAGACGGGAAGCACGATAGAAGCCAATGGGCAAGTAACCCGGAAGCAGGATGGAGTATTGAGGACGAACTGTATGGATTGCCTTGATCGGACGAATGTCTGCCAAAGCTCTTTTGGTAAATTTATGCTCGATCTGCAGCTCAAAGAGGAAGGTTTCGATATGTCAGCCCAAGCTGATCAGGAGAACTCCTGGTTCAATACATTATGGGCTGACAATGGCGATGCAATCTCAAAACAATGTAAGTTTTCTATGAAGTTTTTGGAAACCAGACAACCGTCGTAAGGGCGGACTCGGTCCTTTGGTTACTTCTGTATTAACTAAAGCTTCTAGACGCGTCTACCGCCGCTATGAAAGGCGATTATACTAGGACAAGAAAAAGAGACTATCGCGGCATGGTCAACGATCTAGGTCTTTCCTTGACGCGATTCTATAATGGGTAAGAGGGTCTTGATAGTTTCAGATGGCTGAACGACTTCTAATGTCTGTCTAGTATGGTGAACGACTACTTCAGCCAAGCTGCTATCGATTTCTTCCTCGGTAATGTTACTTCATTGGTTTTCGACGAGTTTGAGGCCACGATGATGACTAAAGACCCTGGTGTGTCGATGTCCAAGATGCGCGAGCTGGCGATAGAAACATCACAGAAGATTGCTATCGAGGATGACAAGGAAGATTTCCTGGGTGGCTGGACTCTTCTGAGCCCCCATGTGTCTGACACTGTGAGAACGTTTCCATTTGAGGAAGTTGTCCTCCTCTTGACTGATACGGCATTGTATCTCTGTCGGTTTGACTGGAACCTCGACAAGGTGTCTTCGTTCGAGCGCGTCGAACTAGGGCACATCATTGGAATCAAAGTCGGCACCTATATCACATCGACGATTTCACCTGCACAAGCCGACGAGTCCAAGAATGTGGGGATGGTCATCACCTACGAACCAGGAAAGACGGACATTCAGCGAACGAACACGCGTTCACTCTCCAATATGTCAGGCCAGCCTGGGTCTTCGTCCACCGCGAAATCCGGGGTCCTCGATGGCCCTTCGCCTGCACCTGCCACGACCACTGGGGTGTTGAACCAAGGGATTTTGAATGCCTTTGCGCCTAAGGCACGATCGCAACCTCCGCGCAAGATCGCTCTCAAGGCTCCATATTCGCACACATCCATTTCTGACGCTAGGAAAGTCAAGCGAATGACGGAAATCGAGCAGATTGAAGTGATTGCGAGTGAGATCGAGCGGCTGGTACTTTTGAAACAGCCGCCACCACCTGATGCAGGAGGCAGCCAGCGCTCCGCGACCATGGTAGAGAAGGGCGATATCATCTCTCTTGCGGAAGCAAAGAAGAGTACGGGGATCTTAGAGCAACTCGGGCACTCACTCAAGAAACTGGTCTGGGCGTAATAGGATGAGCCGCATACGAATTGAGTTAACCGTGGATACACACATACGTAATGTTTATAGCGCAATAGGCAACATCAAGATACATTCGCAACTTGAATGATATGCTATGAGTGAATGCAGCTCCACTATATCTAGGTCAAGACACCTGGCGAGCATTGGCTCGGTACAGGTGCATCTGATATCGCATGTTTTCGAGCGCAATCGGATAGCGCAGTCCTTGCGCAAGCCGGAACCATAGTGAATCATGGGACTCAAGCTTCGTCCACGAGCAGCCTTCATCTCCACTTTCACTCGCAACCTGGCTCCTGCGCTTCTCCGGTGGAAGTAGCGTATGGTCCATCAACCAGGCCATCGGGTATTTCTTCCGGTTGCCGCCGATGGCGGCCTCAGAGTACGAGCCGGGGCTGTCGACAACTAGTAGCAGAGACCCGGGCGGTATGAGGCGAGAGAGCTGGCGGAGGAAGGCGGTGGTGGCGCCGACGCCGAAGGTTGTGTAGAGCTCGTTGAGCGTGAAGAGGAGGGTGACGAGGATCGGTCCGGAATCAGGGGACGGGGAGAGCAAGGCAGGAATCTCTGTGCTGGACTGGGACGATGCTAGGATGTCACGCTGCCGGAAGCGGGAGGCAAGGCGGTTGGGCGCGATGAAGGCGCCATTCGACGCCTTGAGGGCGGCGTTGGCGTAGCGGGAGAGCGGAGGCGGTGTGGTGAGGGCCTCGTGGAGTTTGTGCACGACGGTGTCCCAGGGGCCGATATCTAGGAGGGTGAGGTCACCGGCGGGTACGGCGGATGAAGAAGGGGTCGGAGAGGTAGATGCGGAGGCGGATGAAGGTGTGGATAGCGAGCGCAGATACGAGGCAAAGGCGACGATCTCGGCTGCGCCGCCGCCGATAGCAAGCACCCTCAGCTTCTGCTTCGTCGTGCTTTGTTCTTCTCCAGCCGGCCGGGCCTCACCGGATATCTGCGTCTCGGCGAGGTTCACCGCGAGAGTATCCGGCCCAGTCTCCCCTTCCGTAACCTGTCCGGCGCTCTCACTTTCGGTGCTCTCACTCTCGACACAGTCGGCGCCCATCATCTCCGTCAGATGATCGCTTAGGTCCTCCAGCACCTTTGCATAGCACAGCGCCCGCGTGGGACTCCATCTCGCAGCATACACATCGAGATACTCCTGACGGGCGAAGGCGGCAGCGAAGTCGCGCTCATACAGTGCGGCCTTGACCTCCTGCAGCGTGGCTGCGAAATCCCGGCTCCCAAGCACAGAGCTAAAGGCGGCTTGGAAAATGTCCAGGAGTGTCTGCTGGTGCTTGAGGCCTGCGGGCTCCTCCGGGGCCGTCTGTGAGTAAGGTGGAGGAGCGATTGATGAAGAGACCTTTTGCGCGGGTTTGTTGGATGCTCTGACAGGTTTCGATTTGGGGGGTTTTTGAACCATATTCCTTGCTGGGGTGTATGGTGTGGCGGGGAGATTGTCCACTGGTTTTAATTTATAACAATGTCGTGAACGGGGGCTGGGATTTGTTGTCCGTGTTTGTTTGTCTTGATGTGCAACAGAAAATTTGAGTTTATTTTTTTAAGTAGCGACATGAGGTAGTGTCACTGACTTTGCTGCTACGGATCATTGGATGAGTGAAGCATCACACAGTGCGCCAACTATTACTTTGTGCCTCAGTAGAAGCACCTCATAAGATGATGTGATAGCCGTCAAAATTTGCTGTAGTCACTCGTCTTTCTATTCTAACTCTATCTTTTCGCATGCCCTGCCATACTCAGTTCAATCATCGTTTTATCGAACAATATGGGAGACTATGTGACCTCTGCACACGAGACTTGGTACGAGTTTGACCCAGACGATACCGGCACACTGCACGAGTTTCGTTCAGCGTCCAAACAAGCGGCAGAAGATGTTCTCCAAACTATTTCTACCGAACCCATCCGGAATAGCATCGGCAGAACTGAAAGATGCATTCAAGTCTATGTTGCAGCATCAGACGTCAGGTCCATTCACGGATGGTGAGTCCTGGCACGCGTATCGAAAAGAACAACTAGCAGCGCTCTTTGGCCATTTCAAATTAATACAGAAGGATGATGTGCTCAATCGTATCATATATGTGTACGAAAATGCTCTCATGGCTCCCATGTAGTTTAAAGTAGGCGCAATGGACTGACTCGACTACATAAGATCTAAAGGGAAAAAAATCACCGTAATCACAGGGGGACCGCAGTATGCACAGGAATCAATGACCAGGGTATTACATCCTTGGGCAGCGAGTCATGAGGGAGCAAGTCGGCGATCCTGGCCGCCAGGGTAGCCAAGGTGTCACACAGGTCACGATGGTTGCGGGCGAGATTATGGACATCTGCAAAGTGTTGGGGGTCTCGTCTGCAGCTCAGTTGTGTCGGCCATTTGTTGTCCGATTGAATTATGGCTGGACCAAGAGTCAACTAAGTACCTATCGCTTTGCAGCTCCTCCAATAAGGTTGCCCCATGCTATCAACCTAGTGCACGTGTGCGGTGCAATGGCATTGGAGCGAGTATAGTGCCACGTGAATACATAGGTCGCTCGAATGTAGAATGAGTGAGGCAAATAGCAGAGTGAAATGGAGTCAATGTACATGTCCGATTTTCACGATATATGCAACCCCCGTGACTACAAACCCAATGTGCATGAGCTCGACTAAGCCATGAAACTAGGCAAGGCTGAGGGCATCACTTCCTAAGGTTGCATGAGTTCCAAGCAACGGGATGATCAGGGACAAGACTCTGCTGGTAGATCATATCGTTTCATGCTGCCATTAGGCTGATTAGGTGTGTCTGCGATGTATGGTTGGAGGGAGTTGTTTCACTACATAGGTAATGGAATAAGATTGATTCTAGTGAGTGGAGGGGATCGTATCAGATTGGGACAGCTTAGTAAAGGCCCGTTGAGATGACGGAGTTCAATTGGTTGCTTAGTGAGCCCCAGGACTGCTTCGTGTCAGTACTCAGGTAGGTTAGGCGTGAAGAGATGAGAGATGGAATGCAGTCAATAATACCACCAACCGGGATATCCAGATTCGTATAGTTCCCAGGAGATCATTTCTATCGACAATACCTACAAGGCGGGCGTGGACACGGGTGTTAAAGCTTCGAATTATAGGTCCTACATATCCAATGATAACAAGGCTGGAGAAGTCCCAGCCGACCATCACGGTACGCCTGACTCGAGCTTCCATTTGAACAATTGCCTGCTGGTGTGAAGAATGGTACGAATGTCAGGCTGACGTAGGAGCCAGTGGTCAGAACGGAGAGAGGCGCCTTATGTCAACAAGAGAACAGATAGCGTATTGACCTACAGTATCCAGCTGAAGCGAGAGATGACCATACTTGGGAGTATTGAAATCGAGAGATACCTAAGGTAGCCCATCTACGCGGAGTATCATGGACTTCCAATGTTTGCACAGACAGGTACGTACCTACTTAAGTACTTACCTAGGTACCTATCTATGACATCCAAAGCTCCCTACGACCATGCGTGCCCAGATGCAGACAATTTTTATCTGCTGGCCACGGTGGCAAGTACCCTGGTATCTTGTAGAAATCAACCAGCATCCATCAATGAAATCTCTGCGAAAGCTCCGTTAAAGAGGATCCTCGAACGCTCCCAGGACACTGAAATATGATGTGATGCAATAATGGGGTCCCACACTGGCCTGCTTTGGCCCAGAGAGGTTTGGACTGTCTCGGGCCTGGCTGCTCTGGCAGCAGCAAAAGGCCCCACCTCAATGTACTCAATGCCCACCGCTGACGATGGACGGGCGAGCTGGGCGAGCCCGGCGGTCTAGTGAGCCACCACACACCTGTTGTGTCAGAGACGAGGGGCCTATGCCGGAACTGCACCGCTCGAGCAGAACAGCTTTAACCAAATCTTCCCACCATACCTTCCATCCTCTGCTCTACTTTTCTTCCCTCTTCCATTTCCGAACCACCTTCACCTCACGATCCCTTCCCCCATATAGATCAATTAGCAGAACACCGCAATCATGGGATACACCGAACAAGACTGGCTGGCCATCAACACCATCCGCATCCTCGCTGTAAGACTTGGCCTCTCTTCCCAACAAACACCCCGCCCCCGCCATGACGCCCGTGCCCCGCCATCGTGAAATTCACCACCCAAAGCTCTTTTTTCCCGCAATTGCCTCACCCCATTTGAGAAACCGAGAAACTGACGATACTCTCGTTCCTAGGCGGATGCCACAGCTAAGGCAAACTCGGGCCACCCTGGCGCCCCCATGTATGTCTTGCAACCATCTCAATTCGTGTAGTGAATGCTGCTAACCCACCATGTAGGGGAATGGCACCGGTTGCCCACGTTCTTTTCAACAAGCACATGAAGTTCAACCCTAAGAACCCCGACTGGTTGAACCGCGATCGATTCGTCCTTTCGTAAGCTGGAGCTTCATATACTATTTTGTTGCGCTTCCAGGCATTATTGACCGCGTTCAAACAGGAATGGTCATGGCTGCATGCTTCAGTATGCTCTCCTCCACCTCTTCGGCTACGCCGTGTCTATGGACGACTTGAAGGCCTTCCGAGTGAGTCTTCACCAAACGTGGTTCATGTGACCAAGAAGAGATCGGGGCTAATGCGTACTCAAGACTGTGGACAGCATCACTGCTGGCCACCCGGAGTCTCACGATACCCCGGGTGTCGAGGTCACAACTGGTCCTCTTGGACAAGGTATTTCCAACGCCGTCGGTCTGGCTCTTGCCCAGGCCCAAACGGCTGCCACCTTTAACAAGGACGGCTTCCCTATCGTTGACAACTACACATACTGCTTCTTGGGCGACGGTTGCTTGATGGAGGGTGTCTCTGGCGAGGCCTCGTCTCTGGCTGGTCACCTTCAACTCGGCAACCTGATTGCCGTATACGACGACAACCACATCTCCATCGACGGTGATACCAACTGCGCCTTCACCGAGGATGTCGTCAAAAGATACGAGGCCTACGGCTGGCACGTAGTGACCGTTGACGACGGTGATAACGACCTTGACGGCATGGAAAAGGCCATCGCCGCTTGCAAGGCCGTCAAGGACAAGCCTTCCATGATCAAGCTCAAGACCACCATTGGCTTCGGATCCCTGCAGCAGGGCACCCACAGTGTGCACGGCTCGGCGCTCAAGGCGGACGACATTAAGCAGCTGAAGAAGAAGTTCGGCTTCGATCCCGAGCAGAGCTTTGTCGTTCCCCAAGAGGTCTATGACATGTACCACAAGCACGCTTCTGACGGTGCTGCCGCCGAGGAGGAGTGGAACAAATTGTTTTCCAACTACGCAAGCAAGTACAAGGCCGAGGCTGCCGACTTGACCCGCCGCCTCAAGGGAGAGCTTCCTGAGGGATGGGAGAAGAGCCTTCCCGTCTACACTCCCAAGGATTCTGCCGTTGCCTCGAGAAAGCTTTCTGAGACCGTTTTGACCAAGCTTGAGGCTGTCCTGCCCGAGCTGATCAGCGGATCTGCCGATTTGACTGGCTCAAATTTGACCCGGTGGAAGGATGCGACTGATTTCCAGCCTCCATCTACAGGTCTCGGCAACTACGCCGGCCGATACATCCGCTATGGTGTTCGCGAGCATGGAATGGGTGCTATCATGAACGGTATTGCTGCCTATGGTACTCTTCTCCCCGCCGGTGGTACCTTCTTGAACTTCGTTTCCTACGCTGCCGGTGCCGTCCGTCTGGCTTCGCTTTCCCAACAGCGTCTCATCTGGGTCGCCACCCACGATTCTATCGGTCTAGGTGAAGACGGTCCTACACATCAGCCTATCGAGACCCTTGCCCACTTCCGTGCTCTGCCTAACTGCATGGTCTGGCGCCCAGCCGATGGTAACGAGACCAGTGCCGCTTACTATGTTGCCGTCACCTCCAAGCACACTCCCAGCATCATTGCTCTATCGCGACAGAACCTGCCCCAACTGGAAGGTTCCACCATCGAGAAGGCTGTCAAGGGTGGCTACGTTGCGCACGAGGTCGAGGGTGCTGACATCACTCTTGTCTCTACCGGCTCCGAAGTCTGCATCTGCATTGACACCGTCAAGGAGCTTGCCGACAAGCACGGCCTCAAGGCTCGTGTTGTCTCTATCCCGTGTTTCGAGGTCTTCGATGCCCAGAGCAAGGAGTACCGACTCAGTGTTCTACCTGATGGCATCCCATCTCTGTCTGTTGAAGTCATGAGCACGATGGGATGGGAGAGATACACTCACGAGCAGTTCGGTCTCAACCGATTCGGCGCTTCTGGTGCTTACAAGGACGTCTACAAGGCAAGTTCTCAAGTGCCCGATTGTTGACATGAAAACTGACAAGTACTACAGAAGTTCGAGTTCACTCCTGAGGGTGTTGCTAAGCGCGCTGTTGCCACTGTCAACTTCTGGAAGGACGTGCCCAACATTCGCTCTCCTCTTAACCGCGCGTTCCAGCAGCTCATCTAAGAGAAGAAGTTGCGAGATGAGGAAAAGAATTGGAATGACCCATGAAATATTATGAAAACGACAGGCGCGGTAGATAATTGGACTGGCGAGATCTGGGTTACGGGTTTATAGACGCTGGAGTCAAAATAGTCGAGACCTATGACCATACGAATGCATTTCAAGACGAACTTAGCAACTTTTACTGCTTCCTAATTGCGCGATGCCGTTTGATCGCTGATGCCGGTGAACTCATGACTACCTAGTCAGGATCCGGCAGTCAGAGTAGATTATATTAGGACTGTGGCCATGCATTAAGTATATTCGAGCGACAAATCCTCCCAAGAAGTGCTCAAACCCCGTGCCTGAGCGGCACATCCTGAGGTAACTGACCCTGAGTAATAGGGCCCTTTTGTTCTCATATATACGCCCGAAGGCTTGGGTGCGAGCGCGAGTTTCGGGCACAGCGCCCGACATGTGATAACTTCAGGCGATGGACGAGACTATGGCTGCCTCCCAT
The DNA here is from genome assembly GCA_022578815.1 of Xylariaceae sp. FL0016. Classification (NCBI taxonomy): domain Eukaryota; kingdom Fungi; phylum Ascomycota; class Sordariomycetes; order Xylariales; family Xylariaceae; species Xylariaceae sp. FL0016. The sequence goes on from MU388755.1 coordinate 302,698, forward strand.
TCTCCTCTCCCAATGGCTCTGGAGGTCTGTTACCAAGTCTCGAAATATCGTGACACATTGGGGTTATCTCATTCCCCCTCGCCCTCATTACCTCCGTGATCCATGCCTGGCGCCGGCGGTCTCTCTGTCCACTTTTTCTGGACTTCCCGCCCGACTCTCTCGAGTCGGACTGCCGCTCTTCGCGCCTCAAGGGCCTCGTCGCTGCTCCCTGCCACTACGAGACCAACGAGCATGGGTGGGGCATCAGAATCTTCCTCATCTTCTTCCTCGTCGTCGTGGGCACCCCGGAAATTAGGCGTCTGGGGGACAAATGGTTGGGTGGGTTCGGCGCCGATTCCAGCGCCTACGCCGGGGATGTGTGGTTGTGGCGAGACGGCGGGATGGGTCTGCGGGAGGTCGGAGGGCTCCTCGTCTGGGTTTATGCGCTGCGAGGCGGCGAAAGCGAGAGCGCCGGGCGTGGGGAGGTTGGCTTCGCCGGCGCCACCGTTGAGGGAGAGGGACAAGAGGTGGTTCGCCGCACTGTCTGCGGTCCCGGCCGGGTTCGGCGGTCGCGCGGGCCGGGAGCTGAGGTAGGAGTGTAGGAGGACGGGCCCGTTGGCGTCGTGCTCGACCATGATGCGCTGGGGCTCACCGAGGCCCAGGCGGAGAGCGGACTCGTGGGCGCTGAGGGCGGTGTGGGAGAGGGAGGTGAGGGATTGGAGATGTGTTTGGGTGCGCGAGGAGGAAATGAGGGGGTGGAGGGCGCGGTCGGTGAGGTGGAGGGCAAGAGTCGAGTGGTGGGAGGGGAGGTTGGCCATCTTGATAACTGCGTGCTCGAGAGATGTCACGTGAGGTCGTCGAAGGAAGGAAGTGCGTGGTACGATAGAGATAAGGTAGCAGCAATTAATAGTCTGCCTGGGCAGGCTCGTGAGCCGTTGCTGTTCGGTGACCTTGTCCGTGGGTGATGGTGGGGTAATGAGGAATAGACAGTCGCGAATATCGAGTGCTTGATGTGAATTAATGGACCGAACCAGCGGAAGGGGCTGGTGTTCATGATTCCAGGCAAGTAGGACGGCAGAAATAAAGAGCACTTGATCGATATGTCAGGTGCGTTACACGACGACCTCCAGTGCCGCAGGATGCTCAAACAGCGACCTTGAATGCTGGGAAGCGGTGCTTGCGTGGGGGATGCCCCTCTCCGAGATGCTTCCAGCCCGAAGGTTCCATGTGAAATGCTCTGCGGGATGACGGCAGAGCGTTGGCGCTAGACTTTTTCAGACAGTACATGAGGTAGGTGCCTTAGGTACCTAACCTCCAGCTATTTATTAATTAATCTAACCTCATTCAAGAATGCCAGAAAAGTACCTGCCTAAGGCAGGTGCATCCCGAAGATGTCTAGGATTCTTTCTGCCCGACACTTCCAAAATATTACCTATAAGTTTGAGGTAAGTGCATACCTGAGTTGGGTCCTCGGCTCCTTTTGGTCTGAGCTGGCAACTGCACCCAAGACTGCACGACTGCACGACTGCATGCGGACGGTTATGACGGATCAGCTATTGGCGAGTGCTGGCGACGGGTGCGAGATGAGTTCATAGCACAGGGCAGATTCTGATCGAATAGAAAGCGTGACCGCCCATTTTCACATTCTTCGGAGAAATCTTCCCGCCTCCGTGTTACCTCTCCGGTCCTGAGTTCCTATCAGGCTTCAGTAGCTCTTCATTAAGGGAAGAGGATTGAGAAGGGTCCTCAGCTCCTCTCTGTCTGACTGACCCCAGAGCCAAGCTGCCGACTGACGGAGCCGCCGCCCTTCTTTCATTGCAGCAAACGGAGCATACCTAATTCCTTTTGCATTTCTAACACTACAATATCACTTACTCCCTGACCTCCTGCATTTCGTTCACAATCGGATACCTGATAGGCTTCGACCACACATGCAGACCGGAAGTTTGTATTACTGTCTGAGTCCTGTGAAATTCGAGAATGCTGTCCACACGCCAGCCCAGCTAGCGAAAGCCGTGTGGGACGAAAGAGGATCACCGTAGAGCCATGAGCGCCAACCATGCCAGTGGTGGAGCTATGGGCTCGTCGAGGAGCCTGGCCAGACCCGCGAACGCTGTGAACCCACCGCGTCGAGCCAGACCACCGGCGCGTAGCGTAAGTTGTGTGCTCTAGCTTGTGTCGTCATCCCAAACCGTTTTGTTTTTTGTTGTCGCAAATTTCTTGCAACACTCGAGCTTTGCGAACCCCTTTCCTCCATCAATGCAGTGTGACACGGTGCGCTGACGCGATGAATCGTCGGCGACAGAAGCTGCGCAACGGCACTTGGATTATTCCCAGCACCGGCGAACGGACGAGACGACAGTTTACCCTGCGATCCCCCCATTTCGACGGTCCCGATAACGATGATACCCTGCGGTCGCTTGCTGAAGGCGAGACCTGGAAGGAGAAGGCTTGGAATCTATGGCATAACCTGCTCATTACTCTGAATCGCCTCGCAACATGGCTACTGTCATCCAAAGGTCGGGGAACTGTGAAATGTTCCATTGCCTATCTGTTGGCCAGCATGGGCACCTTCTACCATCCTGCAGCCCAATTCCTTGGTCCCATGGATGGCAAGCATATTGTCGCCACCATTGTAACCTACTTCCATCCGGCGAGGTCAGCGGGTTCACAGATTGAGGCTGTCACCATAGCGGTGGTTGCTGTGTGCTATGCTATGTTCATTGGGACCTGCTCCATGGCTACGTCGGTACTCTTCTACGATCGATTGGATATGCAGGGTCTCTCGTATGCCCTGATACTGATACTCTTCATCGGATTTGGCTTGGGCTTTGTCGGCTGGGTAAAACAGAGGCTTAACAACCCCCTCGTAAGCGTCGGTGCAAGTATAGCATCCATTGGCATCATCACCATTATTACGAAGGAGGGTTCTGTCCATAACGGTGTCTTCTCTAACAAGAAGATCATTCAGTATCTCAAAATATTGCTGATGGCGACCGTTATATCGACACTTGTCAACCTTCTTCTCTGGCCTGTCTCAGCCAGACATACCCTGCGCAAATCCATGCGAATAGCTTCGACTTCTCTTGGTAACATGCTATCAATGATATCTAATGGTTTCTTAAGTGGTGCCGAGGACGACTTTACTAGCAAGCCATTCACTACGGCTAGTTCGACCTTCACTTCGACTCTGGCGCAAATGAACAAAAATGCGAGAGAGTCCAAGTATGAGTACTACCTTCTTGGGCAAGAACGAACCTACCGACACGATAAGATCGTTGTGAAATCAATGGAAAACCTCGCCCAATCACTTGGTGGGCTTAGAAGTGCGGCCAACACGCAATTCGAACTTCTCAAGGAGGTCTCTCAAGGCCCGTTGTCTGCCCAGTCGATACGGTCACCCAGCACTAATTCTTTCTCGCCGCTGTTTGGTCGATCTTTGTCCTTTTCTCTCAAGAGCGGTAATCGATTTGGCAGTCTTTCGGCTATCGACGAGGCACCGGATGAGAGAAGTGACCGAGAAGACGAACCGACCCCGACACGAGAACTTCCGCCCGGCTTGGCCACGAACCCAAAGACGCCCGCTGAGATATTCGAACTCTTCATCGTTCGACTCGGTCCATCAATGAAGTCGTTGGTTCATACGATGTCTGAGATGCTCAAAGAACCTCCCTTTGGTGCGCCTGGCTCACAAATCGAAGTGAACGAGCAATTCAAGCAGAGTCTTGTCCAAGCCGTCCAGTTGTACAATCAATCTAGAGGAAAAGCCCTCGAGGAGCTGTACAAGACTATTGAGTTTGGTCGAGCAAGGTCTGAAACAGTTCAAGCAGATTTCGAGGAAGTCGCAGCCGCTTGTGGGCACTTTGCTTTCAGTCTTTTGAGCTTCGCAGATGAGATGCAGAAGTATCTTGACACTTTGGAAGATCTCAAGTACGCCGAGGAACAGGGCAAGAAGACTTGGCGATGGATGATGTTTTGGAAGAAGATCAGCTTTGGTCGCGGAAGACTACCAGAAGAAGAAGATCCCGAACGTCTGGCTTTATTGAAGCCCGTGCCACGTATGAGACAGTCTAAGCTACCTACAGGAATGCGCGACGCCATGAAGAACCGCAAAGACGGTCTCGGCTGGGACACCGCGCCTGAAGATGGGGGACTGTGGAATCGCTTTGTTCGCAGCACTTCGCGAAATATGCACAACTATTTCCAATTCCTGGCAAGAGATGACAGTAGGTTTCTTCGTTCGCTTTGGCAACTTTGTTTTACTAATATTTTCTCTTAGTTCGCTTCGGACTCAAGGTAGGCTTTGGTGCCACAGTCTACGCTATGTTTGCTTTCATCCCTGCCACCAAGGAATTTTATGGACACTGGAGAGGCGAATGGGGTCTTTTGTCTTTTATGATTGTGTGCTCCATGACGGTAGGCGCATCGAATGCTACTGGCATGGCTCGTTTCACCGGCACTGTCATGGGTGCTGCCTTTGTGGTGATCAATTGGTTGATAGCAGACGGCAATCCTATCGGTCTTGCGCTTCTTGGCTGGGCCGTCTCGTTTGGTGCGTTCTACATCATGGTCGACCGCGGCAATGGGCCATTTGGTCGGTTCATATTGCTGAGCTACAATGTGTCATCACTGTACGCGTATTCCCTCACGCAAAGAGTGGAAGATGACGACGATGATGAGGGTGGTATCCATCCAAGAATCCGAGAGATCGCAATGCACAGAGTATCGGCCGTCACCTGCGGCATCATATGGGGCCTCATCGTCTGCCGCCTAATCTGGCCCATGCCTGCACGCAGAAAGTTCAAAGAGGGGCTGGCAGTGCTATATCTGCAAATGGGCTTGATATGGAAGCGAGGACCCCTTGCCATTCTTCTCCGCGAAGATGCCACAGCAAAGAGCTACATGAAGATGGGCGAGCAGGCGGCCATGCAGCGTTATGCGACTCAACTCCAAACGCTCCGTGCAGCCGCGAATAATGAGTACGAGTTGCGGGGCCCGTTCCCGTTCGAGGTGTATGGGCACATTATGGCATCTACACAGCGTGTACTGGATGCATTCCACGCTATGAGTTTAGTGACGCAGAAGCACGGGCAACTCACAGAGGGAGAGAAAGCATTACTATACCATACAGCGGATGAACGAGCACAGCTGTGCGCTAGGATTTGCCATGTGTTCCAGGTTCTCGCCAGTAGCGTGATGCTGGAATACCCGCTCACCGATGCGATTCCGAGCGTCATGGTGATACGCGATAAGTTGCTGGGCAAGATATTCCGGTTCAGAAAGGAGCACAACGAGGCGCTAACGCCGCTTGAAGAAGTACCTGATGAAGTGGTGGGGAGTCCAGGAAGTGTTCACAGTACCATCGGAAAAGGGAATTCGAACGCGAACGGGAAGAGGAAGGGCCCGGGAATGTTGGGCGCGATAGGCAAGGTGCCGAATCTGGGGAATGTCACTTTGGAGGAGCCCGACTACGGGCTGCTTTATGCGTACGCGCTGGTTACCGGCCAGGTGGCTAAAGAACTGAAGGTTGTCGAGGAAGAGATTGAGGGCTTGTTTGGCCGTCTAGACGAGGACGCACTGCTTCTACAGTGAGAGGTTCACTGATCCTCCCACTATCAGTACTGTGTCGAGGACAGTTCGGGCCATGTTCCACCAAATGAATAGAAGAATTAGTAGCAGGCATACATAAAACAACCCTACAGCCTTGGCGGGCTCGTCACTCCTCGAAATGGGTCTCTTTTGAGGGTCGAGTTTGGCGTTAGAAGCATGGGACTTGCTTCCTCTGTAGTACATCAATGAAGCCAGGTCCATGCACTTGTTCTAACATCGCTGTCCTCCTAAATACCTTAATGGTTATAAGTGTCTCGCTGGCCGCATGTTCACCCTGGTGTGGGGGAGGGGGAATCCAGTGTCAACATACGACTTTCATGATACCAAGTTTGAAAAACTGAAGTTTGAATGTCTTTCCTTGAAAATGTACACTATTTCCTAACCTGGACGCCCAAATTGGAAAATTGGCAGGCCTCCCCAACTCCATGATGGTAGCAGGTCTGTTGTTGGTTCTTTGATTCCTATTCCTTTACAGCTGCAGATAAACGCGGCTTCTATACACTCTACATCACTCCCGGGGCCCCACGCTCATTCGTCATATCCGGATTTGGTGCCGATAAAACCTTCGCTCTGCTTCCGCCTCCGCCTACCGACAACCTCACGCACCCACTCGCTGATGGTAAAGCCCCAGTGGCCAGCGACGAGCACGCCGCTGAGGACGTTGATGACCTTGACGGCAAAGGTGAGGAAGCCGTCGCGGCGCTCCTCGATGGTGAGGAGGATGGGCTCGATGTCGTACTTGAAGAAGAGGCCGGGGACCATGCGCTCGTTGACCTCCTTGGACTGCTCGGTGACGGCGTATTGGTTGGTGAAGATGGTGCGGGAGGTACTGCCGTCGACGCTGTAGACGGTGGGGACGACGGACATGTAGTACTGGAACTTGTGGAAGTGCGCCTCAGCCGGGTTAATGGTGCGGTCGAGAGGGTTAACGAGGGAGGGATAATAAGGGCCAAAAGAGAGCTCGGAGATGACGTGGGAGAAATTGAAGGCTGGGTTGGTCGGTTCGCGTCAGCTTGGAGACTAGGTAGCTGGTCTGATCATGGAACGGGCGTCTAGGGCCAGAAAAGAGTGTGCGCATAGGGCTGTCTGACTTACCATTGTGATCCAAGTGTTCCCCAAATTCGGCATACCCGTGACCTCGTGCCGTGATGTGAAAGTCGCCCTGAACCTTGTTCAGATCCAAGCTACCGTAGACGCGGCAGCTGTCGGCCTTGTTCCCCCAGAGCCTGGGAGTCTTTCCCCAGCGGGCCTTCTTGCGGCCCATGGCGACGATGTCGTGGACGTGCTCCTCGCCGAAGCCCTCGTCGTGCCAGCCGGCGCCGGTGATGGCGCGGCCGTTCTTGTCCTTGCCCAGCTTGTGGATGCCCTTCGCGTCGACCCACTGGCCCCAAGAGGTTGGGTCCTCCTTGAGACGCGAGGCAGCGAGGATGCGGTCGCCGGCGGCGTCCTGGACGTTGACGTGCAGGTCCTTGCAGGCCATCTTGACGACGATATCCAGGTTGATCTGCATGCTATGGCCGACGCCCTTCTCGACGCTGAAGTTGTGGTCTTCGGTGCCGCGCCACCAGCGCCCGAGCTCAGTCCAGAGCAGGAGGAGCGAAACAAGGGATATGGCGATGGTCCATTTGCCGCCGCCCGAAGTCCGTGTTACGTACTGGGGTTTCGATTTGGCTGCGAAAGAGATGGGGCGTTAGTTGAAGTCGGGCTTAGGGGAGACATGGAAAAGATGGAAGAGGAGATACGTACGAAAGGCATCGAATGCCCTGACAAAGCCTCCAGCCTCTGGCTCCTCGCTGTAGTGGCTTTTCTCGTCGTAACCGTTCATCATGATTGCGGGTTCGTCGGTATTTAGGGGATCGGGATTTGTGCTGATGACAGGCAGAGGACAAGGTTTCAAAGGATAGATTTCCGATGCGAGTCCCAGCAGTATGTCGTAAAAGCACCACGATATGACCGAGTCAATCAATTGGGGTCTTGTTTGCGCCCCAAGCCGAATCCTCGAAGGCGCTGCAGGCTCTCGGGAATATGTGGCGGCGTAGCTTTAGCACTGCATCTGAGAGATGGCAGAGGATACGCCAACGGCTGGCGAGCGACAGAGAATGGGAATGAGTGAATAGATATGTATCGATCAAAGCATCGCAGTCATGGACAATCACAGCGCATGGCGGAGGGGCTGTACGACGATCAATTGGCTGGGCGTGGTGGTCGTTGGTCGTCGGCGTTGAAGACTCTCGACGATGCGCTAAGCCAGTGAATTGTTTGAGGACAGCTTTCACTCCATCCTGGCTCTCCATACGTTCGTAATCCATGTCACTCAATGCAAGTGGAAGTCAGGGTCCAGCCGGCCGTTATTGTGGAGAACTGCCGCGTCCGTATGGAATGGGCGATTAGAAAACGTACCTAAGCCATGGATGTATGTATCAGTTCCGGTTAGGTGCAAGCGCCCGCCTTACCTAATAATCCTCCAAAAAGTACATACATACCACGCGCCTTGAAAATATGTACGGTCGGTATATACAGCGCGGGTGTAAGTCGCGTATAGCTCCAACGGGTATCATGAACCCGAGCATGCCCATTGCGTTCATCTGCTTAAACTCATTAGAATAATGGAGCCAAATCAAGCTCAGTTTGGTCTATATTCTCTACCTATGTTACATTATCTCTCTCACTCTCCATCTACGGTACTCTAGGTATGTATCTCCCGTTCGCTAGCGAGCGAAGCACAACCCCGTCGATGCCTACGGTACCTACGACATGTGGCCCCGTGGTTCGTCTACAATGGCAACCTTCCCATCCGTACCAGCTCTTGAGTGATATTCGAGTCTGACTGGCTGGCCGCATATATCATGTTACGCGCCACTTGCCGAGCCACCTGCTTTTCCGTCCTGACTCTCTGCACAAACGGCGAGACGTTTTCGTTCTCGTACCCAGCCAGCTCGCCTCCGATCTCGTCAAGCCGCCGTAGCCAGAATAGCCACCGTTGGGAACTGAATCCTCCTGTTACTGATTGCACTCCGGCTTCCGCCGCCAATGGACCTGTCTGGCAGATCTGCTCGGGTATGAGGGCCGAGAGACTCCCATCGGCTGTGCCATCTCCCACCTCACAGAGTTGCACAATCCGTTTCCCTGCTCGCATGAGCCATGCGTCTACGGCCAGGAGCAGATCAGCAATCGTCAGCATGTCTACCGATCTTCCATTATTTTCACTATCTTCGCCCCCAGGCTCGACAATAGCTCTGACTAAGCGTCGGTCTGATTCCAACGTATCTCGGAGTACGAGAAGCGCGATACCACACTATGAAAGCCCATGTCAGTCAAGACTGTCCAAGAAATCTCGGGAAATAACCAAGAGTCAGGTCACATTTGAAAAGGCGCCAGCACTCTCCAGCGGAATTATCCCTGCCAACGTCTGGAATAGGGGCGGAGTAGAATCTTCTTACCAAGCCGTACGCCCACTGAGCTGTGCTAGCTGCTGCCAGTGATGCCAGGAAGTGACTGAGCCTCACTCTCTGACTACGGCTCATTCGAGCGAAATCTCTCATCCAGTAGCTCGTCATATTTGGGACCAGCATTGGAAGGTCTTGCCAGAGATATTGCTACGACGCCCATGATGATTAGCAATGATTTGGTTAGGCCACTCTGGTCAACTATTGGACGTCTTTGCCAGTAGAAACTTGGGGGGAAAGAAGTTTTATGGTTCCTAAGAAGCGCTGACAAGGGGAGCAGCTAACCCTGAAAACTCACCTGGATCATGTCATCTCCTGTCCTAACGTACAGTGGCGCGTACTCTCTCTCCACCTCTCCGCTGCTCGCGAGACGACTTCTCGACACTAGAACATGGATAGTTAGCGATTTCTGAAGATTGATGATCCCCTTACGCAAGTCAGAGGACTGCAGTTTGGAGACTAGCTCACCCCGGGGATAGGAGTGTTCGATGCTACTCACACATTCCTCTGCTGGATGTCTCTAGTATCTGAATAACGAGTGATGCCACTGTGCTCTCGACACAGTGTCGTCCTGCAACGTAATATAGGTGCCATAGGTTTTGCAGCTGCGGTGCCCATGCTCCGGAGAAATCGACATCGGGCTCGGTGACAAAACGCGACGACAGATGAGCAATATTGTTTTCCGCCGTATTCCACAGACCCCTGATATCACCTGCCCTCGCACGAGCATCATCGGCCTCGCGCAAATGGATAAAAATGTCGGCGAACTCTGGATCAATGTCCTCAACAGAATCTGGATCTGATATCGGGGATAGGTGTTGTATGCTTCTGCCCTGCGATCCGGGAGTCGACATGGTGTTGTCGGCGGAGCCCTGGCTATAAGAAATAGAAGATAAAGCAAACAAGCAAGTCGAGATAGGTATATATAAGCAGCGTTGATACTTCGAGAAAAGATACCGGAGCGTGTGAGCTTATTGGCGACCAAAATAATGAACGATGCAAGTACGTGTCGGCAGAAAGCTCGTATTTTCTAACTCGCATATGATCTGCCAGGCATGGCGTCTTTTATGCCCCTTAAACTGTGAGGCGATACACTGACGAAAATTAGCAAATGTGACGACGACGACGACACCGAAAACCAGGGGCACATAATCAATCTCAGCTCTGATGTTACGCAGGCAGGTCTGGGCGTGGTCGAGGACCATAGTGATGCCAGCTGTGGGCCTCGACGGCGATTGACAGTTTGCGCTCGGTGGTCCTATTATTCATTGTTTCATTTCATCTTGGGGTCACGTCTGCCGCAGCGCAGACAGAATGGCACGCTGGAATCCCATGGGCGTGGCTCTTGTCTGCACGTCGACCCGTATAGGTACTCATCTCAGCTCATCTTTCATATCACTTACAAGTACTACTGACGTTTCAGCTGTTGCGTACAGTAATCCATGATGCCCGAGAACTAAAACGCAAAATGCAAACATGCCCTTCAGCCTCATCCATCTCGTCCAAATATAGTCACCTGATAGGGCTGCTGAGGAGGTAACGCAAGGCAACAGTGGCCAGTACCCGACTCGGTACCGACGATGCGCAATCGTAGCAGCAGCTCGACCGGGGCCGCAAGAGGTCGGCAGGCCGCCGGTAAGGCTCATGCAACGTCAAAAAGTCTTCGCTTGGCGGGAGCAGCCGCGTGGATGCTCATCTTCCTCGTCATGGACTTGCCTCCCGCTTTGCCTCCAGCTTCGCCTCCCTGAGGTACTCACCCAATCCGTACCGACCCTCGTCCAATCTGCTGCCCCTTTTCAGCATTTCGCTTGTTTCGAGGAGAGGAAAGGATCGCGATACTGAATGTGCTCCCCCATGCGGCCCAATCCTCGGCCCCAATCCTCCCTGCAGCTGCAACAGGGGGCCCACGCGCCACGGGATTCCATTTGGATGTCGGAAAATTGCCCAAGCCACTCTGTCTGCAAGAGAACGTCTCTCTCCCTTCTGCGCCCCGATAATAGAACACAGCGACAGATACGCCAGCAGCCATGGCACGACAAACTCCGGCCCGCCACATCGTCAGAGCCTCCGGAGCCGGACTTGGCCTCTCATGTTCCATTGGGTACCGCCGAAGAGTATTATGCATCATACTTGTTCTTGTGCATACCTTTTTTTTTTCGAGCTTGGAGTAGTGGTTTGTCGCCATGTCTCCAATGTGTCAAACAAACGTCACGCCGGGATCTTATGCCGAATCCTAGGACGACCATATCTACCTCCCTCCTGAATAAGCTCTAAGTTATAGTAAGACAAGGGTCCGATGAAAAGCCTGCATCCGTGGGTGGCCATGAGAATGAAATCATCCATCTAGGCAACCGTGGCTCGACGCAAGTTGTGCAGAGAGGGGAGATTTCTATTTGGGGCAGCGTGCTCGGTATACAAGTTCCCTAAGGGATCCTGTCGTGGTTGGAATTTGAAGTCAACACGGCACCGTCTGCTCATCTCCCAGTGCTGCGGGACACGGTGATGGTGAGATGGAACATACATACTCTCTACCTCTTGAAGCAAATAAGTAGGAACATACTATGGGTATCTCTACAAGGAATTCTTCAAAAAGTCATCGACATTGTATGTATCTACTTCCCCTGACTCGCATCTCACTGCGGACAACTCTACTATTAGGTTACTCTCTTCGCCGAACTAGCGCCTGGCTCTCGGGACTCACTATACTCAGTCGGAACTACGCCAAGCTCCCTCGAGCGCGACTCCCAATTACTTCCTCAATGAATCAGACTATATTTCATTCAAGACGTGCAAGCAAGACCGTCAGAATCATGCCAATACTACTGGCATGGATCCTATGGTTACAAACACGGATATCCCCAGAATGTAGGCACATATCACGCATTACTGAACGCAGACCCAGGGGATTAGCGGTAATGAAATCAATTCGGGTACCTAATCGATCTTAATTCTTCTTCGCTATCAGCCTAGTGTGTTTTCTCTGAGAAAGCATTCTGTAGAAGGGAGTGGATTGCTAGAGGTAGACATCATGAGTGTGTAATTTAGGGCAGAGAGAACATGAAAAAATCGCAAAACAAATCCGAAAGCCCGCAGATAAAAGAGACCCAGAGTTATAGCACATAGTACCTAGACAAGCAGTTTACTGATCCTCAGTCAGGAGTGGATCGCCCGGACCATACAGGAACACGGGGCAAGTTTGACTTCAGCATTTACTTCTTAGACATCAACCTCTGCTGCTCCGAGAGATACTCCTCGTCAGAGGCATCGAGAATGTCATACTCTTCGTCAGTGAGGAAACCATCCTCTGAATCATCGGCCCAGTCCTCATCATCGGCACACTCCTCAAACTCGTTCTCGTCATTGGTTGTGGGAGATGGGGCCAATGTGTCGGTTTCGGTTTCAGTCTCAGTCTCAGTCTCGGAGTTTGGTCGCCCCTCGTGAATGCTAGCGGAGGGTGACTCGTGCTCAAGTCTTGGAATAATCATGTGACTCTTTGCCATGTCGACCACTGATTCGGATCGGTGCTCGACTTCCGGTTCAGACTTGACTACAGTTGTAGGTTTAACTTGAGGAACTTGTCCCTGGACTGTGACATCACACCAAAGCTTGTGTCCGAACTTCTCGCCTTCTCGAGTGCTTAGCCGCCAGTAGGAGATCACCTTGCCATCACGATCCGGAGTACGCATTAAAACGGTGAAGGCGCATTCCTGGCCGGGGTTTAATGCGTTGTAACAAATTGTCGACTCTGAAGCAGAAACGAGCTCATGTATGCCAGCGGGGTGTGTGGGATCAACCGCTCCCATGTAATCTCCTCCGACGAACTTCACAGAGCATCCAGCAGGCCATGGAGTTGTGCCCTCATTTCGAAGCACCCAAGTCTGTTCGAATGTCTGGTTTCGTGGGAGCACCGTACCGTCAGCAACGGTATCTCTCTTGAAAATAGCAATAAGTTTAGCAGGAACTTGCTGCGGCACTGAAGAAGGGATTGTTGTCACAGAATCAACTATTTCCTTCTTTGTATCTACGGGCTCTTTAAGAGCCTCTTTCTTCTCGGCCACAGATTGCTGTACGGTGGGCTGCACATCGACTACAGTCTGTACAGGCGTAGCAGCAATGCTCTCACGCGCGGAGGCTGTGTTCGGGGTCAATCGGCGGCGAGTACGACCAGAACGGTCGCCCATCGTGGGCAGACGCTGACCGTCTTCATGCTCACCAGTGGTTGTGACGCTAACATGGCGAACGGGCGTCTTGAACTTGATAAGTGGATGAGTCTTGTTGTGGGTGTTATCTGGGCTCGATTCGCAATTTGCGCAAAAGTCGGTATCATTACAGACGGCACATTTGTATCGCTCACCCTCAATGTACTTGGAGCCTCCGTGACGAGTAGTACAAAGAGGTCCATCGCAGCAGATACCATAGTGGACTGATTTGGAGAAAGATCGGAACGTACGGTCGGCCAACGGCTCGTAAACAGCCACAAAACGATGACCAGCATGTGTAGCACTGGCATTCATGACACAATTTGAGCAGTAGTCCCAGTCAGGACAGTCCAGGCACTTATGACGAACACCTCTGACGTATGTCTCACACCCATCACATATAGCATTGTGAACGATGTTGCGTCCAGCTGACAGTCGAGAAGAGATCGAGTGCTCAAACACAGTCCCTTTCACTGCAGGTACGAACCCATGTTTAGGGTGATGACCATGAGCGTTCTTAGCAAAGCATCCCTTACACAGGTCGTAATCATCACAGCTGGTACAATGGACAAATTCTCTATCAGAGAATTCTTGAACACAGCAGTTGCACGTACGTGTGCCACCCGTAGTGTCGTGCACGGGATGAGCGGTACGAGATAGCGAGCATATGAATTCGGGATCCTGACGGCGAGGGAAGGCTGGTACGGTGAAGGCGTCCACCGATGAGTTTTTGGACTTGATATTGGCAGCAGATCGTTCAGACTTTGGCGCAATATGCGTAGTGCTGCATTTGATCTGTCCGTCCAGAATAGTCCGCTTGATCAGCCAGTGGCCATCGCCGTAACAGGTAATACCCCGATTCACACAACTCTGGCACAGATCGAAATCGCCATCATCACAGATGGAGCAATGGAAGTGGGCACTGGGGACAGCTTGGTCACAGCTGTTGCAGCAGACAGTAAACGGTCTCTTCAAGTATGCTGAGTTTTGATTTTCGTGCCCATTCGTTTCTGGCTTCTTCTCTTCTACCGAAGCTGCGTATATTTTAGGCGGTGCCGAAGTCATAACTTCGAGTTTTGCAAAGACATCGGTATTCTCTCGGCGCTGCGCCTCGCGGAGTTCCTTTTGGCGGACCGCAGCCAAAGCTTGAAAGTTCGCAATAGCATCGTCCTTCTCTTTCTGGTGGGCCTCGCTGAACAACGAAGCGAAAGGGAGCTGGGAAGCGGTTTGCGAGAACTTGTACTCGCTGGTGGGTGACGTACCCTCAACCAGGGGCGCTAGGGTCACCATGGGCTTGCACGGGCTGGCATCATCCAAGAAATCCACCACTTCAGTACCTTCAGTATCGCGTCGAAGGTGGATTCGAGGCATTCCGCGGCTTCGCCATTGCGACACGAAGCTCGCAAAGTCCTCAGGAGCCTGAGGGGCAGAGATAGTTTCCAATGTACCAGCTGGGGAGCCGGCCGAAGTAACGACAGTGGCGCTTGGGATGGGAGTTGGGGACTTCAATGAGCGCTCGGTACTCTCTTTTGTAGTCTCGTCCTCGGGCTCGTCCTCAACGGTAGCAGGCTTCGGCTTGTTACTCTGCTCGTTGGCTTTTGGCTCGGCGTACGTGGTCACCCGCAGCTTCAGCTTCTGCTTGGCCTTTGCAGCACGGTAAAGCTGCTTAAAGACCGAGGTGTTAGAAGACTCGAGTTTGACGTAGGTAGCGGCAGAATCTGAGTATCGCTCGACAGTCGTGCGAACTCCCACGGGAATTTGTAGGAAGCATCGAAGCTAAATTGTGCCATGTCAGCAAGAGTGCAACCAAATGAAGGTCTTGGTGGGCCGGTAATATTCGCAGGTACTTATGATGCTGGGTTGACTCGTGGTGTACATTGACGGGAATCCTCACCTTATCCTCCAAGGTATGGGCGCCAAGGTCACGGAGAGGCAGCTTGGTCCGACGAGTCACGCCATCCAAATTGACCTTGAGGGTAATGAGGGTATCTGGCGTAGTCATCGACGACGAAGCCATGTCTTGCAGTTCCAGGTCTACCCAATAGCTGATCAGTCTCACTATGGAAGGAAGAGGTCGAATGAACAATGGAAACGAGGCTTATTGATGAATGAATGTTGAGTCCAGCAGTGGAATAATGGAGGTGAAATAGGTATGGAGCAGCAGATAAGGCAAGCGTTTCAAGAGATCCGGGGGGACAGCGGAGGTACGGGAGGCAGGGCTACTCGGTGCTTCTGCAGCCAAGTGGACAAAACCCACACTTGCTACCGACTAGGGAACTGCAGGCAGTTGCTGATTGCCTATATCGTGTGCTGGATGGCCGATGGTAGGGTGGACACGGGGCGGTCAGTTGTTTAAATGGGTGGTAGGTGCAGACGATGGATACAAAGGTTTTGGGGTTTGACGGTTGGAAGACGAGAAAGAGGGGGAAGATCTGATGACGGCGGAGTAGAGGAAGGGAGGTTCAGATAGGACAGGAAGGCTGCGTACGGGTTTTCAATAGGTACTTTGGGAGATACCCAGGTAGCCTGGGGAAGTCAGAGGATGGGGAAGTGGCAGTGGAAGTGACAGTGACAGTGACAGTGTGGTACAGTCTCACATCAACCAGTTGGGTTCCCAGTTGACGCAGCAAATGTCAGCTCCCAGGTAGATGGGAGAGAAACGTACATTCAGTCAAATCATGAACGAAACAGGGTGTAGAAAATGGAATGCAGCTGCATTTATGGACAGAGCAGCTGTAGGCAGAACAAAGTAGTCGCAATCCAGAGGCGACGGACAGTTTGAAGATGGGATAGAGTGGTGGAGTGGAGGAAGGGCGAGAGAGGGAAAGCGGATAAGACAGATGGTAGAGCGAGATAGGTCAGAGTAGCGGGCAGTCATGATGACGATGGGAGGCAGAGACAAGTCAGTACTTAGGTACCTAGGTAGGTCCTCAGGGTTACGCACTGGAGCCTGGCTGCCACAGGCTCATAGTAGCCCGCGCTGCCCGACAGCCTGGCTCCAACTGGCGAGTCGGATGAGCAAGCGGGGGGGACGAGCTGTTTCTAATTGGTTAAGAGGGGAGAGGGGCAAACTATACTATGTAAGCCGGTACTTGCCTAGCAACCTAGGAAGTAAGTACCTATCTTGAGTGCTCAAATCCATTCCTCAGTTAGTGCCTTCGGTGGTCTCGCATGCTTGACTACTAACAGACAGCATAGGCCTTTTCTCTCTTCGTCGGGTGTTTGCCTTCGGCTGATCGTCTCGTACTCTCTGTTTCACTTGCTTCTCTAGGTAGCCATCAAGCCAACCGTGGCGTCGTCATCCCTTCGCCTACATTATACCTTAGGTACATACCTCGGGTGGGACAACCTGCTTCGGGCGAGTCCAGATGCCCTGGTGACTCGTGACAGGTAATAATCCCGCCGCTCAACTTGGGATAAGTTCTAGTCGCATCTACTAACACCTTTGGTATTCTATGGACCTGAACCTTGTCTGTTGGTCAAGTCCTAAGAGGCAGAGCCTCACTCACTGCCTTACCGCCCAACTAGATTTATTACCGTATCTAAATATATCGGTGTACAATGAGCCACAGCTCAAGTCATACTCGACCGCCATACCACCACTTACGTACCAGTCTGCCATGGTAGCTTCGATGTCAAGCTTGCGATTTGTCATCTCGGAATGTCTTCTGTAGACCGGGCGAAATAAAATCAACCTTGAGTTTCACATCCCCTCGAGAACAGGAAGCAGTATCAAATTCAATCCGTGTATCCTCAGTTCTCACGCAATGCCTATGTTCCTACGATATACAACTGTAAGTCCGTTCCTGAATAATTTCTAGATTTTTACGTGTTCTTGATTGACTCAAGTCAAAGTAGGTTGCACGGATTTATTTGCTTTGATTTACTCCTCGCCCGTAATTCCGCACTTCAAATCGCATGTGCGTCATTGATATGTATTGGCAGGTAGCTTAGGTAAGGTACCTGTGGTAATCAGATTCAGGCAGGTGCCTATGTAGACACCATTGTACGCTGCTCTGTCAACCTCTTGGAACTTGCAAGCCAGATCTGAACCTCAGCAATGTTAGGCGATTTGAATACTACCTGCATATCGTGATCTGCATGTCGCTAATAGAGAGATAAACACCCATCCGTGTATGCCCAGAGAGGTATGGGTCCTATCTGTCAAACGAAATGGTTGGCTGAGCACTTCGAGCGAACAATAACAGTTCCGGGTTGTCCCAATCCAG
Organism: Xylariaceae sp. FL0016; assembly: GCA_022578815.1. Lineage (NCBI taxonomy): Eukaryota > Fungi > Ascomycota > Sordariomycetes > Xylariales > Xylariaceae > Xylariaceae sp. FL0016. The sequence continues at coordinate 320,161 of MU388755.1, forward strand.
CATAGCAGGAAAGCGTTCATGCACACAAATGCATACCAATGACTCTGGTGCATTTACCCAAGGGAACTGACCATCTACCTGCCTGCCAGGAGTCAAATGAATGAAACACCCGAACACTGCGGAAGCAGCCATCGTACAAGATGTGCCTGGGCCAGTCTGGGAGGGGGTTAAGTGGACTATGTCTAAATGACCATACCTCCTTCCCTCCTTTGGGTCCAAGGCTGATTGTGAAGCTCGCTTCACACAACGAGTAAGGTTGTAAGCGATGTCAGAAGCTGCTAGTAGGAGTAATTAGCGACTCTCTGTTGGCGCCGCTTGTTCATTAAAAACTCCTACTTGTTTGCTGGAATATGCATACAGCAGCTCTCGAGGACGTGTCTCCCCCGCAGAGATTTCCATATGTGCTGGCGAGGGTTCGTAAACGTACCGCCGAGGGACAACCTCCTGGCTGTACCGTAGAGGATTGGACAAACAGTAAGTTAAAAGGTGCTCAGGTGTTTAACACTCTCGACCATACCTATCTTGTAGGCAATGACATGGTGTAGTGCAAATGATTCCATCCCTGTTCCAGCCCATGGATGTAAGACTCACGATTGTCGTTAAGTTGAAGTCTTTTAAGGCCGTTTTGAGGCATCAGGCAATGGGCAGGTTAGCTACTACCTGACCCTGTACCTTCATATTGTTACGTGCCCAGTGTTTTGACATGGAGACAGGCTACTGAAGGAGCATGGGCCATGACAACATTGTCAAAACTCATAAGACGTCGTAGCAGCAGCGGCAAAAGGAAGGCTGCCAGTGAAATGCCCAACGGGCGGACCATTTATCAGGTAATAGTATAAAGCGCCAGTCAGTTCGGACACTGCCAACTTAAGGCGTGCTTGGGGTAAGAGCAGTCCGCGGTCCAGACTCCAGACTTCGTTCTCTCAGCACGATGTCTGCAGAGGGTTGCATGAGGGAAGACGTGGACAAGACCTCGACATAAAGCGACCATTTGAAGCCAGTTATAGCTAATAAAAGCCGCCAATGTGCCGAATAGCAATTCCGAGGAGAAAGAGGTAGATCGGTGTGCAAATATATCTTAGATACTTTTGGTAGGGCACCTTCCAGAGCCCATACATACCTCTCTGCCATGCTTCCGACCCAAGGAGGAACCCATACCCCAATATGTACCGTACCCACCTTATCGGCCTGCCACCTCGTAGAGTCGTACTGAGTGTCTGTCTGGCTGCCCGCTGGCTGGCTGGCTGGCTGGCTGGCTGGGTCGGCTGGGCTAGAGAAGCGAGGAGCACTTTCGGCCTGAACTTCTTCTCCACTGCTACGCTACACCTACGCTAGACTCCGTCCTGGGCAAGCCTGGTATGGCTCTGGTATGGATTCCCTTTGCCTTGCTCGCTGGAGACCCAAAACCTCCAAGAAACTTTTGGTTCAACATCAACATCCATCAGAGTTCTCCTCAGGAAAACATCCCCTAGAGAATCGCCTCTTCCCTTCCTCTTCCCCACTTCCAGCATCTCCTCCCCTCGTAAGGCCTGAGTGATAGTAATCACTGGCCTAGAGGATTTGTTATAATCAAGTTGTTGTTGTTCTCTCGTCCTTGCTCCTCCGTCTGCTTCTGCTGCTCCCACCTTGAGGCGTCGGGTCTGTTTTGCCTCGTCCGACTCCATCTGCCTCTCGGCCGCCACCGCTCAACACTTTCTACCATAGCTTCTTGGGCCTCCTGTGTCAGACTGTTGATTACTGGACTGCGTGCTTTTCCTTTCGTTCTGTACCGCAGGCGGTTGTTCCGCCTCTAGCCCTTTAGTATTACAACCCGTCAACTCCGCCCGACATCCTTCCGTCATCCAACCGACGACGTATGCCAGCCACATAGCCCACGACGCCAACGTCGTGCTTCAGCACCGCCCCTGAGCCTTTGTTCTCCGACATCACAGCCAGAAAGTAGCTCGTCCTCCGACGTCTGTCCGCACCATCGTGCAGCTACACCCCTCTTGCTCATCTCCATCATGGCAGCTCCTGTCCGACGCAGAAAGTTGATAGGCCATCGACGTCGGGTCGAAGATGAGGGTGAAGACGAGGGTGGTCCTGACCAGCTGGACATCGACGATGACTCGCTGACCGACGGTTCCATGGCTTCCGATGACCTCGACCCAGCCGATGATAGCGATACGAGCAATGTCGACGAAACCTCGCCCACTGCACCTGCTGTTAAGAAGATCAGCGCCCGCCATTCCAAGTCCAACGGCAAGCCCAAGAGTGAATCGCGCTCTGCCACCAGTTCTGGCGCAGCGAAGATTTCCAAATTCAACCAAGATAGTCTGACCGACACCCAGTTCATGATGAATGGTCTAAGCATCTCGGATAAGGATGCCACGGTGCAGGAACTAGTCTTAGAAGACGCGACCAAGTCATCGACAGCAAAATCGTCCGCGCCTATTGTGGTCAGCTCAAACTCCGTCACAGGTGATATACCCCCGGGCGATCGACGACGGAGGGAACATGATGACTATAGACGCAAGCGGGACGAAGACCCGGCTTTCGTCCCCAACCGAGGGGCCTTCTTCATGCACGATCACAGACATGCCGGCCCCTCTGCGAATGGCTTCCGCCCGTTTGGACGAGGTCCTCGCGGAAGAGGTCGTGGTGGCATTGGAGGCCCATTCGCTCCTGTCAAGTAAGCCACCGCAACTCGCCTCGTGGAATCTCCTGCTTACATTTATAGCCATCAAATCCACAATCCGGCAGACCCTACCGTCAGTGCTCCTTGGGCCCACGATATGCATGACGCCGTTGCCCAGGCTTTGCCTGTACGACAGCCGCGACCTTTTATTGACAATGGTCCTCCGAACGGTGATGGCATCATACCAACGTGTCCTCCGAGCTCTACGCCCATTAATCGAAAGATGTCAAGCGAGAAACACATCGCCAACATGCAAATTCGGGTCTATATACCATATCTGAAGGAACCTATCGTCTTCTCTGGCGTGCCTGTCAAGCAGTATACGAAATTACCCGATCACCGTCCACCGCTAAGACGTGACAAACCTGTGCGCATCTCTTTACCTGACTGGCCTGCTAGACTGGTCTTCCCAGCTATCGACAGATCGTTTATCTTTATACCTCGTGCCATGCGCCCGAACCAGCGCCTAGGTGGTAAGCCAAGGTCTGGCCTTGGATCTATCGGGGGATTTTCGAGGAGGACGAGCGTCTTTGGTGGAAGTGTTTATGCTGGTAGTGCCTATTCACCTAGCGTTGCGCTCAGCAGACGCTCGTCCATTGCTCCCGAGTTGGGCAGAGACTACCTCGTATCTCCTACTGGTTCTACGATGTCGAGGCCGGGGCATTCTTACGACAACACGCGGCCTGTCGTCAGGCTTCCCCCACAGAGTCGAACAGACCAAGCGTTCTCAGCTACAGGAAATACACCAGCTGATGTGCCCGAGAGTGCTTCACAGGCCACAATAAATGAAATGGCACAACCTCAGACACACCCTCTACCCCAGAAGCCAATTTTCCAAGAGAACCGGGCCACGACCATTCCCATGCATCAACCTCGACCGCAAAAAACAGTTTCTGTAGCAGGTATCGAGGCGCCTGAGTTGCAAGACAATATGTCACTGCCCTACCAAGGCGCTTTCCACCAGCAAGTCCCCGTGCAAGTGTCTAATGGCCTTGGTCACGAGTCACACGTCCGCCATCCTTCTTACCCATCTCAGCATTCCACGGGCACTCCTCTATCCCAGATTCCGGAGCGTGCTATTCATGCTGCTCCCTTCCAACCAACCCATTTTTCACAGAACTACTATCCGCCTTACCAGATGATGCAACCTCAGCAAGGCTATTACTATCCTCCGCCACCGCCACCGCCATATCCCAGCGCCATAGCTCCGTCTGCTGATACACCCGCTTTCGTGCCCGGAGCGCAACAAAACCAGCAACCTCAAGGCGAAATACCTACGACATCCCCAGGCGGACAAACGCAAGGAAGTGCTAATTTAGTGGCACAGGAAGTCAATGGCATGGTCTACTATTACGATGCTTCACAGTTACCACCCATGACGACCTATGCTACGTACTCTACACCTCAATCTTACCCCATGCCCAACGTTGGCATGAACAACAACATGGTCACGCCCGGTCCAGATAGTTTTTATTATTCTCAAGCTGGTCCCAACGTTCCCTTCTACCCTCAATAGAATACCACTACACTAGATGGTAATTTCGAAAGCACTTGTACTGTCGCAGACGGCAATTATTCTTGGAATCACCACCTAGTTTCTCTTGAATCCGTCGTTTGAAACTATATCAACTCAAACCTGATGTCGATCATACCATGCATCCAACTGGCTATAGACTTCGAGCTCTGTGATTTCATTACGTGTCACAGTAGCATCATGATCACTCTCGGGACTACTCATTTGTCTATATCGTGAGCGCTGGGGTTCGCCCTTGAATTCAGCTCTGGGTGAGCTCGACTTCTCGAGTGGTTTGGAGGGGTTACAGTCCACTCCTCGCACGCCTTCTTTATTTGACTCTGCGGCGTTGACCTGTACTGCGTTTTCGTCCACGTTCAGGAAGAAAACATCATGCACAGGCATTGGGTGTAGTGCTATGTTACATTTGCTATCTGTCTTCCTGCAGTGGTGACTCACTCGATTTGCCGAGGGAGGGCACGGAAGACAGGGTATCACACAAGGCCTCTTTGTTACGAAGGGCATACCGTTTGTTAATCATGGAAGATTGGATCAGGGGTTGGCGATGGTATATGCATAACGAGGCTCTTCCTCTTTTGCCTTGAAGAGCTAAAGTTATGTGAGCAGGCAAGAACAGGGGGAGTTGATGGGAGATGGTCAAGGAAGCAACTATTACGAAAGCAGGAAACCTAAAATAATCAACCTTCTGGGAAAAGCCCCTGCTTAAGTCGAATTTGTGACTATGTGACCCTTTTTTTTCTCCGGCCTAGGGAAGCGACTCCTGGCCATTACCGTCCCACATCCTGATTGATGGCTGTCCAAAATCGACATGGTGTCGTAATCTGACATCCCATATGCATACCTGCACCTGTATATATTACTGGGGTCGATCAACAGACAATCTTTCTCGGGAGACAAGCAAACAGTGTGTCAAGGCGTGTATTTCACAAGCGTCTTCATCCACCGAGTCCATGCCAGCACTCTCGAATCCCTTGGGTCGCACAGTCGAGTCACAGACGCCAGGCAGAAAGGCTGGTACTATGCAGATTCTTTCGTGCCAAGGCTTGAAAAGAGGAACAATGAAGGACGCTGACGTTACCAGGAATTGTGGACGCTGGGTGCCGGCAGAAGAATAAACAAATGGACGTGTTGGGCAAGTACCCAGCACGATGCCTCTGCTCCAAGGTTTGGGCATAATTGGTGGAACTTGCATAGTGATTCATCTTGGGGGACAACCTCATCCAGCTCAGCCAAGATTGCTTTGTCCTGTACATGACCGGAACGTGTCGCAATATAAGCATCCACTCATAGTTGAACGGCTCCTCTTGTTAAGTCCATCTACCAAGCTGGCTGAAAAGCATCGTCACGGGCTAAATAACGCAATCAACACAATGTGTTTAGGCACTGTATTAGAGTCAAACACATAACGCGTTGCAGAGAGATATATTATTGGTCCATTTTATTTTTTTCAAAGCCTAGTTAGGATGAGTCCATCTAAACCCTTTACCAAAGTCTGGCAGCACTCGATCTCAGTCTGATGGTCGTACCAACATCACTAAGGGAAAGTAACACCCAAAGCTTAGACTTCCACGCGAATATCAAAACTGATGAGTTTATCAAACTGTCAGGCATGATAGGATCACAGGTTTGAAATCAGCTGTACACTGGTAACCTTCTTCTCGCCGCTGCCAGTGCTGGACGTGGAAGGTGGCGTCAAGTTTTGCGTTGTCTCGAGCTTGGGTACAAGACCAAATTGCAAATTATCAACGTCCCAGATCTGTCCGGTGCAAGTTAGTCTATGTTTACTTGATGCATGTATGTCCATCTTGGGTCAAGATATGTTTAGGTGACATAGCAAGATGAATAAACATGGCTAATACAAAAAGGGAGGGAGGAGGAAGGTATCCCCAATGTGAGCAAGAATGTGGAGATCGACTTACGCAGTAGACACTCTTCAAGAAAGTGTCGCCCAGAATATCGAATGTCATGGTGCCTCGGCTTTGTACGCCACCATACCAATGTTTCCCATCCTCTGTGGTGGTGAAGGCCAGGTCCTCTTTCTGGATAACAAATTCCTTATCGCCAACTGCGACTTTAAATTCGGGAAGGTCATCAACCTTGGTGCTCGTGGGAAAGATGTAACCTTGGTTGGTCTCATCATACTTGGCTCCAGGGATGGCCTTGTATAGGGCTTCAACAACTTCATCGCTTACGAGAGCCAACGTAGTGCCGGTGTCCGCAATGGCCATGTTGCCAGATAGGGCAATAGATTTGCCGTTAATACTAGCCGACTCGGAATTGAACATCCAGAAGCCCTGCGAGTTGTCAATCTTAGTGTAGGTAATATCCTCGCCGCTACTCTTGACGAGGTCTTGATCGATGGAGCCGAAGGTGTAGAAGCTCTCGTCCTTCTTCTTGTCGCGGCTGCTGTAGAAGCATGAGGTGAACAGCGAAGATTTAATGTCCTGCTGTTTGATCATGTTTTCGACAGGCGTCTTCTGTGGATCCGACTCGTTGCTTTTCTTGACAGTGTTGATCGTGCTGAAGGCGAGGCCTAGGAGACCATCGCCGGTGCCCTGGGCGAATTGCGCTGACAACTTTTTGGCCAGCTCAAGCGTCTGATTCTCGACGCTGATGCCACCAATGGTAACGGTATCGGATCCGCAGTCGCCGGAGGCACTAGAGCCGTCGCCGTACGAGATCTCCCACGTTAGATTGTCGAGCTTCTTATAAGTAGAAGACTTCTTGGGGTCAAACACATTGTGTCCCTGTTGATTGGCCTTCGATACCTCCGTGTTTATCATCTAGGTGAGTAGAATAAGCGACAAGAGGTTCGGAAGAGCCGGAGGAGAGTGGACTAACCCAGAGATCGGCAGAGCCGGTATCAAAGTCAAGGAGCATATCTTGACCTGGAGTTCCTACGCTAACCTTGCATAGGTACCTACGATCTTGTTAGTTCAGAATCTTCCCATGTCGCCCAATATGACATCCCTAGGGATGACAAGATTATGTCGATATCGTAGTTGCGAGAGTGATAGTGCTATAAGAGCCCGAAAGCAAGAAATATAAAGATAAAGGGAAAAACGTCTTACTCGGAATCGTTTTGCTGGTCTTCGGCAGTGACTTGGCCATGCTGGGCATCGTCACCAGAGCCCGTCTTCTTCACGAGGACTCTCTCCTTGCGAACGCGGCCACCTACAGCAGCCCGGAGTCCCTCGGGGACCAAGCCGGTCTGTTTGGGTCGATCGATGTGACAGTAGGGGCCGGCTTTGGTGGACTCGAAGCCGAATCGGTTCATGAGGTAGACGTAAGACTTGAGGCCGTGGCGCTGGTAGTTCTCATTGCGGATCACCTTGATCTTCTGAGGGCCGGCGGAAGACATGTTGGCGAACGGCTTCTTATGGTGTGTTGAGAAGAGCTGCACAAAAGTAGGGCTAGGTTGATGACTTGGACGTATAAGTAAGATGGGGTTGCCAACAGAAGATCGAGTTGGACAGGAAGGTAAAGATAACTTTGTGTGGGAGTATGTGATTGATGCTACAGATCGAGATAGGGTGGAAGAGAAAAGGGCGAACGAGGAATGAGATGGGAGGACGTGTCTCTTAAACATGTTTGCAGGATATGGAAACAAGATCGGAGGACAAAGCAGGCAGCCGGTCTCCGTACCTGACTTGAAGCACTCAAGTTCGATGTGTATCCCTACCTAAGTATCCAAACCATACATGTGAGTTACAGCAATAGTGGCAAAGCTGGAGAAAGCGTTCTTTCCTTACTAGAAACAAGCAGTCTGTGAGATGATGAGATCCGAGACATGCTTCTTGCCCAGTGACCACAAGGACACAAGGGGCCTTCCTTGTGTTTCCCTTGCAAAATCAAGCCAAAGTATGGACTCAAGTCGGGAGCAATGACGTGGGACGTCTTGAGCCAGTCGGATCATCGAGGGTTCAGGTAGGAGAGCCAGAGGTATGACCTGGATCGAGATTTTGACTGTCCAGGTGCTTGCTCTTCATGCGGGATGGTAGCGGCGGCAAGGTCAACACCCGGTAATGCACCATGTGTCCATCGCGATAGATCCTCCCGCTCGTACCTATGAACAAGATACATATGTAGGTATGGAGTACCTGCGAGGTATATGCTCCACCTGCCATGGTCTAGAGATCTACATATATCTAGGTACCTAGGTAGATACACGGAGGTATCCCCCAGGTTCATAATAGATAGAGGTTAGATAAGTGTGTCCTTGGAGGTGCCTTGGAAGATGTGACGATGATATCAAGTACACAGCTCCCTTTCACGGTACCTACCTACATCTAAGCACCTTATCTAGGCACCCTTGGTAAGGCAGGGACCAATAACATCCACAAGACTATCTGTATCTGATACCATACCTAGCTGACGTGCAATGCTTGTGCACATGCGCAGGCTCGAATATCGACTGATTAGCAAGCTACCGACTGACATCCACATAATGTAACCGCCCTTACGAGGTAGGCGTAGGTCGTCCAGACAATCAGGTTCCGCCTGACGTCCGTTGCCTGCGTATCTGCCTGAGGTAAGGTAGTTTGGTGCCTACCTCCTCCTATTGGAGGTATCAAATGTGATTACTTATTTCATGCCTCCTATGACGTGTTGGACGCACCCACATTCCGCACCTACATGAACTAAGTACCCATGGAAGTCCATGAGGTCCCTGGCAATGGAGTCCATAGCAATGCTGCTGTGTCAGAGGGTGAGGAATAGGAGGTATGAGGCAGCTAGCTAGGAGGTAGGACCGGTACGATGTATCGGGGCACGTACTTGCCCAAGTGTGCAAGTAGCTAGGACGTACCTTGCCTAACCTAGAAGATGGGCATTGTCGATACGCTGGCGAGGAATGACTTTATTAGATACACGACACATACCTAATATACCCCGCTACACTAATCCGCTGGGCGACTACTATAGTACGTGCGCAGTCGGGAGTTGTACATACGTGCTGCCTATTCCTACCTGAACTGTGTGTTGCAGGATAAGGTATGCCCCTTCTGATGGATGAGTCTCCAGGATTGAAGTCATTGTTTGCACTGCTCTTCACCCCTGCCACCCGTTGTCTCTGTACCGCTTCGCATGTGGTATGCATCCGCAGTGGATGTCACATGTGGCCCACGAAATGCGAGAGTGTCACCACAGGGGAACCCCATGCTTGGCCCCAGATCGTAGCAATGCTTGTCCAAATGCTTGTTTCATCGTGTACCAATCCAACCGCCTTGCCATGATCGACCGCCCAACTATGTATCGTCCGTAGTTACCGGGCTACGCCATCCCACTTCACAGCTAGGTATCCAAATTCCCCTGACAGGAAGCCACCAGCACCAGGTATCGAAGCGGGCATGGTACGCGTCGGCACGACCACGAAATCCTGTTTCTTGGCATGAATGTAACATAGCGTGCATAACGCAGATGACGAGAATCAGGACACATCGACTTTCCATCCTAGCTGCTGAGGGAAAGCGACCAAACATTGACTATTAACCCCAAACCTGACAACTCCATCATTGAACCCACCTTTGGTGCTTGTATGGTGTCCTTGGTTGCTCTCTATCTTGTCTTTGGCAACGCGACCTTACGTTGCTGGCCTGTTTATGTGGACTGTGTAGACAAATGCATTCGCGTCGTGGCATATTTGTACCGGATGCATCGATCCGCCAATCAAATTGCCTGTCTTCCTTACGGCCGGAGGTTCAGAGACCGGTCCGAGTTTGACGATTCGTATGCTCACCAATTTACCTCACCATAGACCTTATGAGCGCGTACCAAATCTCCATCGATGATGAGGCACACAGGAAAGTCATCATTGCGCCTTTCAAGCTGTAGAAAGCTAGCCACTTTGTCGATCAGAATAAACACATGAGTTGATTCAACGGTTGGGAACAACCCGCGAAGCTTGCCATGGGCCTCTCTGTTCAGCGCAGCCTCACTCTGCCATATACAAAACCCTGAACACCATTGCTGATCCAACACTGTTCCTCATTGACAAGCGAGTCAGCCGGGACGGTCTCTTCGGTCACGACATTCCTGTACCCGTTTAGCTCCAAACCTGCAGAAATGGGACTACAAGAATGCTGTACCTTCCTAAGGCCCATCTTCTAGTTGTTCCATTGTTGCCACCATCTCCTTGTGCGACGGCGAAGTCGCTAGTCACAGGAGGAGTCACCCATCTGTTATTCCGCCAGAAATAGGGCGTGGAAATGCTGCCTTCCATCACTGATCCATTGCTGCTGTTCACGAGCAATACTTCTTTCAAGTCGCCAGGACTGATCCCGGCCTGGTGCCTCGGCTCATCATACATGGGACGATGCGTGGTCTTGTGATGAGTAAACTCCGATGCTACTGTCATCTCCTTATTGACAAAAATCTCATATTCGGGAGTCTTTGCAGGCAGTCCACGCACAGTCGGCTGAGATACACCTTCTGGAGGGTATGCCGGAAGCTGCGTAGGGAAGAGGTTGTTTAGATCCTTAGGTGGAGTTGGGTGCACTTCAAGGTTGAAAGCACCATCCTTGGAGAGAGTGACCTTGACTCGATGTGCATGGTTTCGTTCTCCTGTAGCCTTGAGTAGGAGATCTTGAAGCATCGTCAAGCCTTGGTCCCCTTCGAGCCCTTGGACCGCAGCTGGCCATCTCCAATGCCTAGCAGCATTTAACATTCGATCTCGATGGAGATCAAGCATATAGAAAGGAGAGGGGTTCTGATTCCAACCAATGCCTGTGAAGCCCTGGTTTGGGGCTTTGAGAAGCTCTGGATCATAACGTATGGTTGTGAAAATCTTGATGGTGTCCATTTCCTCCAAGTTCACCTGTATTGAACTACTTAGGGAAACTCGAGGATAGTAAGGAGATGCAAGAGATACTATTCTAGTTCTGCCTATTCAAAGCAATGGAGCTCTTGGCGGCCAAGCTGTGAGACGAACATTCCTTCGTATGTCACTTTGAAAACTGGGTACCTTGATTTAGGCAGTACGAGATTCGAAAGAGCAAGACTATGCACTGTTTACGACAGCATCGCCTTGCATTGTTATACCAAATCTTAGAACAATGCAGCTACCGTTAATAAGCGTAAAAGTAGCGCACATAGGAGGTAGGTAATATGAAAGATACATACCTATGCCTATCTCCTACCTGCCTGGTACATAAGGTAGCTCACTAGGTTCCTATCTACCTATTATACCTAAGCGATTCAGCGTTAAGATGCAGATAGAGACTACTGTATCCCCCTTTAGAGCACTGTCGGCGGCATTATTGCATAAAAGAGGTCCTTGACGTGAAGATATACCTATAAAGAAAAAGATATGGAACACTAAGCAACTACCCATAGGCTTGTCAGTATCCCGTGCCGGACTGGCGTGGGAGCCAGCAAAGCTCTTGGCAGACCCACAACAGTCGTCAGAGGCCCGAGCTCAGACAGCAAATTAGATTCGCGCATCACCGATTTTTTTGAAGCTCCAGGTCCCGGCCATTCCTGTACGTCGATAACATCACCATCATCACCAACAACGATTGCTGTTTTCAGCCTAATAGTCTCATCCTCTCCCCGAACCTCTCTCCCGACCTATCTCTATCTGCGACCCTCTCTAGTATCCATAATCAAACTGCACAATGTCAGGCGCCTCTGCCGCTCCGCCGCCTGTGTCTATGCCACCATCAGGCAGACCTATTGCCGTCCCCGTAGAGTCTTCTGTTTGGGATCGCTTTACCAATTGGGCCTCCGAGAACAAGGCCCTGGTATACACAGTAGCTGGTGTTGCTGTAGTGGTTACAGGCGCTGGTGTTGTTTACTACTTGAACAATGATTCCAAGCCTGCTGCCGCAACGGCCGCGCGACCGAAGCTGAGCAAAAAGGAGAGACGGAAAAGAAAGGAGGCAGAGCGCCAAGCTGAAGCCGAAAAGTCTGCGCCCACATCCTCCGAGAAGCCCAAGCCCGCTGCGGTAGTGACCGTTGAGGATGAAATTCCCGACATTGACGAAGAAAAAGTCCAGAGTCTGTCTCCCGATGAGCGCCAACAATATGCCTTGAAGCTCAAAAACGCCGGCAACAAAGCCTACGGTAGCAGAGACTACAACAAGGCGATTGAACTATACTCCAAAGCCGTCATTTGCAAGCCCGATGCCGTATTTTATTCCAACCGCGCCGCCTGCTATAATGCCCTTGGCGACTGGGAGAAAGTCGTTGACGATACTACAGCAGCTGTGAATTTGGATTCCACCTATGTCAAAGCCTTGAACAGACGCGCCAATGCTTACGAGCACCTCCAGAAGTACAGCGAGTCGTTATTGGACTATACTGCCAGCTGCATCATCGACGAGTTTAGAAACGAGAACAGCGCTGCATCTGTCGAGAAGCTGCTCAAGAAGGTGGCCGAGCAAAAGGCAGATACTATCATGCAATCCAAGAATCCCAACAAGCTTCCGAGTCCGACTTTTGTTTCCAACTACATCCAAAGCTTTCGTGTCAAACCGCGCCCCCAAGGATTGGAGGATTCAGTCGAGTTATCCGAATCTACAGGGCTGGGACAGTTGCAACGTGGTCTCCAAGCAATGGAGAAGAAGACCCACGAGGGTTACGAGGAAGCAGCAACTGCATTCGAGCAGGCTATAGAGTTGGGTGATTTGGGCGAGTACGAGGCGCTTGCGTACAACATGCGGGGAACCTTCCAGTGCCTTAAGGGGTCACAAGAGGAGGCTCTCAAGGACATGGACAGGAGCATTGAGGTAGATCCCTCCATGACCCAAAGCTACGTCAAGCGCGCCAGTATGCATCTTGAAACAGGTACGAGTATCTCCCAGTCCCCAGCTTATGAAGCTTTGCTGACTTGGTCCACAGGCCTTCGTGACAAGGCGGCTCAAGACTTGGAGAAGGCCATACAGCAAAATGACCAAGACCCCGATATCTATTACCATCGTGCGCAGCTACATTTCATTCACATGGAATTCCAAGAAGCAGCCAAAGATTATCAGAAGTCCATCGATTTGGACAACAAATTTATCTTCTCGCACATCCAGCTGGGCGTGACCCAGTACAAGATGGGCAGCGTAGCTTCATCCATGGCGACATTCCGTCGCTGTATCAAGAACTTCAGCACGGTTCCGGACGTCTACAATTACTACGGCGAACTACTCCTCGACCAACAAAAGTTCGAGGAGGCTGTCCAGCAATTCGACACAGCTATGGAGATGGAGAAGCAGTACAAGCCTATGGCCATGAATGTCCTGCCCCTCATCAACAAGGCTCTCGCCCTTTTCCAGCAGAAGAATGACTTTATAGAGGCAGAACAGCTTTGCGAAAAGGCCTTGATTCGTAAGCGATTCATTCCTACGTTAATCAAGTTAAGATACCATTACTGACCGCTCTCTAGTCGACCCTGAGTGCGATATTGCCGTAGCCACAATGGCGCAGCTCCTACTGCAACAGGGTAAGATCACCGAAGCTTTGCGGTACTTTGAGCGAGCCGCAGAGCTGGCCCGAACGCGCGGAGAGATCGTCAACGCCTTATCGTACGCAGAGGCTACCCGGACGCAGCTCGAGGTACAAGAGAAGTATCCCCAGCTGGCTGCCAAGCTTCAGGGTATCGGCTCTAATATGGGACCTGGTGCTTTCCCTGGGGGCCGCTAAGCCTGGGACATGGGCACGTCAGACTTATGAAAGTACACTTCGAGATCAGGAAACGGTCTGAGGCTCAACACTCGCCCTAGAAGCTCAGTTGAGGCGAAATCACAATAGGAAGGTCTCGCGAGCCTACTATCTTTTGTCCCTGAATTATCGGCTTCAGGGCTGGAATAGTACGGCTTTCTAGGTACACTTCCTTATATATATAAACGGCACGAGTTAGCCCGATATTTGGGCTATTCTATAGCACATTCTTCGGGAGCTGTCAAAAGACTTGTATTGCCGATTCGTTGTAGCTTGTACGCTGGTGTAAAGATTTTTTTTTTTAAAACGAAAGGGCTGGGTTCATGATTGGGGGTTTCTGAGTTTGGTTTATTCTGTCACCACGAATCCGAACATCCCAACAGTTGATGAAGTCTGCTTGATGGAATAGGCGTTTTATTGTGCGCCACTGTACCCAATAGCACTTCTTTACATAATTGACTATTTCCCTCTCCTTGATCTGTGGACACTTAGCTGGTGGCGTGAGTTCGTTTCGATTGTGATGTTCTTTGCTGTCCATTCACTCGCGCTGGGATGAGGCAAGCAAGTCGCTACATTTGCCCATATCGAGCGTGTGATCTGCTCCCCAGCTTTCATCCTGCGAGTACTGTCACTGTCGCCCGTCATACCGCAGCAGATGTCCAGAGGCGATGCACATTAGACAAATTTGCGTAGCTACCTGGGCTAAGCGAGGAGAGCATCGACACTCTACCAGGGATTGACAATGAACCAGTATGGTCTTCGGCTTCATTCGCCTCTTCTTGCCATGGCTAGGATCGCGATGTACAAGAGTAAAGTCAGAGCCAGGGTCGCGAGTGCTCCCAGACCATGGATCACATGACCGCAAGTGGAGAAATGCAACAACATGCACATGAGAATCGGAAGTGTCACGAGCCCAAGTTGTTCTGTGCAGCTACAAGGACGTTGGAACTATTGTCATAGTCACGTGAACTGGACTCGACCTTACGAATAGTAGTCTATCATCATCGTAGTATTCTTGTTCTCGGGGCATTAAGCTCAAACTGCCCGAGAGATCTCAGCATAAGTACCATGAAGAAACCGTGGCGTAGATTAAGGATTGATTATATTGCAACTAGGTAGTTTCTGGTACTAAGTTGGTCGTTTTGATTTCCATTATTTATCGTAGATAAAAGCAAAGGTATCGTGCAATAACATAGGAAAGTGAAACATTGCTCTCTGTCTTTTTTGCTCGCTCGCTCCAATGCCTCCGTATTGTTTGTAATTTCCTCTCCCGAATGCTGTCTTGCTTGGATTTCAGTATGCTTCAACATGACAATGGAACCCCCCTCTCCCTCCGCGTTCTTTCCACATCTTGCGTCGTTCGCGTCCATTGGCTATTGCTGTTAAAGCCGCGTCGAAAAGCCTCATTCTGTCAATGTGCCTATAACGGTGGTAGAACTCGGTTTGGGAGCAATGAAAGTTGCATGGTTTCAGCTGCCCCCGCCCTTGTTAGCAGGCCATGATCAAGAAACAATTGAAAAAGTGACACAAGCCTCGCGGCTAGTGGCACAACACGGAACAAGACCGGCCAGGTTGCTCTCGTAAACCATTCCTCTATGCTTTGGAGCCATTCGCGCCCTTCGCGTCAATGCTCATGCGACCCATTTGACTCGCCATGCTGAGCCCAGTGCCCTTGCGCTGCCTTAGGGCCTTCGCCCACCGCTTCCCGTCACGTATCGGGGTGCCGTCGCCCTCAAGCCCCAGCACCTCCATCAGCTCCGGCACCTCGGCATGGTCGCGCGTTGTGCGCATGCGATGGCACCAAGTCACCCGCTTCTCCTCGACCTTCGTGGAAGCGATACTATTCGCTTTGTCGTCCTCGATAGCAGTATCGAGCCGCTTATCCTCGTCTTGGGGCGTCGAGATGGGCGTGTCGAGTGTTAGGCTCGCGGGCTCGAAAAGGAACTCTCCGCCGACCTGACGCTGGTCGCCCATCTTCATGACTAGGCCGCTCTTGACCTGACGCAGACCTTGCACGATGCCAGACATGACCGTATGCGCGATACTCTTGTCCTGCAGGTAAGCAGGTCGCGCACCCATGGCCAGGGTACGAACCATGCCTAACTCACTGTACAAGCGCCGGGTCGGGTCGGCATATACGGGGAACGGGCATCCGGTTTCCTTGATGTAGGCATTGATGAGCTCGTGGCTACCACACCCGACCACAGCAATAAAGGTGCTGACGGGAAGTTGGAGCAAATTGTCAGGAGTTATGGAAGCCGAGAGTGTGCGGAGGTACTCCTGGCAGTTCTGAGGGCCGGGTTATCGTCAGCTCAACTCTCTTTTCTGGGTCAAAGAAAACGGGCGTAGGTAAGGTCACTTACACCGCAGAAGAAGTGGCGTATGAAGATGATGAGTACACGGCGGGCGACGTTGCGGCCGGCGTACAGGCTCTTGAAAGTATGCGATTTGCCATCGTGATCTAAGACGGTATAGTTCTCTACCGTCTGTAGGGTCTTTTCGGTCGGCAACCGGTTGTCCGTCTGCACCTCACCCTGGAAATCAGGTGGGTTGACGTCGTCGGTTGCGGCGACGGGCGCAGGCTCATCGGTCTTCGCAGCAGGATTACTTGTGTTTGGTGTTGTGCCGGTAGTAGGACTGGCGGCGGCCGTCTCTTTGTGAGGCTCTGCTACATCAATTGCCTTTTGTGGGACATGGGATGCAAGAGGATCGGAGGTGGCCGGTACCTCGGTAGGATGGACTTTATCTTCGTCGTTGGGTGAGATCTTTGCGTTAAGAGCGACATCGTCCTTCTGTACAGCAGATGGCTGGGGCTTCTCGCCATCTGGAATATCCGACGATGTGGCCATGATGCTCAGTGCTTGACTATTCGTTGCAATAGGGAAAGAACGAGGGAAGGTGGTGCGGGTTGCTGGTTGTTAGAGGAGTGTTTGGAGTTGGCAGGGCGGGACGAGTTGAGAGACAGGGGTATTTTGCTGTGAGAACGAGTAGATGGGATGGAAGGGATGGTAAGGTATTAATCAAGTTGTTTGTGCCAGCAGATGATTCGTGAGCGGGAAACGATAAGAGACATGGCGGACGGGGCAGAGCAAGGCAAGTGGTCCTCCCGGGCTTGAAATTTGCCTCCAGCTTGTCGAAAGAAGCCGGTGTTGGCTTGGGACACCTGACGATGATGTACATAGGTGGTCGAGGTACGTACCTGAGCCTTGCCTTGCCTTGCCTTGGAACTTTAGGTTCCGGTTGGAATGGAATGCAGCTGTAACAGGAATCGCTTAGGTACATACATATGTAGATATCTAAAGTATCCTCTAAACCACGGATGTCATTCACAGCGCCAATTTCGAGCATCGGGCTAGGCCGAGCCACACAAGTAAGTCCCACCCTTAGTTGATTGGGAGCATCGACGCCGCCACAGCTTTTCATTCGTCAGCTTATTTTATGGGGGAAGCGAGTACCTACGCATACTGAAGAGGTGGGCTAATACTGGCGCCGGGGGGACATACCTACCGACCTCATAACAAGTGCCTTAAGTCAGGCACCTTACCTTGCGTTTGTACATATCTCCTTAGACACATACAAATTGCAACACGCTCCGAATTCACGATATCACTAGCAGTAACGTAAACTGCGAAACTGTATTGTGCACCCCCGGGCAATACTCACCGAACCACCATATCCACTGCTGCTGCGAGTACAGCCCCTCGGCAGATCCCCATGTCGCGCTGGCAAACTTGAGCCTTCTCTTGATCCAATGGAGCGGACAGGTTCTGGATCACGGGCTCTGTTCCCCAAGGGTCCCAGCTTCACTCTCGATGACTTCTCGAACAAAGACTTCATCGTCCGCGATTTCGTAGACAGCCTTGCTGAGAATGCTGTCTCCCAAAATCGACGCTCCGGAACGACCCAACAAGCCTTTGACCCCAAGCCCTTGATCAGGTCTTTCGAGAACGCTCTGCAAGGCCTGGAAAATCTGTCCGAGGAGCTGCAGGAGAAGGAATCTGACCTCCTCTCCCAAGTCCGACGAGCCGAAGTTCAGCATGACCAAACACTCGATACCCTCGGCCGTAAGCTCGATCAATCCATCAATCAGTTTGAAGCCCTCGACCTCACCCTAAACAATCCCGATGCAAGTCACAAAAGTAGCCGAGATGAAACAGGGGGAAATATCGCCGTGCAGATCGGAGAGAAACTAGAAGAGCTGGACAGGAAACGAAGGCGGGCCATGGACGCAAACTTCCTCATCCAGTGTTGGCTTCAAGTCAGCGAAACCGGCGAGCTCACATCGCTACAAGACATCCAACGGCAAGGAGGCTCCGAAAACAAAGTGCGCTGCGCTGTCATCGCCCATCAATTAATGCGCATTAGCCAGAGGCTAGATCCGGCTTCCTGGAGCAATACTAATGGAATACACAAGAATGGGGTTACAAACGGTAGCAATGGATCCAGTAGGCCCAGCCACAACACCCGAGAAATTCTGGAAAAGTTCTGCGAAACCCTGGAGCAAGACCTCTTGAAGCAGTTCAACAATAGCTACAGGAAACAGAACTTTGACGACATGATGGAGTGTGCCAAAGTCTTGCACGACTTCAATGGTGGTGCCAGTGTCATTGCTGTTTTTGTGAATCAGCACCAATTTTTCATTGATAGGGATCAACTGATCACCGATGAAGTTGCCGTGGATGGGGAGACTTGGGATCAGCTGGCAGATCCCGACTCTGACCCGCCAGGCGTCGAGCCAAGCCTGCAGTCCCTTGTTGACGAAGTTAGAATTATCATGCAGGAAGAGTCTTTCATAATCAAGAGGGCATTCCCCTATTACGAGACTGTTTTGATCAAATTCATACAGCGGGTATTTCAGCAGTCAATACAGCAGAGGCTTGAGATGGTTTTGGAAAAGGCGAACACTATCTCATCCGTCGCATTCCTCCGGTCCCTTCACGCATCCAGGAGCTATATTGGCACTTTAGTGGAGGATCTCAAGACACATGGTCTAACGGAGCACCCAGAGCCTTGTTCTGCACAAATATCTCAGACATTAGACCAGCAGATGGAAGAGTTGTTTGTTCCCTACATAGTGGGTAATTCGTACATCGATCGGGAGAAGAAGAGCCTGGAGGAATTATTCAACTCGCTTCTCTTCAAATACAACATATATCATTCGCGGAGAAAGAAGGCACCGACTGGGTTCATGGCTTCCTTGGCCCAGCAGACCAATCAGCTCATGGCATCTGCTAAGGACGCATACCTAGAACGACTGGAATCGTCAGAACTGACACCGACGCAAAAGGCGATGATGCTGAGGGTTGCAGGCGTCCAAGACGCCGATAAAAATAAGAATGAGATTGAGGTCTCGGAAGAAGAGGGAATTCTAAGTATTGCCAACGCCAAGCGAATGATGACCTGGCTTGCAGAAAGTGTTCGCAGAACGCTTGAACTAGGCAGTCAGAGCGAGACCCCTAAAGATGTTGCCATACTTCTCAATCTTCTCATGATGAACATGGGGCAGGTCTACGTTGAGACGGCATTAGAGGCTGCCCTCGAAAGGGCCACCTCTCAAGAGTCTGTAAAGACTGAGCCAGATTTGACATATCTCCCATCCATCAAACCAGCGGTCACCATAACCAGCATCATGTCCCGCTTCATTTCCACGGTCCTCATTCGACTCGCGGAATCCAACACCACTGTGCGGAGGAGCATGGAGGCGCAGTCGAAAATGGGTATTGAGGCTATCGAAAAGAAAGCCAATAGCGTGATGAAGAGCACGGTGGATGTGATTATCAATTGGGTCACAAAGTCCTTGGCTCAGCAGAAGAAGCTTGATTTCTTGCCCAAAGACGAACTAGGCGTTGTCGAGTTCCTACAGACGCCAACGTGCACATCAATATGTATCTTCCTTTCACGCTGTGCGAACCTGATTCGTCAGTCGATCGACGGCCAGAACCTCGAAGTCTTCAGCAGCGAGCTTGCTCTCGGAATCCAACGCCTGGTGTTCGAGCACTTCAAGAAATTCAAGGTCAATGCTACAGGTGGTCTTATGGTGACAAAAGACATAGCCAAGTACGTGGCCACGCTCAAGGAATGGCCGCTCACCAAGGACGTCGAAGCTGCCGTCGAGATGCTGACAGAGATCGGGTATCTGTTCATCATCGGGCCGGAGGCCCTCAGAGAGAGAAGCAGAAACGTGGCGGCGGGGACTAGCGGCTCGACCAGGAAGCTGGCCAAGGCGGACTTCAAAGCGTTCATACAGAGCAGGGATGACGCGAGAAGCGTAGGCGTCCAGAGCGTACTCTCTAGCCTCTAGGCAGGGTAACGGGGTGGAGTTCTGATCTAAGGGTTGTTTGGATCGTGAGGTTCTGGTAAAGAGGTGCTGTATAAACTTAGCTATGTATGACTTGAATGATACCACGAAGGCTCCTGCGAATAACGGATTAGCTAACCGTGTCACGACCCGAACGATTTGTTACGATGCTGAAGTGATTCCTTCATATTTTGAATCCGTATCTGAAATTCAGTAGAGCAAAATCTCTTGATTGTAGCCTGCCTACAAGCACAAATTGCTACCAATTCTACCAATGAGCTTCGTAGGCTCAGCTAGTATGATGAAAACCGAGATTCTGACAAACGTAGTGCCAACAGAAATCCCCAACAGACTGGCGATGCCACTCGCACCGTATCGCAGATATGAGCCCCCAAGATATGCATCCGACCGACAGTGGGTATGTGTCAAGGAGAAATAGCGTGAACAACGTCTGACGGCGTCAAATAGGTACGTAGCAAAGCTCCAACCGATCTCCTAGATTACACCTGATCCTGCTGATTGATCATTTGCACAGTTGAGTGAAACCCCAGTTCAAGATCCCGGCGCCGTCCAAACATAGATATCCGCTTTTTCAAGTTCCAAATCCAGCTATGACGAAAGATCTTCAAACAGTTCTCAAAACGACGGCCAGTCGAGTCACAGCAATCGAGTATCCATGGCTCTGGGGCATGGGCGTTTTCGAGTACGGGACGTCTCTTCGAGATCTGTACCAGGACATATCACTAAATACGACCTCCCCATTTCTCTCATCGCCAGTTTCCCTGGCTCAGGCTCAGTAGTCCAGCCACGCAGTCCATGTCAGGCCGCTTGCTAGGCGAGACCTCGCCTCGCATGAACTTCTCGACCTCGGCGTCGCTCCGCCCCGCCATCTTGCCGAGAGGACCTCGCTGGTCGCCGTCCTCAAAGATCATGACCGCTGCAGCGTCACCACCGCCCTTTCCGCGCTTACCCGCAGGCGCGGTGTTGGCCCGGTTCCCCGCGCCGAACAGCCGCCGAGAAGCCACATCACGCTCTTGTTCGCCTAGCACGCGGCCTGGCACCCGTCGGGGGTTCTTCGCACCCATCATCCGGCTTCGCGAGGGCGACTTCGTTCCGATCGTTCCGCTATGCGATGTCGCAGACGGCAAGGGTCGGCGCCGGCGCGTTGGTTGCCCGTCTTCGTCCGGACTCCAGTTCTCCTTGTCGGAATCACCCGACGGGGATAGGATGACGGCGATACTCGCCTTGCCGGGCTTCAGCTCCGGCTCTGGCGTCTTTGATGACGACGACGTGACAGACACATCCTCGGCAACCGCCGAATACTGGCTGCCTTGCTCCAGGGCTGCGGCCGCCACCGCGGCCGCCGTGAGAGCCGGTGGCATGCTTTGCATGCGCGCCACGCTCGAACTCGCGCGTCCCAGCTTCGGCTTTTTGCCTCCGCGCGTGGCGCTGCTGCCATGCGGCGGTGCATTGCGCTTGCTTGGATTCGGCTGCAGGACGCCAGGGCTGTTGCTGCGACTGTTTGTTTGGGATGCCTGGGCGTGGGCGTGGACGAGACTGCTCAGGCTTGCCGAGCTGGAGCTGCTACGTAAGAGGCTGATGGCGGCGACAGCAGAGCCAGAGCTCTCGCTCTCGGCGAGCTTGGTCAACTCATCACGGCGATCGATTTCGCTCTCTGCGCAGCTCTCCCATGCGTGAACATCGCGGGATCGCCCGCGCGACAGCTGTGGCACCTGAGGGAGGTGTGCGGTAAGGGTTGATATCGGGGGAAGTGTAATTCCTGGCAGGGCGCTGCGGCTGCGCTGCAGGGTTCTGCCTGTGTTAGGACGCACGGGCGGGAGAGTCTCGGAGTCGAGGTTTGAGAGAATTTGCGGTGCTGATGAACGCGGAGGGGATGGCTGGCTGGATACCAGCTCGGCTTTACCATCTAGAGAGAAAGACAATCGGACCTGCGAGGACTGTGACGAGGTGGACGGTGGTGGCAGGACCGAGGGCGAATTGTCGGCGGTTGAGGCTATGGAAGAGGGGAAGGAGTCGAGTCTGTACAAAGGTCTGTTAGTTGTCGCTTTCGCGATGTTATCGCAGTACGGGCATGCTGTACCTGAAGGACTCTTCACCAGCTCGCCCGAGAGTGGACGGTGTAGAGAACGAGTTTCCTGCGTTCCATCTGTTCGAGAGATATCCCACTGACGAAGTTCCTTCATTGTGGTTAGAAGGAGGCGTGCCGGCTCCCGAATTCCGGCGCTCGTCTGCCTTGGAGGGATTTTCTGCAACGAAGTGGTAGATTTGCTCCGACTTGGGCGAGGCAGGCTGGGAGACCTGTTGAGGAGCCGCCTCTTGCGAAACGGCAGAGGGGTTCTCTGGTTCGGCAACTACCCTGGCCTCTGCTGACTGCCGTTGGGCCTTCTCCGAGTCGTTGTTCAAACGCGGGGCAGCTATGGCGGGATCCATGGGCGCGGGCACAGCCTCGGAAGAAACAATTTTCATGCCACCTCCATATCTGAGTGCCTCGATTTCTTGGGGCGAGAGCGGACGCGATTTCCGGCGATCGTTTTGGCGCCGGTTTTGGAACCAAATCTGCGTTACAAGGCTTAGTTCTCATGCTGCGTCAAGAGAGAGGTACGAGTTGGGTTCAACTGAGGCCCAATGCACGTCGAGAGTGTGTTCGTGTGGGCAACAAACCTGGACTTCTTTTTCGTTGAGCGTGACGCGCTTCACGATTTCGAGACGCGCCGCCTTGTCTGGCTTCGGGTTCGAGTTGTAGGCAGCTTCGAGTATGGCTTTGTCTTGGGTTCTGTAGGCAAGAAAACAAAACCGCATTGTCAGTGTACTTGGTCCCTCGTGACACCTGGTGTTTCATGGATACACACGTGGTTCTCTTCCGCTTGCCCTTGGGATGCTTTTCGCACTCGGCATTATGGTTTGGATAAGTCGAGTCCAATCGGAAAGAGGACTCGAAGGACATGCTTGAGGTATCGGGATTGCTGTCCTGGGAGCTGGAGCTGCTGAAGGACGAATCATGGCTGTCGTGGGTGGTGGCCATGGTGGGAGGCTTGGACGCGGTGGGGATGGGGAGCGACATGTTTTGGAATAGATAGGTCGGCCGCCTATATTTGCACTATAGGCCGGCACCTACGCGGAGGGATGAGAAAGAATGGTCAGGAACAAGGTCGGGATAACGAGTGACAAGTCTTCAGCCTCAATCAGTCTGTACCGTGTAACATGATCATCACCAACAACAGACGGACAGACAGACCTGGGGAAAGAGGTTAGAGAGGTTAGAGAGGTTGGAGAGGTAGGTTAGGTTAGGTTAGGTAGATGCTGTAGGTAAAGAGGTAGGCGAGGTAAAGAGGTAGGCCCGGGCAGGTAGTGAGTGGTAGTGGGGCGCAATTCAATCAGGCGTGTCAGTGTCAATCTGCCTCCTAAAGTAATCAAACCGCGTCTCCCCCAACCCCAGCATCGCACCGCCCAATCACAGCGCCCGTCGCGCTTCTCGTCGTCCCAAAGCGGTAACTTATTTACTTGCGCTGCTGCATCTCCAGGTTGACCACCCTAAATTCTCTTCGCCCACTCAAAACACAAGCCAACAAGTTTGCTTTAACTGATTCTCTATTTATATTTTGCTTAATTGATTTTCCTCGATTTGCATGTGGGTACTATTTACCATCTACCTATGTACTTGCTATACATACTATCTGGAATCTAGCTCAGCCGTCCCAGAGATCCAAGATTGCTTGGAGACACCTGCATATCAGCGCATCCCATCGATACTCGCATCATACATACATGGCACTTCCAGCGACATGATATACTTTTGTGCTTGATCGTGCATCGCTTTCCGGCGGATCTGTCTGCAGCTCCCACGCATGCTTGCGCCGGTAGCCATTAGCCATCGCATGGCTCGACTACTGTGACGTTTTCCTTACCGACGGTAGGTATCTGTTGTGGTGCCTCTCATTTACCTATGTATCTACCTAGGGTACTCATTGCACTGCAGTGCAGATTCAGTACACCTATGTATGTATGCATGAGATTGGATCCACCTCCCATCTGACTTTGTCTCTGACCAAGGCTTCGGGCCCCGTCCTCGGTGAACTCCTACCGACTTACCTGAGCTACAAACCCACTACCTACTAGGCTCTGCCAGACCTTGGCAGGGATATGACGTGCAAGTATTTGGGTTGCTTGTTTGGATTATGCAGTTGCCTTCACTACGAGTTCTCGTTAATGTTCCAAGTTTCTCGCCTAAAACCTACCCGCATATTTCCTAGTAGCATACAGGTAGGTTATATCTCTCCCCTCTTACGCGTTGACTATACTTGGGGAGAGGAACAGCAGCCAATTCACAAGACTTCTAGTCCCATGTCCATCAGCCGCGAAAAATTACATCTGTCAGAGGTGCAATCGTTACGGTTGAAAAAAAATCCGAGGACGTTGGCACAGCTGAGACATTCGCGGCGCGTTGAGTAGGAGGAAATCGAGAGAGGAGCCGGCTCCAGATAGGCTGCAGAGAGTTCCTTCTAGACTCCCAGACGCCATTGAGTCTTTTTCTACTTTCCAGATCATGTTAACCCGTCGAGCCTTCTGGACGGACATTTTTTCTTATCCTGATTCTTCGTGCCAAGCCGAGGGGCTTCAGATTCCAATTCCCATGGTGCTACCATTAATTCTCAGCATAACTCGACACCACACAGTGGCACGAGTAGGTCTGCGGCTTGCATCAAGTCAGACTGAGAGTGAGTACTGTCAAGTGGCATGGGCTCAGCCCTACTTTCGTCACGGTGAGCCCTTTAGTGGGCACGTATTCCGAGTTCAAAATATGCAAGACGTTTAGAGAGACAGGTGACAAGGTCCTATACATTGTCATACTGAGGCTGTCCAGTGTGGCTATGCTGATAGTAATGAAATTCAAGAAAACTAAGAGATCGTCGTGATAGGAGAAGTGTTCGTTCGGACCTGAAGATTGCTACAACATGTCATGTTCCTGTACACTGTTGATGCCGTCACCTGTAAGCACCTCCAACAACGAGTATGCTCAATTGCAGAGAACCCGCCACTTTATCGGATTAGGGCAGTCTTTCCATACCCTATGTCCTGATGGCTAACGAGCATGAGTCACGACAAGATAGTGTAGCTCTTCCTAAACTATCTATCCACTGATATCGACCCAAACCATACATTAGGCAGGATTCAAAGACAATACTTTTCACAATCGCTCACGAAACCCAGAGTCCGTCCAAATGATCGATACTAGCTACACTTCAACAGGGTCGAAAAATACATGAATCACATAGGATCAAGCACGTGAGCCTCATGTATGCCTTTAGACAGCAGTACCGTCGTTCTCATTGCGGTTGCTATGTATGTGACTAGATCTCATGGTAGGAAGCAAAACAGTATTGGAAACACCAAATGATGGTAAGGCTAGCTTTTATGGGGCAGAGGATGTTGTCGCTCGCCGTCTTCTGTATGTCCGAGTCAACTCCTTTGAACTCCTATAACAAATAAAATCCGGCCCCGGAAGCTCGCACGCTGGAGCTAGCACCCAATTATCAGGTTATGCACAATTGCTCTTCTAATCCCAAACTTTAGCTTGGTTCTATATCTATATTCTAAGTCATGCCCAAGAGGCTCATCTGTCTTCGCAACGGGCTTGCGCTAATGCTGCCGTCTTCACTTGCGTAACAAGCAGAATCTGTATCGATGTCCCATTCGGGTTCGTCGTCCTGTTTAGTGGACAAAGCAGATCCATTGGCATTGCTCTCGAAACCTTTCTGGGTAGCAGCCCTAGTATTCCACTGGAGCGTGCGAGATACGCTATCGAACCATTCGTTGCCAGTGCTCATGACAGTGGGGAATGGATACTGCGAGGCAGTGATAGTGACGTGATCACCGTGCTTCAGCTCTACACGACCTTTGCCATCGAAGGCACAATAGGCAGTAGCTCGTGAGTTGCGGGGAATGGAGACCCGAAGGAGCATGGTATCGCTTAGGACCATAGGCCGGAAAGAGAGAGTATGGGGGCAAATGGGAGTGAGGAGGATAGCAGGGAGATCGGGATGAACCAGAGAGCCTCCGGCAGAGAGGGAATAGGCGGTCGAGCCCGTTGGGGTCGAAAAGATACAGCCATCGGCTTGAACGACGGTTAACAGCTCATTGTCTCCGTATAGCTCAAGGTTTGAGACGTAGGGCGACGGGCCACGGTCGATAAGGAGCTCATTCAGAACCTCGAATTGCTCGCCCTCTTCCATTTCCTGGCCCGGTACGCCATTCCGATATACGGTACAGGTAAATCGCATCCTCAAGTTGACGCGCATGCCCTCCTCGCCCATGATCCTGTTGAGATGCTGCTTATACTTCTCGAACTCGAAGTTGGTGAGGAACCCCAGGCTACCCAAGCTGAATGATAGAACAGGAGGGACAACCCTCTGGAAGAGCCACGAGGTAAAGAGCACGGTGCCATCACCACCCAAGGTGAGGACAAGATCAAACTTCTCTGGCTGGCTCCAGCAAAGATCAGGAGACCAATACCGTAGCATGGACTGGAAACGAGGGTCCTCATCTACGATACTGGATGCGCCGAACCGCTTCGAGCTACGCAACTTGGCGTCAACGTACACATTGACTCCAACGTCGGACCCGTATCGAGGAGTTCGTAGCAACCACATTGTCAGCTCCCTTGTGAGGTAAACCAGCTCGTTATCGCGAGCTTTGGTTACGATCATAATGTTTCGCACAGCCCGCCTAATCGGTCGGCGCTGGAGCTGCTTGGAGACCTCACGAACTCCGGTCGCAGTCTGGACGAGCCTTGAATGGGACATCCACTCATCGTTCTTGATTTCTTCGAGGACTTTGTCGATATCGACAGCATCGTCAAATCTGTTGTGGTAGAAGCACGGCGATGAAAGAGCTGGGAAGGCGGTAGTGGGGGTCATGTTTCGGTGAGTGAGCTCGGAGAGGGCGTCGGTGAGCTGCTGGGATGTGGTAGACGTCGAAGGTCGCCTCTCGCCCGAGGCTTGAGCGGAAAGCATGCCGTTTAAGGAGAGCGCTTCAGGCTTGTTGTTTCGCGCAACGGAGGCCAAAGCTTTCATGAGAGTCTGGCGGGGAACAGACTCGGTAGAAAGAGCGTTCTTGCGGTGTCCGCGCGTGGGGGAGTTATACTTCTGCGAGAAGTCAGGGCTCGTCAGGCCTTCCGCAGAGGACTCAGGGACCGGGACTGAATCATTTTGGGCGGCATCGTCGGACAAGGGAACCAGAGCTGATGCAGATGGCGATAAGTCCGAGGGGCTTGTGGGTGAGTCGCTGGAACCCCGGAGACAGGGCTCAGAAGCGATGGTCGATGATGCAGCTTCCTCAGCAACAGGGCGGTCGACGGCACCTGCACCTCTGGTGCTGAGGGCAGGGTGGACCTCCATTGCGGACGTGGTAGGAGACGCCACAAGACCTAAATTAGCCATGTCGGTAAGACAATGGAAGCCTGGCTAGGGAGTACTGTGATAGGCACTGGGTGGACTGGGTAGGTTCCACACGCTGGGGGGGTCTCAGAAGCCAAGCGATCCCACAAAAGACAGCTGGAGACGGTTACAAAGAAGGACCGAGCGGGTTCCTCTTTTAAAAGCCGGGTATTGCTGGAATGTTTAATGCCGACTCTTGCAGCACCAACTCAAAACGCTGAAGATTCCAGTGATCTGGGTCCCGAGGTAGCTCGATTGACGTTACGCTGCAGCCGCGTGGAACGAAAAGCTGCAGGCACCTGTGTGTTTTGTACCCTCTTGTCTAAGAAGAGCAGCAGGTCAGTCACTGGCCCTTTGATACCGTGTACTACTATTGCCGCGCATCTCTCTCGGATGTCGATAGGACAGCAGCTGATTCATGAACCCCGGCACCAAGCGCTCCACAATGCTGTCACATGAACCATGTGGCCAAGCGCTGCGGCAGCGGCCCTTCCCTTGGGCGAACTAGAAGAATGAACTAGGAGTTTCACTCACCTTAGCTGTTGTGATACAGCTTGTTCTTGGATGCAAAAACAAGCTTGGAGTGATTCAATCGGTGGTTCGTCGTAGCAAGTCGATTGTATTGATGTGATGTGATGTGATGTGATATGACTTGCAGGTAGCGTGAGAGCCGGCTCGATGTGATCTGGTCAACCACAGGAATGGAAAACTTGATTTGCTGAGTAGGATATCTTCGGAATGATCTTTCGGGGTATTATGGTCTTCTATATTTATCAAATCGTCTAGCAAGCGTTCTAAATAAAGGCTGAAAGTGCAAAAGAGGGCCACGGAAATCAAGGAGACTCGATAATCGGGGAACGAAGTGAAAAGAGGCCTGTATATCTGGTGGCAGGATTGCCGAGCTGCGGAAAACTCCAAGGACAGATTGGTCTGGTTGTAGGGTAGCCGGATTGGATGAGGACAAAGGAGGATGGCTTGTATTAATGACCAGTGACAGGTTAGATACGTGAGACGGGAGAGAAGAGAAGAGGATGCAAAGAAGGAAAGGTAATTGCAAGAACTACCAGAGCTCTGCTTTGCTGTGAGAATAGAGACTGGCTTGGGTCTACAACGAGAAGACTGAAGAGCCCGAGACAAGAAGCTCAAGATCCGGTGCTCAGCAGCCGTCTTATTAGGCATCATCGGCGCAGCTGGCAGCTGAGCTATGTTTGCTAGTCGAGCGGGAGCCATCACTTCGGCCAGCTTGCCGTGAACCGTCTTGGGGGATGGTGGAGTCGCATCTTGGTGGGTCTCAACGCCTCCCGTCAGGGTCTGGAGTTTTGTCTGCACCCATCGTTGTCATGTTTGTCCATCCATAACCTCGCCGTCTGCCAGCTGCATAGACGCGTCAACCTCTCAGAGATCTCGGGCAGTCCGCTCCGAGGGGCAGCCAGCATGATAACAGCTATCGCGCACGCGCGGTGGTAGTTTGACCCACCGATAGCAGTGGGATTTGGCTCCTGTTTTCCCATACAAATCCCGTGAGGCTTTCGAGTGCTCGGGTCTCATCCCGTGCTCTGGAACAGGGGTGTGTAGGCGAAAAGCCTCAAGGGGGCTAGGCTCGTCTCACCACCCGCCCTTGAATGCAGGGCTTGCTGCAGCTCGCAGTGCTCCTGTGCAAGGCTCCCTTGAGCCTCCTTGATCAACATCAGCTTCGGAACTCCTTGCTGCATGATGAAGATTGTTTTGAGCCCAAAGTCAACCACGAATCCTGCGACTGGAAATATTCTGTTGAGCAAAACAAACTAGAACATATCGACATGGCCATGCTGATCACACATTGGAGAATTGGCAGCGCGAATCAAGTAGATGAAAAAGGACGAAACAGCGAAATGAACCGCTGCCCTACCGGCACAATATGTTGATTAGACTAACCACGGGGGGCTTCAGGAGTGACCCATTTCATAAAGTCGTCGAATGTATCTCTCAGCACAGCGTCGGCTCTATTTTGGCATCGCAAATAAGCGGTGTTGAAGGGTCAGAGTAACGGCGGTCTGATGTGGTCTGGAGGTTAGATGAAACACGGCGTTTCTCCACAGTGGCAGTCCCAAACGTGGTTCTGGAACAAACCGCCAGCGTATCAAGAAAGGGAATCCAATTCTGGCAGTGTTCGCAGCCTTGGGCGCTGATCTACCGCCCACCCACTCAAGCGCATAGACTTTCACGATCACCATCCATGCCTGACAGCGAGCTTCTGCCTTCGCAGCGATCCGCAACTACCCTGGCGTGACATCCCCTCCATCAGCTCATGATTTGCACTCTCGGCAGTATTCGTCTCAAGGCTCAAATATATAGTCAAATACCCTGTCGTTAAATGCCACACCTGATACTAGAGGAGTGTATCAATGGCTGGTTAGCACTCCCAAACGTCTTCATCGAGTTGAACATGGCTTTTGTGGCGGAGTGAAGGTAGGTCCCCCAAGCGGATATCACTCATGGGAATGGAGTATAGCCAAGTCTACTTCCAGTGCAAATCGGTGGCCATCTTCTGCCCCAATATAGATCGGGTGAAGGACCTCAGATCTGCGCCAACATCTTCGCTGTCGCCCATGGATGTGTCGGCATCATCTGTGGCGGCTAGTGAGCAGCATTGATGTTGCGCCGTGGCATAAACGTCGTCCCATTCCTTCATATTGAAACTACCCTCACTCTCGGCCAAGAGGAGCTCATTGTGAGAAGTGAAGGCGAAGACGTGATAGGACTGACACTGGGTGATCTCCCGTGCCGTGGGGTTCGAGATAATATTGCGGTCCTTTCCTTCCGGCATGACTGCCAGAGCGGTTGAAGTCAGTGTCGCTGACAAGGGAAGAGCAGCGGAAAGAAGGGACAAGATTGCCGTCTGTAGCAGGGCGGGTAAGATAGGGAGGTTCTAGAGTGTTGTATCATCAATCAGTGTCCCCGAGTCTTACTGTACTCCTCGCATAGAGCTTGCTTGCCTACCAGGTTAGCCTGAACGACCTTGGTATTCGCATATTCGTTCTGGGGTGCGACTGTGACCTGCAAGATGATCTGAATAAGGGTTCTTGGGAAGTTGTTGACGAGGATGATTTGGCGGAGGGCGTCGTGTAATATAGTTTCGAGGTGTCGCTCTCGTGTGCCTAGTAAATAGTACACTCAGGTCAGATCAGGCCAGAATGGGACGAGTTTCAGTTGGGTTGTGTGTGCGTACCTCCAACTCCGGCGGCAGGTCGTACGATCACATCAACAGCGGCCTCTTCAGGGAGTTCATCTCTCCTCTGGATCTCTATGGGCCCGTTCACAGCACCAATGACAGTGTAACCGGCGTAAGAGAAGGTGGCAGAGCCATCGGCTTTTCGTAAGTGAGAGAGCAGAGCCTCTGGTTCGGTGTTAACTACCATGGTGATGGTGACTTGGCCGCGCTGGGAAATGACGCTGTGGAGGCTGGTGAGAGTGAGCGAGCGACCTGTTATTTTTTTCCGGAATTGACCCTAATGTTCCTTCTACGCTTCCACTACAGTATCTGGCCGAGATATGAGATAAGCGACCCCGCCATTAGCGCATGTTCTCAGCTGCAGCCAGACAAGACGGCCTGACCCTGCAAGGCACCGATGAATGGACGAGGGGCAGTTCCCTTACGTGGGGCACGCCTCTACTGCTACCCCCAACTACGAGCCTCATCCAACTTTAAGCATTAACCAGTCCTGCATTTCTATCTTACCCCAATGTACGTCTGGCCATCTACCGCATGACCTTGACACGGTCCCAACTCATCATTTTCAACGCACGCCACCGTAGCCTACCGTCGTATACAGACCATCAAAGCACGATTACCTCAGTCTTAGACTACAACTTCTAATTTCATTCACACAACTACATACTGTGTTTCCGCCATGGCCACGCAGCAAGCTGCCGCTTCGATACCAAATTTGAAGGACAGGATACCGAAGCTGGAGCCGCGCAAACGCCGGAATGGTCCTTCGAATCCAGTTCCGTTACCTGAGACCCCTTCTCTACCGAGCCCTCCCGATACATCAAGCCTGACATTCCAGATTCCCACCCGGCGCATCCTTTCCAAAAGGGACCATGATTTGTTCCTCTCATCACCCACCTACAAGCTTATCGTTGCTTTCGTTTTCAGCCTTTCAGACAGCGTTGTAGACCAGCCGATATCAGCCGTCAAACATAGCGACTGTAGCCCGGCGATCATCGCGATCCTAGGCATCCTCGATGAAGCCGAAGCCTTGGTCCGAGACACTCCCCCAGACGACGCAGATGGGTCTCGCTTTGGCAACAAGGTATTCCGCGCATTCCTCGATAAAGCCAAAGCTGCAAGCTCGGCTTGGCACCGGAGGCTTGGGCTAGAATCTGAGGATGCCATCGCAGAGGCCGAGACCTACCTTGACCAGTCGTTCGGAAATCGGACGCGGATTGATTACGGCTCTGGACACGAGCTGAACTTCGTCATATGGCTGCTCTGCCTGTACCAGACCAAGATTCTTTCACAGTCTGATTTCAAGCCCCTTGTGCTCAAGGTGTTCACCCGCTATTTGACACTCATGCGTACGATTCAATCCACGTACTATCTGGAGCCAGCTGGCTCTCACGGAGTCTGGGGTCTTGACGACTACCAGTTCCTACCGTTCCTCTTTGGCGCCAGCCAGCTGCTGCATCACCCCTTTATCACACCTTTAGCCATCCACCAACAACTCACCATTGAGGAATTTGGCCACGATTACATGTACCTCGGCCAGGTGGATTTTGTGAATAGCACCAAGACAGTCCAAGGCCTGCGTTGGCATAGTCCTATGCTGGATGACATATCATCCGCTAAGAGCTGGAGTAAGATTGACGGAGGGATGAAGAAGATGTTCATTGCCGAGGTACTGAAGAAGTTGCCTGTTATGCAGCACTTCCTCTTCGGCTCTTTGGTTCCTGCCGTGGAGGGTATGAGTACGGAGGCCGAAGCGGGTGTCGCTCATGAAGAGGACGAAGTCGAGGGCGGCGGCATCGTTGTCGAGCATGACGGTGCTCGGCATGTGCATCAAGCAAATAGCTGGGGAGACTGCTGCGGTATCAAGGTCCCAAGTGCCATCGCTGCAGCGCAGGCGGCAAGGAAGAATGGCGGAGAGTCGTTACGTAGGATACCGTTCGATTAGTCGCGGTCATTGCCCAATACAGGACTTAACTTCCGAGTTGGCGCTAGACATCTCAATTAAGCTCCGAGACGAGGATCCTAGTAATACGAATCTTGAAGCTCTGAGAACATTGTGGAAGACTACAATGAGTTACCTGCCTAATTGTCTTGACTAAGTTATCAGGTAAGCCTGGCTGCCCTTAAGATCTCTCATACCAAGAGCATCGCAATTGGTTGTTCCGTGGCCCTCATGCCAAACTGAAGACACGCACTATCTGCGCACGCGATTTGCGCACCCGGTCTTACAGGTTTTGGTGTCCTATAGGTATGTAACGGCATTTCAGGTACCCTTGCTACCTACGCTATGACTTGATACATAGATACCTGATTGCGTCTGATCATGTGTAAGTGCTCTACAATATGCAGTGCAATGCTTGCCAGTATTCTCGACGCCTGTCTTGTCTTATGAAATGCAATGCAACGGGGTATCGAAGCAACATTTCGAACATCATAAAACCACCAACGCCTGTAAACTCCTTGACCGCCTGTGAAGAAACATGCACGCCGTAAAGCAAGCACGCCGCAAAGAACGAGAGTCGCCCATGCTGTGTTTCATGTGTTACATGCCCCATTGCCCATGTAATGAATTGATGATTCTCAGTCTTCCCATATCGTCTCGAGGTCAATATCGCCACGCCTCTCGGCTCCACAGACACTCCATCTCTTCCGCTTATCTCGCGAAGTGGCTCCCAACGTCCTACCGCGGGCTGGTACATCAAGACTGCCCCGACTTTTAGATTCGCCACCATCTACAGCATCTGCGGCGGCTTTTAGCTGGGCAATCCTGTCGGCTTCCAAGGCAGCCTCCTCGGCATCCGGCGAATCAGGTATTGTCTCCAAACTGGAAATGCTAGGACTCCGTGACCGGACCGAGCTCGGCGTTGACGGGACCGACGAGGAAGGGAAGTTGTACCCGCTGGAACTTGTCTCGAATCGATACGACGGTGATGTTGCGCCAGTCGTAGGAGTGCTTGGTATGGAATAGTTGGTGATTGCCGAAGAGTAAGCCGTGTAGCGTAGCGGAGAAGACGTACGTCCGTGTGAAGATGTACTGGTTGACACGAGACCTGGACCAGGCGAGCTGCTCCGCTCAAGGTGTCTTTTCTCGCTGTCTGGCAAAACTGAAGAACGTACGGGGGACGTGGGCGGGAAGGCTTCGTCTACCGGCTTTCGTGGGGCTCGGTGTCTACTGGGAGACCCAGACGGGCTGGCGGGCCGGACAAGCGGAGGGCACAATATGCGACCAGCTCCATCCACGCCAGGCATAGATCTCGTGCGTCCCATGCTTGGTGGCGCGAGACTGACTGCCGACTTAGAGCGAGTATGCGCTCCAGAGAGCGGAGAGGTGGTACGGGGTCTATAAGGCAGAGAAGTTGAGATCGGAAATAGAGGAGAACTTGGTGACGGAGGCTCGGTCGACCGGCGGTGGTTGGGAGGCTTGCGATTCAAATCCAAAGTGTTGAGATTAATGGCAGTTGGCTGATGCAGCCGTAAGGTCGGTAAGGGAGATGAGCGGAACTCCTCCATTCTTTCCGTCTCAGGAACAGGTTCCATATTGGCAAGTGGTAGAAAGGACGTGAATTGCACTTTTGAAAGGTGCCGGATGCACGGGATTCAAAGGTGTCGAATGACAGTGGCAGCCGTTGAAGTTGGTGACGGGGCACAAGGCCTTTGTAAGTTGGGTATTGACGCGCTACAGAACACTGGCATGCAGGTTTCAGATGACAGTCGTACTAGGCGGCGAACGGGTCTAACGTCGGAATGGCTAGACTCTGCGTACACGGACAGAAGTAGGCAGACGAAGGTCAAAAAGGTAAGGGTCAAGGTAGGGTCAGCCGAACCCTATCTAGACAGTAGAAGGGGTTTGTACCGCTGTCGTCGAAGAGAAGTGAAGGGGGTAAATCAGGTAGATATCATCCTCCGTCTGCAAGAGCGGGTCGAAGGACAGTCGCTGCTTGGGCCATCAGCAGTATTTGACGTACGATGGCGGTCTCTGAAGGGCACGGGTAAGGGAGTGTTGATATCTCGGATAGAGCGAGGGGCGAAAGGTGAAAAGAGAAAATAAGGGTTGGATGGTGGAGGTGCTCGCGAGGTGAGTAGGTGAGTGATAAAGGGAGGTGTAGGAGGGAGGCGATCAAGGGTCTCTTGGGGCTTAAAGGAAACGAACGAACGAACGAATGGCGGATGACCTCGAGGCTTGCCTTTCTCGGCAGAGCCCCCTCTTGAATCTTGAGGTGTGGATGGGGATTCTTCGAAGATCATCTGCATTGGCGCTAGCCTTGTGCCAAAACGAGTCGAATCGCCCACCACCATGTGCACTGATTGGGTCACTGGCTAGTAGCGTGTATGGGCCAGAGGAGGCAGGTATGTACCTCTCTACCCTAGCCACCTTAGCAGAGATCCCAGGCTACTCCCCACCTAGCAACAGCGCACTTGGCACCTGAGCAGTAGGCAAACGGGTATGTATCCTGACACGCATAACCAGACCGTGGGGCAACTCGACTGCGCCAGGCCCGACTACAGAACAGGACCTCAGATGGAGGCAGGTAGGTAATGTCGGGTGTACCCAAGGCCAACTAGGGGCCCCTACCTCACGAGATTTGTCTATGTATCGCCTCCATGTA
The DNA here is from genome assembly GCA_022578815.1 of Xylariaceae sp. FL0016. Lineage (NCBI taxonomy): Eukaryota > Fungi > Ascomycota > Sordariomycetes > Xylariales > Xylariaceae > Xylariaceae sp. FL0016. The sequence continues at coordinate 355,587 of MU388755.1, forward strand.
TCGCCCGCCCCGGGACTGCAATCCAGATCCATTGTTGACATCTAATTAAGGCTCATGTTTACAGCAACTTCATTGGCCTGTCTTGGACGTCCCGGACAACTGTATTGTGTTGAAGCCGGATAGGTAATTCCACCTGCATGCCGGCAATTTTGTCGAACCAAGGGCCATGAATCCAATTCCCTTTAATCATTCGAGCCACATCCCACCCACTCACTTCACAGTCGTGTCAATTATCATTCATGCTATCAGAGACCAGTTCTGGACGCATGTTGTAGGCCTGAGGATCAAAGACACTCTGACTCGGGCTTTCGTCAATGCGTTGCCTTTTTGCTCTTTAACAACCTTCTAGAGCCGGGAGCAGCTGCGCTACAGGAACGCTTCTTAGGACCTATGGTATGTGGCCGAGTCAAGAGCGTGACTCGAGGCCATTCCCACAGCCATTGCTCCGGAGGCCAGACGCTCATTCTAGAATCATGATCCATCTCCTGAATTTACATGATCTCGAAAGCCACTGCACGAAATTGCCATGCGCCACTAGCGAGTCGCATTGCTTACTTGGAGCCGTATATTAAAGCTGTGGGTAGGCAGGCCTTGACCGCTTGCTTGGCGCCCTGCACCCCGACAAAGGCTTGAATGGAGCCGAATAGCCTTCGATAATACTTCCGCCAGCTATATGCTCGGTAGAGGTCACCTGGAACGATGCTATCCGTTACTTAAGGTAAGTACAAACCTGCTTTCTGTGCTGCGATGGTACGAACGTCATGAAGCCTGTCATGCCCAAGCGCGCTCGGTTAGGTGATGAGGCTCACAAAGAAGCAATTTTTTGATCTCGCATCTTACCTGGATCTGCAGCCGGAAGTATCAGAGCGGGTGCTGAAAGCATGTGGGCCAAAACACCGTCGAGGGAGCGCTGACCGATTCTATGCTGCGTTGGCGCATCTACGTGTGCATGATGTGGTGACACGGGCTTGGGTGGCTGAGCTGCGTGTTCCAGGAACCAGGAGCAACAAGCTGAAGATGTTTATTTATATACAGGTGGAAAAATATCAGACATATTATAAGCTAACGAACGCAGACTTTATGTTTTCACTTTCAAGTCACTCTATGGGCTGCTCGGGCGTCATCCTTCCCGACTAAAAAGTTAGACTTTACGTGGTCAATTACCTACTTGATGAGCCAGAGTTGCTTGAAAATATGCGACTCTGTAGGGCGGTCTACATCCTGTCGGCCTCGTAGAGGCTGAGTGATGTGCTATTGAGTCTCAGGAAATATCACAGCGGTTAGCAGGCCTCCGCAGTATGACGTGACCAGCCTCATTTCATTTACCTAGGTACTCTTCAACTTGCCGCTGGAATCCTCGATGAAAGACGGCACACTAATGGGACGATGCGTGAAATAGGGCTCTCGTGCTTAACGAGGTGCTGTACTCGAGATATTTGTCTCTACCTACCTACACAGATCTTAGTGCACATTGGCGAAATCGGTAAGGGACAGGCCGATGTAGACTTGTAGGGTTGCGAGATAGCTGAGGTTCTCGAAATCCAGAAGTCCGGAACCGAATTAGAAATTACAAAAATCGATGTGTGGTTGAGCTAAGTTATCTAATATATGTAAGGTATTCGTGTGCAGATATGAGCCTCAAACACCAAGAGGGTTGGCCTTCGGAGGAGACAGCTGCGAGAGCCTCCCGTCCTAGAGAGTGATGGACATACCCGACCTGAGCGGTGCCTGAAAGATAAGATACGATGAGGTCAGAGGTCCCTGGACGTAGAGGTCCACAGCTGCACTGAAAGATGAAGAGGGGCCCATCGCATCCCCCAAGCATCCCCCTGAAGCTTTTCCTCTGCAGTGGAAGCTGTATGGCTAGAGAGGCAAGGGATAGGCTCAGTGGACTGCAAAGTGGGTCATGACTGTCTGCACTAAGCTGAGCGAAGATTGAAATCAATTTGGGACTTATCTGGCAAGTCTGGAGATGCGTGCGCGAAGCTTCGACCTTCAATTTTGACATCCCCTTTCGGTATCAAACGACAGCACCGCCGGCTATCCCTTGACACGTCGCTGTCCTGTCGCCATTTCTAGGCGACTCTCTGACCGTGCTCTATTGTGCAGCGTACAACCCCCGAAATAGACGGCGTCCTCATGGCCGGTCCCGCGAGGTGATTGCACTTGATCCGACACCTCGCACCGACTCCTATTTCCATCAATGCTGTCCTCGCGTTCGACACATTGAGTCAAGAGACGCATCTTCTCATCTCGCCAAATGGCGCGCCCTATGGGGCCAGTTCGGCTCCGGAGAACAAATTATGTTACTCTGACTATTGGAGCTGTCCTATGCCTCTTCATCCTCTACTTTTTGGCCGCCAGTGGTTCTGACGCCCCAACCTCAAGTACCACCAGCTCAAACAGAGCTCCCATCCGAAAACCGACCACAAAATCGAGTCTCATCAGCGAACGGCCTCCTGTTCGGCGATTCAACCTCAACGATGTCACGATCACCCCACATCCCATCGAAAACCGCGAGGCCGTCCTTATCCTTACCCCAATGGCTCGCTTCTACCAAGAGTATTGGGATAATCTCATGAAACTGAACTATCCCCACGAGTTGATTTCGCTTGGCTTCATTCTCCCGAAGAACAAGGAAGGGAATGCCGCCACCACGGCTCTACAGGCACAGATCACCAAGACACAGAAGGGCCCGGTTAAGAGTCGATTCAGGAGCATTGTGATAGAGCGCCAGGATTTCGATCCTCCTCTCGTATCTCAGGATGAGGGCGAGCGGCACAAGATGGAGAATCAGCGAGCCCGACGTGCCTCTATGTCTCAGGCACGGAATTCGCTCCTTTTCACCACACTTGGCGCCGACACCTCGTGGGTACTATGGTTGGATTCCGACATTGTCGAGACACCCCCAACGTTGATACAGGATTTGGCATCGCACGACAAGGCACTGATAGTGCCCAACTGCTACCAAAGATATACCGACCCAGATACCGGCAAATCTTCAGAACGGCCATACGATTTCAATAGTTGGCAAGATAGCCCGACTGCGCAAGATATTGCGATGAAAATGAGCTCAGAAGAAATTCTGCTCGAGGGCTATTCCGAGATGGCAACCTACAGAGCATTGATGGCTTACATGGCTGAGGACGAGAAGGAAAAGAATGTAGACAAGCATGTTGAGGTACCACTGGATGGTGTAGGAGGCACAGCATTGCTAGTCAAAGCGGACGTACATCGGGATGGCGCCATGTTTCCCCCATTCCCATTCTACCATTTAATTGAGACTGAGGGGTTTGCGAAGATGGCTAGGAGGCTTGGTTGGGAATCGACGGGGCTTCCCAACTACAAGGTGAGTGGAATCGCCCAACACTCAAGTAATAGGAATGTTTAATGCTAATGAGCCACAGGTCTATCATTACAACGAGTAATCCGTTACCTTATGAACATTGTAATTTATATCGTGGGTCTTAGGACATGGCTACCGAAGATGGGAAACTGGTACAGCGCCCGCTGGTTCCTAGGAGGCGCTACGGTCGTCAAGCTGACCAGAGTCACGATGACTGACGAAGAACAGGGTTTCATGTAAAGCATAGTACAGTACGGGACAGAATTTTGTCTCATGTTACGCGACATGACTACCCTATGCATGGAGTATTCAAGGTGCACCCTATTATAGTCTCCTCTGCATGATAAGGCGAGGACGCCGCGCGACATTTATATGGCGCATTGGAAAGCATAGAATTGGTGTCTGGTCCCATAAGCTGGGGTCTGCGAAATATGAAATTTTCAGAAATTTCAAGATATTGGTATATCAACATACGTGTTTGTAGTGTGGGCTTCATAGTAGTCTGTTCTCTTGCCATACTTATCCTAGCCCTAGCGGGGATTTTATAAAACATAGTAAGAGCACGAGGTCTCTAGCTATGTTGTGTTCCCTCTGACCAAAACGCCTTAACGCTTCACCTTAGCTCCCAGCCCTATACAGTGACAATTTTCCATAGTCTCTCCTCGTGATTTACATGCCCGTGATGTACATATGACATGTGAAATGTCATATAGGGTTAACATAAACCGTCGTGTTTTCTCCTGTCTGCTGTGACGATCAAGTTGATTTCTTTGCGTAAAATCCTATCATCCGCATGATATTTCCTCGAAGCCGCCGTAATTTGCCGTCCCGTGTTGCACACTATCCATCCGTACAAATCTAGTCCGAGCTTGCTCCAGTATGACACTAACAAAAATATGCGTACGTTGCTGCGGTGCTTGCTCTTTTCTTCTTCTTCTTTTTGTTCAACGGCCCTCGTACCTCGCCCCGTCGCGACACCAAAACTCAACGAGGCGGCGGGCGCCGACGGCGTCGCCGGCGCGGAGCAGGGCCGCGACGTCGACGTTGAGCGGGGAGTCGGCCTCGGGACAGGCGAGCAGCATGCGCACGGCACGCACGCACTCGAGCACGCTGTACGCGGGCGTCCAGGCGTCCTTGAGCAGGTCCAGGCAGATCTCGCCCGTATCGAGGGCCACGTTCGCGTGCACCACCGGCGTCCGGAACGTCATCTTGGGCGGCGCGAGCGGGTAGCTCGGCGGGATCGCGATGCTGAGGAGCCAGCGGCCTTCTGTGCGTTGCGTCCGGCGCAAGTCAGCCTAAATTCAAGAGGAGGAACGATAGATTTGGCAGGCTTGTGGGGCTGTAGGGTAGGTGAGATGTGATGGTCCGCGATAGACCTGCAAGCGACGGTTATGGCACCATCGGGTCACATCACACCCCCAACATTTTGAGGCTCAGCAACCAGGAAACAAAGGAGGGCCCTACCATCGTAACCCCCGCCGACCCCTCGCCCATTGACCACCGCCTCCCAGCTCAGCAACTCGTCCTCGTTGACGGGGCCCAGTCGCTCGATGCCCTCCTCTTCGGGCGCTTCCTTCTCCCATACGGCCAGCTCGCGCAGCAGCCGCTTCGTGGCGCCGCGGGAGGACGACGCTGAAGACGACACGCCCGAGGCGGCGGGTGATGGAGGACGCCCTGGGGACATGTTCTGCGGGAGTTTTCTATCGATTCCTCCCTTCTCTCTGCTTTACGCAACCGGTTTTCGACAACGCTGGCGATCAATCGGCCAGGGCGTTCGCGTCGCGTCTGAGTACTTGTTCGTCTGGGGGGCTAGACGTCGTGAGGTGGAATGTAGCCAGAGGTAAGGGTATGTGGTAAGCTATCTGCTTGAAAATTCCTTCTATTCGTTGCTGTTTGACAGCGACCCCTTGGATGGATGGATTGCAAGCAAGACTCGCTTTGCATTTTGCGTCCCAGAGTACGGGTGCAACCGAGGCTCATAGGCTGAGCGAAGGTAGGGGCTCTCCGCATGAACTGCTTATATACATGAAGTATGTAACTAAGGGGTTAGTTATGTGGCGCCTCAGCTCAGAAGGTGCACATCTAGACACGCGGTATTTCTATATACCAGGATTATCGTAATACGGATGCGGAACGCACGAGCACCAAAAGCCGAGTAAATAGATAACATATCATGAGGGCGATGTAAAGGCGAAGTTATTCGTCAAGTCAAGCTTTCCAACTGACCGTTATTGTAGTTAAGTACGCTCAGGTTCAATACTATCAGCATGGCAACACACGAATCGAAGACCACGGTGATTTGATTGTAATGTTCATTATTATTTGTATACAGCTGGCTAATATGGCGGACTTCAAGAAGCCCAGCAGCCAGAAGTCAAATCTGAGCACCCATATGAGTTCCAGGTTCAACCAAAATCTCTTTCCTTTCTTTAACATCAACTTCGTCTCACAATGCTATGTCCAGTGAAATCAAAGCGTGTATCCCCCATTGTGGGAACGCGGCTGAACATATTTCCATCCCATGTACGCATGCCATCTTTCATCGAATGAATCTACGATAGTCAAGTGGGTGGCGACCAGGAAGCCGAGCATACAATCGTGATATGCTCGTAGCCTAGTCATTGCTATCATCATAACGCCAGTCCTCATCCGCGGATGGATGCCGTGGTACAATACAAATTATCCCCCGAGACATCCACGGGATTTATGCCAGCAGCAGCAGTAGTAGTTACAATAGCGGTCGTGGTGGTGGTGATAGTCGTAGTAGAAGAAGAAATAGTAATAGTGGCATCATCATGAGTTTGATTGTTTTCGGGTCGATTCGAATTCCAAGCTAGCCTCTCAACGCCTGCGGAAAACCGATCAAGGTGCATGAACGTGTCTGCACCTCTAGGTTGGGCGATTTGCCGTGTTCGTTCCTCTGAACCTCGTTCGCCTATGTCGGACAACGCTTCTAGCAAAATGTCGAAAGACTCTAAGATTCAGTCGACGATTTCGGCTTCCAGAATTGTAGCTTTCTACTCAGGCGTTTAGATTTACTAGACTTCAGTTTTTTCTCCGATTCATTGTCGACGGGAACTTCCATACTCAATTTGCTTCTCTCGCCGTGAGCGCTGCTGATCAGTCGACTCAAACTAGCTAAGCTAGATCGGCGCCGCCCGAATGCGGTCGATGTGAACGAAGCTGGACGCTGATCATGGAATGGCATGTTCCTCGGCCGAACACCAGGAGTGAACATGCTTTCCCGCGTCATAGTCGAGTTGCTACTCGTCAGGGATGGAACATCAACAGAAATCCGCACAACTTCTGGTCCTGGCTCGCCCATTAACAGCGACTGGAAATTATTCTCATCGGTCACTGAAGAAGGCGCCGTTGATATTCGGTGAGCGTCATAAGACATTGGAGAACGAGGTGACGGAAATGATGAAGAGTGACTCAAGGAATATGGGCTATTTGGCATCATCGGACCAGCAGGCAGCACCACTGTCCTGGTATCGGCTGGTCCTGTCTCTCTGCTGACGACTCGACGAGGCGAGGGCGCTGTAGAGTCTGACGTATCTGAAGCAGCTGGAAAGCCGGCGTCAGCAATAGAGGCTTGATAGCTGGTTTCTTCAATAATAACCTCCTCGTGAAGGGAATTGGAAGAGGCCTCTGTCCTCATTCTCGAACCAGGACGCTGCATTTCCAAGCTTGATCCACTGCCCTTGCGTTTAACAGATGCAGCGACCTGGGTACTTCCAAACGAGACAGAGAAACTGTGATCGCGTTCTTGGGTTGGAGTTGATGCAGCCTCGTCCGTCTCGGAGCTACTCTCGCTTTCTCCGGCCGAGGCCTCGCGAGCTTCAGTGAGTGACTCTTCTGATGGACTCCTCGCGCCCGCATCGTCGTCTTCTTCATCTTCTTCGAAAACATCTGCCATGGTCGAAGAACTGCCAAATCGATGGATACCAAAGCGACCGGCTTCGAATGGAGGCATCTCAGGCGCACTCTCAGCCCGGCGATGGTAATGCATGCCTGGGCCGCTAAATCCCCGCATACCAGCAGCGCTATGAAGTTGGCGCTTAGGCGGTGCGCCAGCCCTTTGTGCCTCTTCCCATTGAGGATCGCGAGAGGACGGCGTGTTAAACGGACCCAGCGCAGCGTCGAGGTCAATCATGGGAAAAGCTGTCTCATCTTCTGTGACCTTCCGCCGAGGCCCAGTGAGCTCGACGTCAGATGAGCGTGGCACCGATTGGTCTTCTAATTCCATCATCGCATGAATATCAGCGGAGTCCATCAGATCATCGTCGTTCTTGGCATGCCGACGCAACGGTGGCGTTTGCGAACGACGCCGTGCCTTGGCTTTCTGAGTCCGTGACTTGGATTTCCGGGTCAAAATGGAGCCAGCCCAAGATTTCACCTTCTTTTGTTTTTTCTTCTTGACTCCAGTATTCAAGCTTTCGTCCTGGCAAGTATTCTGGGTATCTAACTCGGAATGATCTGCGTCTGACCATGATGTTACCTCGACGATTTTGGGGTTTGCATCGGATGATCCTGGGCTGATTGGCCGCGATTTGGTCGGGGAACTAGAGCTGGAGAAATGCTCAAGGTTAAAAAACGACCATCTTTTCGACGCCTTCGTCTCACTCAAGGCTGGTGATGCTGGTGCGCAATTATGAGATAGTTCTGTCAACAGTGGTATGGAATTTCGTCGACGAGGAGAAGCTGAACTCTCCGTGAGCACATGAAGACTGGGGGTGCGTTCAAGTACAGCACCAGCAGTGCTTGGTCGAGAGCCACTCTTGTTCAGGGAAACAGGAGAGCCCAAGAGACCTGGCGGGTCGCGGTCAGTTGACATCGAGTTTGTAGCCGATATTATGGATGAAATGCTTCCTGAGACCGAGTGTCCCGGTCGACCGGTTATCGTACTGGCTGTATCGGTCGAGACCAAGGATAGTGGACGTGGGATATATTCCAGTGTATCCGAGAATCCGACCCTGGCTCGTGTAGCCGGTTTCGGGCTTGATCTTTTGGGGGATGAGCTGCCATCATGCCCAGGCAAGGTGTCCTCTGCTGAACATTTCGAGCTTTCTTGGGTAGAAGGAGACTCCATCGCGGCTTCTGGTTTCGGCTTGGGAAATGGACGAGGCCTCTCATCAAAGTCGGCTGGACTTGTAGGTGCGCTGCTTCCCCGCGATGGATTAGGACTTCTTGGGGTAATAATGGCAGAGAGATCGTGGCTTGAAATTGCAGCTGAACGCCTATGGGCATGACCTCTCCTAGAAGCCGATGGATTTGCTGGTGCTAGCTTGGGCGACGCGTAACCACTCTCTGACTTCGTAGGACTAGTGCTCATGACAGTTATAGACTCTCCTGCCCTCAGCTGACCACCAACAAACTCACTACCTCCGCGACGGTGTCCCATTTGAGTTGATCCTGTTCTTGGTGACTGTGGAGAGAGCGGCGGGCTCAATTTCGACGTGTCTGAAGAGAGGCCGGCACCGGGATTGAAATAGAAATCTGGCAATGCGGGCGACCTCGGGTGGCGGGCTGCACTCTCAGGACTCAAGGCTCCGCCAGGATTGAAGCTGAAGTCCGGAAGGGCAGGAGATCTTCTGGGTTGGTCTAATGTATTGTTCCCCAAGTCAAGCCTCGGGCTCGGAATCTCGATTGCTGACTGGGGTCGGCGACCTGTTGCTCGAGAAAATGATGATGGTGCCGATGAGGAAGCTGGTCGGGCTGGGAACACAAACGGTGGGTTGGGTGGGGGAGGTAGGTTAATGCGTGGTGATGGCTGACCACTTGCAGGACCTGACTGGTCACTTAGGCCCTCGTCCAAAGGCACAGGAATCGTAAGCTGGCGTGGTTCGACATCGTTGGCGTCCGCGATGGCTGTGGGAGCCTCGAGTGGGCTATTGGTCGCGTACAAGGTCGCCATCTTTCCTCCTAGCCGCTCCCCGGCACAGATCGAAGCAACGACTAGAGATGGCTGGATATCATCAAGTACAATTCGGCGCACGTTGTCAGATGGGGAAAGTTGCAGCGCCAAAAAGAGCAGTCAATTGGCATGGATGAGTCTTCGTTAGAAGACTTGACGGCAAACTACAACCCACAGTGTTAGCAAGTTAAAAAGGCGCTGCTGGGCTGGTCAAGCATCAAGAAAAAAATAGGGCGACACATCACCCATGGTGTGGACTCGTACCTCGTGATACGGAAATGTGAGGGAGAAATTCAGCTTTGAAGTACCTGACGCAGGCAGTCACGGGCTGTTTCTCGAGAGTGCAGGTGCCCCCTAAGTAAATTGGTGCAAATGATTCAAAAGTATGGCAGATGCTGGATAACGGAATAAAAATGAAGATGAAGAAGAAAAAAGGAGTGGACGGCCAAGACCAGAGCAAATCTAGGGGAAAACAAGATCTGCTACTGGAATTGAGCCAGCAGAGAGTTTGATGTTTGGAAAGCGGCGATGTAGAATTGGAGGTGAAAGAAGAGCGAGGGAGGAGAACGGGGAGTGAGATTGGTGTAGTCTAGATGGAAAAGCCCACTTGCACTTGCCAAGAATCAAGGCCCACTACCTGACCAGGTATGGGCGCAGGCGCGGGCAGGTAGGCGTTGGTACCACTAGAAGGTAGGTACCGATAGCCCGTAAGTGTACCCGAAACTCCAGCGCAATGGGGGGCAGAGAGGCCTGGGAGACAACAACGACACCCACGACATCCACCCCTAGGATGGCCTGTGCCACAGCCAGATTGCCAGATTCACGACCGCACCTGGGCAGCTGGAGAGTGGAGGAGGATCTCATTATCGTTTTAGCGTCTGTTTGGTGGGCTCCACTGCCAGGATTGAAAGCGCTGAGAGAAACATTTGAATCCGTTCTCCCTCGTCGTGCCTAAAGATCGTGCCTGTCTGCCATTGGAGCTGCCTGTGAAATTTGTTTTGGTAGGGGGCTTCCTTATCAGCACTACATATGCACCTAGATGCAGTTGCTAGGAGATAGGTACAGCCCATATGTACATGCGTGCATTATCCTCTCGATCTACGACTACCTTATTACCCTCTAGTATCGAAAACTACTACATACTACCCAGTCTTTTTCTCTCCTGCATTAGATTCACCTTAGCTGTTGTGTTTACGGGAAGAGAGAAACAACACAGTACACATTCTTGGGCATGGCGCATGTTCTCGACTCAAGTGAGTTGGGTAGAAAACTCTATCGAAAGGGACCACAACACCTTGTCCAGATCTATCTCTGTTTACGACCTCAAATATGCAGTCAGGCGTTTGTCATCGGAACCGTATCTGACCCTAACCTACCTCTCTTCATCCGATAATCACCTAGGTACCTGTATACATTTGGGTCTGGGCTTGGGGTGCTACAGTACCTGCAGGCGCAAGGCCAAGCGGCAAACGGTACAGCTGCCATCTTCGACATACCCTCCCCAGTTGTGCTCCGGCCCTTTGTTTGCGGAGGAGCCAGGCTGGTCAAAAGGCCAGCCAGAAATCCACCACGCCTGCCAGTCTGTATCGACAATGTTTGCCATCCCACAGCTGATCCAGTCGGGACTTATGAGACAGTGCGCTCGAAAGGAGAGAAGGCCATCATGCCTCTACATGTACAGAGTCATTGCCAATTGCCCACAACCCTACGTCTAGAAGGCATCTGAAAGTCCGTTTCGGGGCCGTCTATTCTGTGGTGATTTCGGTCGCGCTGCCAACGTTCCATCCTAATTATGAATCCGAATCCAGATTGTGATGAGCACCAGACTCGAGACCAAAGTTCTCGAGTCGAGTTATGAATCTGATAATATGTAGCCAGGTCTCCGCTTATGATCCTTCCAAGCCCCCGAAGCCAACGCTCATTCGGCAGAGTCAATTTGGAACCCCCAAAGCCCCCCTTGGAAGGGGTTCATCTCTCGAACCGGTTCCAGGAAAGGGTAGCAATATACCCCTGACCCCCCGTATAACTTGGATGCTCCTGGAGACCCTGGAAATTATGCAGTTGGGCGACCGCTTTCCTTTTTCGGTACCAGAGTTGGGGGTTTCCTGCTCATTCATGGCTTGTTCCTGCGGCTTGCGCGGGTGCTGGAATGCTACACTCGCCTGCGAAACACTTTTTCGTCCGATTCCAGAATCAAAAGCGACACAGCGCGACACAGCCAATCCCGGAAAAACAGCTTCTCTACCAGGCACGCCTCGTTAGGTTCTCGAACCCACAGCCAAAGTCTCGAATCAAAATGCAGCCGAAGCGACAGTGGCATCAGACAGAGGCCAAGAGACAAGCTGATTCCCATCCAAGCCATTCTACCCGCAAAGGCGTGTGATCTACTAGTGCAGCGCGCAGGGCCGGTCTAGCTAGAGCCACCGCTCCATTACTGCTGTAAGGTCATAAGCAGACAGCGGCCAACCAGAGGTCAACCAAGACAGACAGGTTGATGTGCTCAGATAGTCCTGCATGATACCGACAGATTGTGGGTATTTGGCCGGGTAAAAGAGCGTAGATCTGTTGTATACATACATAAGCCTGCAGGGTCGCATGGCGCAGACACTATCTTCCATTGAGACATGCTGAGAAGATGCATGGCATGAGCTGTCATGTCCAGCATGGCGACCGCTCGCCGTTTACCAGGAAAATGCTCGACACTTGCAGACGGGAAGCCCGTCTTAGGTCATTGGTGGCTATCGCACCTGACAGGCCTGGGTGACGGCCGGTTGGCTGGCTAGATTAGTGTAATATGCATTCTTCTGTCCCATACTATGTACATGTCCTCGTCACGACCCTGAGAATTCTGACTTAGGATTGGTGCTGGGTACTCAGTCGCCGAATCTCGACTTCCAGCTGAGAATTCATATCGCAAAATAGACGAGAGCGTAATCTCACAGTCAAACACTCTGTGAGATGAAGAGGCTGCCTCATTTTGGAAACTTGCTCATAATCTCACACAGATCCGATGAAACAACGGAAATACATTGGCCCGTCGCTGGCAGCAGTGGTTGCTACGCCTCATTGAGCCATGTCTGCTTTCTCCACAAGGTAGCGAGGCAATGCTGAATACGGAAATGGATGCCGCCCGTTTTAATGACCGAATGGTCAAGTGACGAGTGATCATAGACAAGGTAGCATGTCCGCAATGGGGTTTGTTACCGGCCGACATCGAAGCTACTGTAGTGCGACCCAGCGCAATCCGCGGCCAAGAAGATTGTTACACCGAGAAGAAAGATTGTTATGACGACAGCCTCGTGCCGGCACATCCAGCGCCGAGCCAGCGTACCCCAGGTTACGCGGGGCGGTGTCAAGGCCCTTCCGTTCTGGAAGAGATTGGCCCTTCAGGGAATATGTAATGTATAGACGAAGAAGCATTTTCTAGGAGTGCAGTCTCGGAGCTAACCCACCAGTAGGTCCAGCCAGACTAGAAAAGCAAACGTAGGTATTTCATGCAGTTGTATTCAGGGATCTCACTGGAGTGTACTGTGGATATCGGCATGGTCGTGAAGAAACGATCTGTGTGCTTCAAAAGGTGTTGATTCGGCTCAGCCGATCTACTTCAGCCTTCCGGTGACCGGGCGATCTTGAGATCTTGAGCATTGGTCGCATTGTAGACAGGGTCCGTATCGCATTTTTGCTTCTTGTCCCTGGGTCATTTTCGGAAATAGGGCAAAGCCGTGAGTAAGGCAAGACAAAATCAAACAGACAACATGGTGGGATTTAAAATTCCCAGGCATTGGTAACAATAATAGCATACGGCTGGGATGGACTGTTATTACCTCTCACTAGCGCCCAGGCGGCATCTCTAGTGGAACGAATCGGGGGCCGTTTGATTGGGTCGATTCCCGCTGTACTTCCCAGACGTCCAGTACCTCTACTGGAATTTGGAATGCGGAAAATCTCGTCGCCCCACCAGGTGCCATTTTGATTCTAAACTGTGCCATCTTCACATCTTCAGCTCGCAGCCTGAAGTGCATGCGACAACAAGATACTTCCCCACGTGCACCACAAGAGACCCAAATTTCAGGGTTCAAGACTCGAGACTGCAGAGTTTTCGATTTTCTCTTCACGCTTGTTTCGAGACTCGAGGTTCGAGATGTCTACCAGCGCTGTCCAGGCTGAGGCAAAAGCACCGCAACAGCCGCAGGGCATGCGAAGGAATGGTACGCAAAGATGACTTGCCTATGACTCTGTCTGCTCTTTCCTGAATACAGCTAACAGCCAGCCAGGCAAGCAATGGCACGCGCCTCGCAAAGCGTTTCGCCCAGGATCCGGTCTGACCTCTTACGAGAAGCGGAAACAGCAGCGCGTCGACACGAGCGCAACCAAGGCGAAAGAGAAGGAGATGAAGGAAGAGAAAGAAGCCGAAAGACAAGTGCGCGACTCCACGGCAGCTTCGAAGCTTTCTATCTTAACATGCTGATACGGTCTACCACAGGAACGGATAAGGGCTCTAAAGGACAAACGCGAAAAGAAGGAAGAGAAAGAACGCTACGAGAAAATGGCAGAGAAAATGCACAAGAAGCGTGTCGAGCGATTGAAGAGAAAAGAGAAGCGAAATAAACTTCTGAACTCTTGAAAAAAAAAAAAAAAAAAAAGATGAACACAGCCAGATGCAACGATCCCCTGCAGCTCTCTTTGGCCGTGCAGCTGCCTGAAGATCACAATAGTACCAACGACAGAGATTGAAAGGTGCTTACTTGCGCTAAAGCCTTGTGGAAGTTGGCTTCAAGAAAAGGCATGGACTGGTATTGTGATGTACTACCATCCGTACATAGGACCTTCACTGCGGCTCATATCGAATAGTGCCTGTATGCTCCTGCTCTTCGGGACCTTTTCTATCTTCGGAAACTACTGGGTGGAATAAGGATATTTCCACATGAAGGTAAGGTATTTCGAGGTTAAGGTATGCTCTAGTGCCTAGCTACTCTCATCATGCCTCGAAAGTAAGTAGAACTGGGCAGCTTTAGAAGGTTCAACCTCACCTCTAGAAACCCATCAACAACCTATTTGCAAACCTCAACAATAACAACTTATCAACTCGCAATGCATATGTCTAGCATTCGCACTTATAGGTACCTGCCATGAATATGCTCTTATTTGCATCAAAGGGACTTGTCTCACTGATATCGTTGTGCATGATCTTAGAGGTCGAATTCAGTGCTCTGACATGTGAAGATAGAACATGAAGGCAACATAGTGGGGCCTTGAGCTTCCAATCAAAACGGAAGAACAAAGAACGCAGGCCCGGAGACTTTCAACGCTGCATCCCGTCTCTGCAGCTAATAGCCAAACTTTGGCCTTTTGAAACTTGATTCAGCACACCCGACAGCGCGCTCTGGCTATCCAGCCAGTCGCGACAGGGAAACTCCATGAACATGTCTTCCAGCAGATTCAATGACTCTAATAAGCTGCCCGGGCAGGGAACGGTCTCTTCTCTACGTCCTCGTCACCAGGTGAAACGCTCCCTGACTGAGCTATCGCCACCCACCTCTAAGGCATCTCGACATTACCATCTGCATCATCACCGAAAAGATCGCGACCGCGACGACCGGCCTGCCATATCTGCGACCCCAACGCTTCATATGCCACGTGGCTCGATCGACTTGCCGCGATCGGAGGGTGTTACGCCTGTTGGTATCCCGAGCGACACGAGCCGCCGCCTCGATATGCTGTCAGGAGCCGAGGATGGTGTGGGTGCGACCGAACACAACGTGCTCAATTTAACACCATCGAGCAGGGGCGAGCAAGTACGGGAGCAGAGGGTAAAGACCATGGCGGCGACAGCGTTTGTAGCCCTGCTACTACCTCCCTCCAGCCAATAGTTATCACTAATACAGGTGAAGCAGTAGCCTCAAGAAGTCGCTGGTAGACCTCAGCACATTTTCCAACACAGCGATGCAACGCTTAGACAACACATACTTCTCGGTGCTAGAGAGACTTAGCATGCTGCAAAGTACGATCGTCGCGATCAAGGAAATCGCGGGCATGGCGCAAGACATCAATCGGAATTTCGAAACCGAGTCACAGGCCTTAGTCAACGAGATAGAATCGCAGCTACGCCTCTATGACCAAACGGAAGATCAACAGATTCGTATCAGAGACTTACAGAGCCGTATATATGCCGGTCGAGAAAAAGTTGAGGCGCTCAGCAAACGGGTTGATGTTGTTCGCGAACGGATCGAGGGCTGGGAAACAGCAGACAGAGAATGGCAAGAAAGAACCAGGAAGAGGCTCAGGGTCCTTTGGATTATCACTCTCGCGATCGCATTCGCTGTTGTCCTCGTTTTCCTAGGGGCTCAGTATGTCCCGGCATCGATGGATGTCTCTCGAGTGACAGACTTGGCTTCAGGCAGTCGAAATGACCGGCCACTTGTAGATGAACAGGCTGGCCACAGTGCCAAGGGTGCAGCTGTTCTGGCGAACGAGGTGCGAGAGGCCCTCAACCAACGGAGAAAGAACGGAAGTATCGAGGACCAGGTCCTGAGAGCGTTCGACGAATTATAGCATTCGAATATACCCAATTGTCCACTAGGTTCACGTCCATCGTCCGCATTCTGGCACGCTCACGACAGTGTAGCGATAGGACAGTCAGTCCTCGCAAAGAGCTCCATGATCAGTGACAACGCAAGATACCACTACTTACCCAGGTAAGCACGACCGCTTATCCGGCAGCACCCGCGGGATCAAGCTGTAAGTCTACGATACAGTCGGTAAAGACGGCGACGGGACACGGCGGTTTCGGCAGTCAAATGCTTGCCAGGCACCGCTGCCAAGTTGAGGCGTTGTGGGACTTGTCATTCAGCCCTGCAGGCGTCTCGTACGTATTGGTCACTGGCAAGATTACGCTGTTGACCTACGTGCGATCTCTGTGACTTGACTCAGCTTAGAGAATTGCACCATACCCCTTGTCGTCACTCACCATGTATAAACAGGTAGTCAGCAAGAGTCGCCCAAAGGGGAGCGATTTACGAAAGACTTGTTTGCGCAAAGGCGAGTCTAGAGGACCTATAGTTCACCACTTACATACCTCATTGTTGCGCAGCGGGGAGTCATTTCTAGATTCATCGCGTGCATGGTAATACGATAGAGAGAGCCTATGTTCAGCAGGGCAGTGATGTTGGCCAAGAGACAGGGAAGCCGGTAGCAGGTGCATGGAGGACGTACCTAATAGAAGCTGGAATAGGTGCCAAATCTATGGATACGACTAGAATATGGTGCGGTTCTTAAGGAGGCACCTCCCCGTAGTACCTACTCTAGGTACCTATCAGGTGGATGGGACCCCGCGGCCAGAGGAGACGTCATGCCTAAGCCACTGGAAATATGTACAGGTATTACACACACACGCTCTGTATGCGAAACAAATCGTCAAGTGACTTTCAATTAGTAGGTAGGGCATCGTGGCGGCTGCGAGTTAGGCATGAGGTCTCTCGTCCTGGGTACCTAAAGTAACACTTAGTCAACATTCCAGCGAGTAGAATGGATCTCCTCTGCGACCTTGATTCCACAGGTTCCATTGCGCAGTTGTCTTAGCAAGTCTAGAGGTAGCTAGAGTCGAAGGACCATCCATTACACCTGAATCCCAACAACTGCCGCCGCGCAAGTGACAAATCTAGGTAGGTACTTCCAAGACAGCCATTTTGAGTTCTGCTCCTCTGGCCTTCTTCGCTCTCCATCCCGCCAGGCTTCCCAGATCGCACAGCCAGTCACTTCCGATCATCCGTGTTGGTCCTACTCATCCAGGCTGAGACTCACTAGTTGACAAAATCAACGGGCTAGCAGCAGCTGACGACATTGCAACCACCACCCTGTTTACTGTGTGCCAAACATTAATAGCCCGACGAGATCCCCCCACCACCACGTTCCCCGTGTGTAAGCCCCAAGCTTTCCTGCAACAAAACTGCAAGATCACAATCACAGGCACACTCGCACGCCCGTATGCTGGAAACTGGGATTCAAAGGGACGACGTCGTACAGAGCGTCTTCTGATTGTCTCTACCGTAGAAATGTCTTCGGCGAGCCCAGCGCAAGACGATGGCTCTGCCCGCACCGGACCTGCCCGCACCCAGAGCGCTGCCTCTGTACCCCCTCCCGGCCAGACGCTGACCGGAAAGCAAGAACATTGTTCGTACCACTGCCCTAGTCGTCCCACTTCGAATCGGAAGCTAATACTCGTGTACGTAAGATCTCAAAAGAGAACTGATCTCTGAGCAAGTGAACTGGGAGATATCCGAGCTTAACTCCCCGACCGCCCTCCGCAGATTCGGCGCCCCGTTCAAGTCCGATTTTGGAGAAGTCTCACCCTTTGATTCCGAGCTCCCTATCTTGCGATATATCTTTGTACACCATGTTCGCGAATTTCCTTTTCTTGACAAGGCCAGAGAGAAGGAATTCTGGCAGGATAGATTGCAAGTGGTACGTGACTCTGCGGAATTGAGCTCAGCGGCCGAGGTGGTAGACTGACCTCGATTCTCTGTGGTCAGTTTTTAGAGTCCTTCGCGAGCAAAGATATCTCTACATCTGAAGACCGATTAGAAGAGACAAAGCGCAGAAAGTTGGCTATAAAATGTCGGAAGCTAGTGGAACTTATGATGGT
Organism: Xylariaceae sp. FL0016; assembly: GCA_022578815.1. Lineage (NCBI taxonomy): Eukaryota > Fungi > Ascomycota > Sordariomycetes > Xylariales > Xylariaceae > Xylariaceae sp. FL0016. The sequence continues at coordinate 373,491 of MU388755.1, forward strand.
ATCGGGTGTCCCAACGGCCTCCGGTTTTGAAGAACGAATACGATTCGCAGAAATGGAAATCGTTGATCGAGATGCGATCGATACTGGCCTGTTGAACACCTTGCCCGAGGGAAACTACACCAATGGATGGGACGTTAACGTGGCGGGGGTACGCATTACTTCAGTGAAAAGAAACATCAGACACCACAAACATGCGGCAAGTAATCCAACGTACTCGGGCAAATGCCCCTGGCTAATGGCTACTAGGAGTTCCTACTACGAGTGAAGAGGAAGGGTGAGCTCGAACACTTCGTGGCCAGGAGATATGGTGACTTTGCGCGTTTGCACAAAAAGTTAAGAACAGAGCTCCCTGGGAAGGTTCTTGCTCCATTGCCCAGGAAGAACAAATCGAACTCGACTGCGACTGGACTGTTGTCGAGGTCGGGTGATGGAGGAGATTCTGACGCATCTTCTGCGTCGTCGGTGTCAACCATGCCCCGACCGGGTGAAGGCAATGGGTTCAGAGACTCGATGAAGAACTTGACAGTGCGGGATCACCGCCGGAACAAGTCTACCGCATCGAGTCATGCGTCACCAAGGCCATCTATGGACGATAGAGCGAGTCCCGTCCCTCCCAGTCCTAAGTTTGAGGTAAGTAGAGATAAATTCGCGCCGAACTGGGCGGCCACTCACTAACTACGAAAGACCACTCTGTTTCGCGAAAACCAGCGCATTTCTCTTCGAGCGTTCCTGCGATATCTACTGCAAAATCCTCAACTTGCCCAGACTAAGGCCATGCAAGACTTCCTCACTCGGGATCCAGTCACGCCAACCGATGAGGACGTTGAGGATATTCACCGCCGGAAAGCCGTGGACGAAAAGCGCCTGGAAGAACAGAAAGAGTTTTACGCCATAGCAAAGCGAAGGGCTGCTGAGCTAGACGTGTACATGGAGAAATTCCGACAGGACATCGTCGAGAGCAATGGCTTGACTAAGCTTTTTCAGGAGATCAAGGACAAGAAAACGATCCAGGACTTGAGCCTCCAGTATCAAAAATTCTCCGAGTGGTTACGCATCGAAGTAGCGGCCACCATCTATCATCTTTTTCTTGCTGAGGATAACTCACCTGAACTATTTGCCCAATTGAAGAGGATTCATTCGCTTATTCCCTATACTCTCATGAAGAATGTCATCCGCATTGCGAATCCGGCAGCTGTCATGTCAGGGGTGCTGGACCTTTTTCTGGCACAGCCTCTGGGTACACGATCCTTAATGCAGCGGATTTTTTCCATGACCCTCAATGACGGTATCCGAAGCTATCAAAAGGCTATCGATGCTGTGGCGGCAAAGGTTGGAGATGATGTCTTCGTGGAGAAGCTGAGGAAATTCAGTGAAGCCGAGGACCATATCAAGAACACTATTCGAGAAGAAGCAGAAGCTGACGATATGGACATTATTGTCTCTATCATGCGATCTGATTTGATATCGCCGCCTCTGAAGGCCGACCAGATTGGTCGGCTGTATAATGCTTATGTCGCCTTCAACAATGCAGTGGACAATGTAGATGAGGAGCTGAAGCAAGGTGCTCAACTGTTTTCATATCTTAAGCAGTTGATCAAGTTGCAAACAAGACAGCGTGACAAGGCGATGATGTTGCATTTGATCGAGGAACCTGTTACACTCCAGCTCCTCCGAGATCTGTTCACCATTTTCTACGAGCCCCTCGTCAGGGTATACAAATCCGCAAATGTGTACAACAGCATTACTGACTTTGCAGTATTCATCGACGATATGATTCAAGTAAGTCTATACGATGAGTAAGCACTTCTCAAGATATACTGACAACTATTCAGGTCGTCGAGAAGTGCAGGGAACAGGACGCATCAGCGGATCCTAACCAAACTGTGCAAGCATTCATCGACCTATGTCAACGTCACGAGCATAACTTTTATAAGTTTGTCCACGAGGTCCATACCCATGATAATGGCCTCTTCACTCAGTTGATGGGCTGGATTGAGGGTATTTTGGATTTTCTTCGTAAGGGACCAACCGGAGGAGCGCTTGACATCAATGCGTTGTTCGAGGGAGGTGTGGCGAGCGGAATTCTGGACAGACAAAAAGCTATTGATGAGGTGAACCAGCTCATCTCGTGGCAAGAGGCACGCAAGAAGTGGCACCACGATAAGACAAGACAAAAGATGGCAGCAGAGGGACAAGCAGGAGATGCCGGCTTGCCGGGCGCGCACAGTCTTAGCCCCAGCGACTTCGGCTTCAACGACGCAGACTTCGAAGAGATGAACTACGAAGATAATTCGGATGAAGAAGCCGAAGCTGAAGCAGAGGAAGAGCTTGACCCCATTGAGGCAGAGAGGCGTAGACGAGCCAAGAGGCAAGACAGGCTACGGCGTAGTGCGGGTGAGCCAACGAAACCGCCGGTGAGCGAGGTACATCATCTTAAGGAAAACTTCGTTGAGTTGTTGCGTCAGGTTCTAGCCCCTTAAAAGTTAGACTGCATTCCGCAATGGTCTGGATTAGGCGTTTATGGCCCATAATCGATGAGATAATTAGGGATAGCAAACAACCAGGTGGACTTGGTCAGTAGCATGCGTAGCAAAATAGATTCCAGATATGAAGTATGAATATGTCTCTGTGCCTAACCATATCCCTCCCTATCTCCTTGAGTGGTCTCCGTCTCAATACGGACAGACTCTATTACAGATCTTTGGAGAGTCAGTACGTCCTTGCTCGTTGTGAACTGTACAGTCGATCCTACCCCTTCCTTCTCCCCAATACCAAAAACTTTCCATCGGATGCTGGAGATTGATATGTAGTCCCGTCATCCTCGATGCTCTCAACCACAGCCCCGATGGCTACGGCAACTTGGATGGGAGACATTCGGCGGCAAGGCGCTGTTATAGTAGGTCGAATTTTCTCTTGAGCGTATTGCATTGCGTGGCTCTTGAAAAGGGAATAAGCTCCTAAGATGAATAATTAATTGCATCTAGCTTCCTATTAGATTTTGCGGACGTAGACGTAGTCTTGTCTATTTGAGGCACTCATATTTCTAGGACGATACCAAGCGTGTAGGAAACATTCGGCTTGTTCCGAATATAAGATATCCATTTGTAGTAAGAACCGTTTCGGTCGATCCAGCAAGCTAGGTCGTCCAACGTTAGTAAACCTACGGCCATATCATGCACGTGGTTACTTGAAGTACAGCTGTATTGTGCGCAACAACAGAGCTGATGGATACCCCTGGTAAGCCATGAGCATACATAGGCAAGAGTATCTGTTTGCCAAAAACAGAAAGCCAGCAGCGAGAAGTGGGAAGAGGGTGCAGAAACTGGTGGACGACCATGTTAGAGCTCCTGGGAAACAACTTGGCCCTAGCGAGTAAGCATGATCCATCAATTTCGATGTTGACCTCAGTGGCCCAGCACACATAGAGGATGTGTTTCAGTGGTAAGAGTTAACCTCCACCCACAACGGGTTGGTATACCTCGAACGCCTGTATTATTCTGTGTACCTCATGGTTGGCCATTATGTGCTGGCATAGACATCCACCACGTAACCTCCCTTCAAGATATGAAAGTATTGTTTATCACAACGTCTCCTTATCGTGAGGCTCCAACACTAGCATGACTACGAGGCTGGGCCAGGCTTCCATTGCCGCATCTCCTGGCTCGCATCATCCCATTTATACGCTGGACCATTGCCGACATTATAGTTGTAGTAATTCTCGGTGCCGCCCTTGACCATGGCGCGTCGGAAGGTTATGTTGATGCGGCCGCCGTCCTTCTCGTTCCTGCCGCTCCGCTTCGGGATCGAGTGGAGCCAGTGGCTCTGCGTCGGCCCACGCATCAGGATCATGTCGCCGCTACCCAGGGGAAACTTCAGGGGCTTCGCCTCCGGAGCTGGCGCGGCGTCCGTTTTGTCCCGAAGAGTAGTAGCGGCGCCAGCGGCAGCAGCAGCAGACGAACCCTTGCTCGGGGCTGGGGTCGTGGTCGGCTTGTGCTTCATGAGGAAGTCCCGGCGCGCGCCGAGGGAGAAGCTGGCGATGGCCGGGTCCGGGCCGAGGAAACGCTCGTCGTCGCTGTGGAAGGAGATGCTGTCGGCGCCCGAGGCGTAGTAGTTGACGAGGCAGATGTTGAAGCGGCAGCCCGTCGCGGCCTCGGCCGACCGGCGCATGGCATCGAGGCATTGAGGGAGCGGCCGGGGGTGGCGGGCTGCATACTCGCGAACGCTGCGTGGATTGATGGGCGTCCTGGATGCGGTGGAGACGAGGGCCTGTATCCCGTTGCCCTCGTCTACGTTCACTTCTTTCGCGGCTCCATTTCCGGGGGGTGAAAATGAGGACGGGGATGAGGTGGTGGCTGATGGCGACGAGGAGACAAACCGCGCCGTCTCGTCCACGCCGAAAACAGTGGTCCAACGCGGTGTCCGGATGTGCGTTGGGGTGCCGAACCGCTTAATGTCGTACTCGACGCGGTAGAAGGGCAGCTCGGCGCGCAGGAAGCGGAAGAGCTGCGCTGCCGTGGACCGCGGGAGGTAGGGGTTGAAGTAGAGGAGGTCGAGGTCCGGCTCGGAGGTGTGGGGCTTTCCGATGCTGCTCGGGAGGGATGGCAGCTCGGCGGCGATGGGGGCAGGGAGGTGGGGGATGGGAAAGGGGTAAGTTGGGTGTGTGGAGAGGCTCGTTTGGGGGCTTGGGTTCGGTGCTATGGCTCCATTTCTCTCGTGAGATTCGGACTGAGGACGAGACGTAGGTACATATTAGCCATTCAAAGATCCTGCTGGACATCCAGGGTGATGCTTTCAAAGAGGTATGCTTCTCACATCTGCTATCTCTAGACGGTCGATCACGTCGGATCCTCTGTGCTTCTTTGCTTGGGGGGCGCCGAAGAAGGCGTCAATCGTTCGTTTCTTAGACATTGAGAGGCTGGTAGATAAGTCCGATTGAACAAGTTTATCAGAAGCCTCGGACTGGTACCCACGGGAGCCTTTAGCAGGAGTATCTGTTATCCGAATCCCATACAGGTCTATTGTATATTTCACGAGAGTCCAACCTCCACTTATCTTTGAATAAGTTAATCGAGATTAGTTCAACAGCTTCTTGCAACTTGTACGGGTCATACGGGTACTTAGGACATTCAGCCTCGCTCAGCTATGACTCAAGTCGCAGCGTCGATCATCAGCCTTGCATCTTGATGTGCTTGGTTCGATCCTCCCCTCCCCCCACCCCCACCCCCCCCTGTCCATGATCCCAGTTCCGATCATTGCTGGCCCGTCTTGTCACTCAAAGCAACAGTCCCAGTCCAACTCATTCACCGATACTATGTGCAGTCTCGTTTCAAATCAGTCCATCAATTACATTCTTTGTCCTTACCCAAGCGCGGAATTTCAACAGACACCTGGTGTGCACGCAAGCCACTCTGTTCTAAGGCTGCTACCAAACTAAGATTCACCCAAGGTATAAGCAAGATACCGAGACGGAAAGTCTGATGAGCCTACCGACCTAAGTAACTTCAGGACACGGGAGATACATGGAGCCTAGCAATCATCCGATGCTCACTGCGTGACACTTACTATTGGTCTGATATACCCTACTTGAGACAACATTCATCAAGTGTAAATCCCGCCTTGTGTCTGAGAACGAGGAAGTCTGAGTGCAATGGCGCTTGCTCCTCCCACTCAGAGGTTATACCTATGATTTAGAGAAAATCGAATTTCCCGATCATACTTGAACTTATACAAAGGCGTTCACAACAAGATCCGAGTATTATGTAATAGAGTCATGACCCATAAAGAGAATATCGAAGAAAATTGACCTGGGGAAACCAAAAAAAAAGGTCCACTTTAGGCCGCAAAGACCAGCACAGCGCAGCGCAGGGTCCCCGAAAATTATACCAAATTTCCGCACCTTTTCTCATCCAAGTCTACCTACCCACGCGCGGGTGAATAATGATCGCTGCTATATTATGGAGGTAAAGTACAGCAGCGCCCGCGACCCCTGTTCTTTATAACCTCCTGTGTTCGCGCGACGCGACGCGACTCGACTCGACTGACCGACGGCGAACTCCCAGCAGCATCCCGAACCTGAAGAGGCCATGACCCTCCCCTTCCGCCCACCCACCGCTCGCCACGCCCTCGGCGTCCTCGACCGCGCCCTCTTCTCCAAGACCGTCCGTCTAGCTGCCGCCTCCATCGCCGACCGCAAACAGATCGCGCCGTGGCGCGCCCGCCTCGCCAAGGAGGGCACCCTCCTGCACGCCGACCGCATCAATAGCGTCGTCCCGCACCCGCCTCTGCCCTCGGGTCCTGATGCTGATGCCGCCGCGGCCGCCGCTGGCACCAAGTGCCTGCTGCTCGATCTCAAGATCCAGCCTGGCGTCCCAGACACCTACACGACTCTGCTGCGCGACGGCCTCGCCCGGCGGGAGCTGCTGGGCATCGTGCCCTACGACCTGAGGCTCGACTACGATTACTGGCTCTTCGACGATGTCCTGCGCGTGCTGCTGCCGCCCGACCTGCGCGAGGTCCAAGACGGCATCCCGGGCGGCTTCAACCAGGCCGGCCACGTCGCGCACATGAACCTGAAGGAGCAGTTCTGGCCCTACAAGCAGCTGATCGCGCAGGTCGTCCTGGACAAGAACCCGTCCGTTAAGACGGTCATCAACAAGGTCGCGTCGGTGGGCACCGAGTCCGAGTTCCGCACCTTTGCCTACGAGGTACTGGCTGGACCCGATGACCTCGACGTCAGTGCGCGCGAGAATGACTGCTCTTTCCACTTCGATTACTCCAAGGTCTACTGGAACAGCAAGCTCGAAGGCGAGCACAGCCGCCTCATCAAGCTGTTCCAGCCTGGAGAGGTTGTCTGCGACGTCATGGCGGGCATTGGTCCCTTTGCTGTGCCTGCGGGTAAGAAGGGCGTGTTCGTGTGGGCTAATGACTACAACCCCGAGAGCTACAAGTATCTGGACGAGAACATCAAAAGTAATAAGGTATGTGTCCCTAATCGTGAAATCTCATGTCAGCTCTCACAGCTCACTTCATAGGCTGGACAATTCGTTCGTCCTTTCAACGAGGACGGCCGGGCCTTCATACGGAACGCAGCTGATTCGGTTTACAATGCCTCCGTGAATGGAGAGCACGCTCTCGTGGAATTGAAGAGAACGGAGAAGCGCAAGTATCACCCGCTCGCCAGTGCTGGCAAGAAGGAGACGCCGTCGCCAATGCCAGAGCCGAAGCGCGTTCTGATTCCCCCAACAATATCACACTTCGTAATGAACCTTCCTGCCTCTGCCATCACGTTTCTCCCGTATTACAAAGGGCTCTATACTGGTCATGAGGAATTGTTCACCCCACACAGTGGCAGGAAACTGCCCATGATCCATGTTCATTGCTTCGCCGCCAAAGGTGAGGGGAACGGCCCTTTACTTGATGTATGTGAGCGGATTGCAACCGAAGTTGGAGTCGCTATGAGCCTTGGTGATGTCGAGAACCCTGGCGAAGTATCTGTGCTAGAGGTCAGAAATGTAGCGCCGAACAAACGTATGTTCTGTGCCTCATTCCGCCTGCCGGCTGAGGTTGCATTCGCATCAAGAAACTAGGTGAAGGGCCTGATTATGATCGATCGCCTGCAGAGCCCGGTAGCCAGTAAAACCGGCCTCCTTCGTGTTCATTGCCCAATGCAAGCCGCAATCCTATCAAAGCGACCAGAATCATCCAGGTTCCAGCCTTAGCCCGAAGGCATGTGAATATAGGCTTCTCACGCCGAAGCTGAATCAGAGCGTCGGGTCGGCAGGCGGTGGACCTTGTATGTTTCGCCGCGGTAACGCCCGTAATAGTGGGCACATGGGAAATAGCTGCCATATATGGCGTTTCTTATGGCAGTCTGGCCAGTACGCCCGCGACAGTATACCGCAAGTAAGCTGGGTGTGGAGTCTGTCATGGTGGTTCATCGGATGCTTGCGGCCGCAGGCCTGTCTCGGTCCTGTCTTGTCGCAGGATACCAATCCGCAATTAATCATTCACGACAAGCAACGCTTCCGAGTGTGTCCGGTCGTTTCCGCGAGACATGTGAGTGGAGACGCCCCCGCGAACCAGTCAAATAGGCCCGTTGCGCAGGAGCCGCACCAAGACTGCTCTAGAATCGGCGAAAACTGCCCTCCACCGCGTTGTTGCACTTAGCACGGATATGAAGCCCGTTGCGGCACAGGGGGGGTTGGAAACGAAGACGTTGCAATGCCAATATCTGGGTTATACCTATCCAAACGAACGATGCCTCAGATGTACATGCAGCCATAGGCAAAATAATCTACGCGGGCACATAGTAGAGGTGCTAGCAACCATGGCCCTGCATTGACATATTGTGTGATATGATGAGAAATCATGTAAGATATGCCTTGGACGCTGATTGGTGAAGTTGCCGGTTTGCCTATCGTCGAATTGACAAGGACGTCGTCTGTCTTGCGGGTCGAGCGTATCCAAATTCTGCAGCCTCACACCCGTATCATGTCATTGCGGAATGCCTCTCTTGGGCCGACGCCTTCGGGGTGGATATGTGCCAGAATTGCTTCATTATTACGTGTAAGAGGTCCCGGCGATACGCCGCCAACCATACAAATAAGGACTGGCCTACTAATCTAGGGTTGCAATGGGATTGCATTCATGGAGCCGTTTTCCCGACTTCCAATGAGACCCCCAAATCTTGACAGCGAGACGAGAACTCCAAAACTCTGGCGAGCTAATTGGATTACCTGAAGTCTTCACCGGCAGCTCGGTGATATGCAGTTTCCACGACCCTTTGCTCTACTGCAAGCCATGCTGTACGGACAAGCATGGTAGCAGGCAGACTTCAAGCTGTGCATAACAGGGTGGAGACCCTCCCATGAGCCTGCAGCATGACCCGTTACTATCGACTGATATATCAACCGTTTCTGCGACGTCAGAATGGATGTGTGTTTGCGTATGGCTTGCGTGCGATTGCAACAGCCACATTATCTGCACTTCCGCTATATTGATCTTGTCACACGCATGATAAGTCTGGTGAGTCGCGACCCACTGATAAGCCAGACACAAGGCCTGGAGTGCGTAAGGTGCCTCTATATACGAGCCTGGTGGACCGGTAATGACGAGATACTGAGGATGGTCGGCGTGGAAAGGGGCGGGCATGGTATTCGGTCCATCATGGAGGGACGCGAACCTACATTTTGCAAGGAATGCGACAATCCATGCTCGTTAAAAAATATATATAAAAAAAGATTAATAAAAAAAGATTAATGAAAAAAGATTAAAAGAAAAACACACACAGCTTGACATTCGGTCCCCCAGCCAGCACAAGCTGCACGTTTCTCCTGCTCAGCCCATGACAGAAGCGAAACAGATTTGTCCGTCCAGCCGCTCCTTGACGCTCATCCTCTTCCGACGGCAACGGACCCAGTCACGAACGACATGTTGCTGGTATTTGGTCGATACGGATTTGGGACTAATAAGAAGAGTGAATACTGTCTGTCGAGCGCGTGTCGATAAACCGGGCAAGTCTTGGTCCATCGACATACAATCTGGATCAAGGCAGTTAGCCAAAGTCTGTTTCAACGGATAGATAGCCGTGGCCCCGGCCCGGTCGCTCCTGGATGCGAACGGGATGGAATTGAGTTCACTCCGGTGTAGTCTACTGGTCCTAATCGTGTAGACTATGTCTCCTTCCGCCCTACCGTTAACAATCTTGAAACGTGGAGTTTATTTGTGATTCTTCTTTCGTAAGATATTCCTCTAGGGGATAAATTGGTGCAATAGGAGCCGGTGGCTACAACGCGTGTTTCAAGGACCGGAGCCGAATGATGGAATTTGAGTGAGTCTTTCAAACGTGCGCGCATAGTCTATTGCAGCCTCAGACATATCCTTGGTCAGAGAGAATGTAAGACACAGTATCTAGCTGCGTCTCACTGTGTCTTATCCCAAATTGTATAGACCTCCTTGGAGGTGTAGAGCCCAGGCATTCATCATGATGGTTGCATAGAGAATGGTATAGGCAATCTAATCAAGGGTAGACTAGCTCGAACGGGTTTCTTGCACTGGGACATCAACTCTGGAGACTATTTCGTCAACTCGGAAGCTGGGCTGTCTGTAGGAGAGCCATATGATTCACACATCGAAGCGGCTTTGGCTACTTTGTGAGCTCCGGGTAGTCGTGTGTGGAAGACTATACGCATGAACGATTTTCGACTGCAGTTTTGGTGGATTAGGCAACTTACACCATTCAAGCGCAACATCATCATACAGCAATCTGATGATAGATGAGGTCAATTGAGCATAGAGAGCGAACATACAATGTTTTGTGCCGATCGATGCGATCGGAGGAGGATGGGGAGAATCGGCAATGCATAGGGCTGCCACGAGCTAAGCCACCAGTTGCATAGGAATGAAGAACTATCGGCAACAGCAAACCGAAGCCTGGTATATCAAACCTTAGGGAGCCAAGTACCCAAGGCCAGGGTGCTAAGAATATATGGCTGGTCGCGAATATGTTGTACGTAAGTGTTGGCGTGCATACCTTAGCTGGGGGCATAAACAACAACAAAACAACACGGCATCCTTTGAGACGATGATATGCTGCCAACGGAATGAATGCTATGTATCGTTAGATGGGCAGACATAGAATCTGAGCCTGGGCTAAAGGTGGGAACAGCTACGTCATGGAATGAAGTTCAGGGTCGTGTCTCAGGTGTTTTCCAGGCCAAGTAGCGGGTCTGAGTAGGTAGGGAATAGGGGATAGATAATCACCGTACATGAGATGTTGAGATCGAGCAGCAGCCGAGAAGCCCTGTCTTGGCTGCCGAAGAGGTGCTGATTGGACACGGTGGTGGAATCGGGGGGTGATCGATCTCAACAACTTAAGCGGGGTTCAGCTACTGCCTAGGTAGGTGCTTGTAGTAGGGATGGATTACATACGCCTAGACGTCACTGGTTCAGCGTCTAGGTCTGGTCAAATCAGCTCTCTCCACAATTCACGCAGACGATCCTGATCTCGTTTTCTCCAGCTCTCTCCAGCTCTCCAGCTTTGCGGGGGTGGAGTTAGAGTTACGTGCCACAGAGGACCAAGCCCTACCTACCTGGTAGGAGGTTAAGGTAAGCAAAGTCCAAGCCCATGATAAGTCTCCCTCCTGAAATGAGACAGCGTACTGTGGATACAATGCTGTACCTACCTACCTCCTACATTAAGTAGGTAAGGTGATGTGAGAGACAGATGGGGATATCTTTTCGAAGTGCCTGAAGTGCCTGAAGTGCCTGAGAGTAATGAGATTGGTGCGACCTTTAAGGCTCTAGCTCGTGAGCAGGCCCTGGGTCGTCCAAACTTAATGTTTGCTCACAAGGGGCAGGGGATTTCCTAGCTGATGATACTGCTACAGAGTTGAGTCTAGAGAACACATCGAAGTGGAGATAGGGGAGAATCGGGTCAACTCAAGTGAAACGCGTCTTTCGCTTCCAATCCCCGGATTCTCGTTGCATTCTCCGAGACATGAGATACTCTAATTTCACAACGCTGGCTGTTACCGGGTACCGAGGCTTAGTCCGCCAAACTTTGAAGCTGGTATCATATGTACAAGCGATGCGGTTAAGCAATCATCTGGGCCGAGTGTTGGTAGGCCTGCGGGTACGGCTGTGCTTTGAGGCTCCGGCCTGGGTTGTCAAGACTTGGTGCTGGCGATTGACAACTGCTCTAGTAGGCTTCACTGCGCGTAGGACGGCTTTGGGTACTTCACATTTCACTGTGTACCTAGAATATCTCAAGCATAAGGTAATTTATAGTCCGAGGCGGCCGAGACGTCCACTCAAGGCCCTGTACCTGACTTGCACCTGCTAGCTTCAGTGGACACAGGCCAGACAGGCTGGATAGGTATGTACACTCTTACTAAGGAATGCAGTCTGCAATTCGGACCACATGTATCTAGCTATGTGTAGTCAGCCAGTGAGGCCATGAATTAGGTTCAGCAAAGGCGGGAACGAGATGCAATCGAGATGAATGAAGCTCGCATCAGTGTCGTCGACTGTTCACGCTCCCCTGACCGAAGAGGATGATCAGGGACAGAATTCCCTTACTATAATTCCAGATACGTACGCAGCACACACCGTTACTTCCCCCCCTTGCTCAATCGACATGTCTAGCCCTTTCTGGTGGTTCGCGTGTGCCGGGCAGGATGCCAGTCTCTGGCCATTGTAACCATCAGGGTGCTGGCGGCGCCGATCAAAGCCAAGGTTGGTAACTCGCCCACAGATCCCCTACGTCTTCTCACTGAACCTCTCGCACACGGACAGATTGGCGTTTTCTGAATTCAAAGGCGGCGGCGGCGCATCACCTTACTATATACACGGTAGTACATATATCCCGTCTGCAGGGTGTTTACGAGCCGTTGGACTAGAGGTATGACATCAATTCACATTCAGATACCTTCCATAGGGGTGAGAAAGCCCGTGTACTCAGGTTGAGATGGACGTGAATATTACCTAGGTAGGTACATATTACTAGATTAATACATACGCATGGGCCTCGTGATTCCACACATAGCATAGACACAATTAATCAACTTGGATACCTTCAATAGGCAGGCACCCAACTGGCATGTTGAAGAGCAGCTCTGACCTGCTCAGAAGTCATTCATTGCAATAATCCAGTGGACGAGCACACAGGGTTGGGTCAGAGCAGAGTCAGAGGTCGGGTGGTCCTTCGAGGCCCTGCGAGGTCTAGGCTTACAACTCCCCCATATTTATTGCTCTAGTCGAACAAACTGATGCACAACCCCCGGTTCAGTTCCCGTTTTTTTTCCGAACCGGATTTTTCGTTTTCTGCATTTTCCCCTCCGCCTTTGCCTCTGCGCCTATGGCGTTGTCCTGGGGTGCAGCTCGAGTTTGCCCCCTTTCCCATTCCACACAAGCCTCGATCATTGTTTCATACATAGGTACTCATATATACGGTACCCAGTAGCCCAGGCCCTACCTCTGGCCCAGGTAGTGATCGTACTCCCGCGGGCCTTCTGCCTTTACCCAAAGTTCTCTAGACTCTGCATACACACGCAAGTTTTCCCTCCACATGTGCATACTGTACGCTTTAGGGCCCTTTTACCCTCGTCGTCTCTTCATTGCAGGTAGGCCGGCTTTATATTTATATTTATATTTTATTTCTCGCATTGTTGCATTGCTGGCCCCCTTGCAGCGTCGTTCTGGGCGTGTACACACCTCACCTACACATATCTGATAGCATAGCAAGGTGCAGTATATCCAAGTACTCGTAGTTGGAGGAGACGCCTCAACGCCTGAAGCCACCCCTCCTCCTCCTCCTCCTCCTCCTCCACAACCGCGGCCACGACCACTCAAACTCACTACATACCATTTTGGCACAATCATCGCGTTGCGCATTGCTCTCCTCTCTGCACGGCGATAAGCTTTAGGTCATGTAAGTTGCACCCCATGTTCGTCCTCGGTCCTCGCAGTTCTCTCGCAGAAACATCCCAGTCCGTCTCTGCACCACCTTGCATAGTGGCAACCCATCAACGCTCCGTTGGCTGTGTGGCTTCATAGTTGATACTTGAACCATGCTTGCATGGAATCTAAAGCTTCTTGCATTTGCATTCCATCGCACTTCTGCCAGCCTCCATTCAGACCAGATTGTCTATCAGAGGTGTCTCTGCCCCTTCTCTTGTTGCTGCTCAGTCTTACTGATATTCCCATCCCATCCCACCCTGCACACCAATCCGTTCATCCATCCATCCATCCATTTACCTATCCACTCGCTTATACACCCGCACCGCACCACACCTTTACCACTCACAATCAGCGCATTCACAGTAGCCGGATTGAGTGATCAGGCTTCTGAGCCAGCGACTGAATGAGTGAGTGTCTGTCCGGCCTGCCACGCCGACCTCCCCTGTCTCAACCTGTCCAGTGCCACACTGTAGTTTGCCCCTCAATGATCCTTGCAGCCCGTCCGATCTGCCGGAATTCATCATCTGCGTACTAAGGTAGTCTAACTTTTTGAGCAGAGCCTGTCTGCACTTTGTCTACCTTTGGGTCCTTGCATTCTCGCTTCTTATTTCGACAATTTTCCGCCTTCCTTTTCAACGCTCAGACCCCATTTCTACTGTCCTACTCTTCGGCATCGACGCCATCTTTCCACACCCTTCCCCAACCGCATCGTCACCATATATATCTATCGAAGGATAAAGCGTACGTGCCGGAAAAACACTACCGGTACCGACTTAGTTGACACCGTCTTGAATTTCCTCTCTTGTCTGACGTTGACATCGACTTGAGGTCGAATCTGACAGCAATTTGCAGACCTTGACGTGGTCTGGGAACCTTCAGGCAGGAAGCGTTGTACTACGATCGGAGAAGTTGCAGGTACTCATGACGGCGCGGGCTAGCCATCTGAAAAGAGCCGATAAGTAGGAGGATTCGGTCTCTACATCTCACGCCCCATTCTGTGAGCCGCATCGACGAAAGAATGGCCGTTGTCCTTACTACCGAGGACAGTAGCCTGTTCTCCTCGTCTTCTTTGAGACGATCTCATTCACAACCCAAGTTCGTTTCGAAACCATCGCACGGCTTCCCTACCTCCGCCTCAGCCTCCCGACTGAACGATCTCTTCCAAGAGAACTATCACCACCAGCCCATACACTTCGTCCCAGACTCTAGTCCTTCGTCTGCCCCATCATCTCCTCATACACTCGCCGCCGATTCTTCCGACCCTTCATATTCATCTACGCCAGCTACGAATCTCTCTCTAGATGGCCAATGCGACTCGGATATTCATTCTCACCCCGATTTACCGTTGATACCGGATTACGGCAATAATCCATATTTTGGGCCTCTTGAGGACCTAGAACCACCCCCGAGCCCTCGCACTGGCGACTCTTACACTTGCTCTCCGGCTGATCAGGACGCGTCGGTCACTACTTCACGTCCAGACTCCCCTGTCTGTGTGGAACATGCCGAGGATGACTCTGCCGTCAACCATCATCCTACGCATCACGTCGATTACTTATCACATAATTGGAAAGAGGAAGATATATGGTCGTCATGGCGCTATATTGTGTCCAAAAGAGCCGAATTCAGCAATGGACCACGGCTGGAGAATGCTTCATGGAGAACCTGGATGAAGGCCAAATACAGACTCAAGACCGTTTCCCCAGAGACTCTCAACTGGCTGAAAGACTGTGACGTCACCTGGCTATACGGGCCTCTACAGACTCGTCAACGGAAGATGTTTCCGACCGAAACCGACCAGAGTAGTTCTACCCTATCCAGATCTGATTCATTTATCCACAAAAAGCCCATCCTCAAAAAAAGAAGTATGTCTGAGGTCATGCTGCAGAGGTCGCTATCATCTTCTTCCCTCCTTAAACAGGCTACAGCCGTCGTTCAAGCTCAACAGCAAGTCGGCACGGACCGCGGTAGCCGTCCAATCTTGCAACGTGCGACGACTGCAGACTATGTCACCTACCCTTTTTCTGCTCGCAGAAAAACACACGAGAACACAAGTCTCATACCCTCAGCTTGCACGTCTGGAGCCGTCTCACCATCTGCTGAACGAAAACACATACATTTTGACGAACAAGTTCAGCAGTGTATTGCAGTTGACATAAAAGGGGACGATGACGATGACGAAGCCAACGCCACGCGTTGGAAATACGATGATATTGACAGCGACTCCGACGACGGGGCTATCATGATGAAGCAGACAAAAACCAGGAAAAGGCCTATTATGCTTCGCAAGAAGACACCGACGAACCCTAATGCGGAGAGCAAAACTATAGCAATGCTGCCCTCAACAAAACTCAAGTGCCGGGACGAGTCTCCTGCACCTTCAGACAGTGCTATGAAGCATAGCAGTACACACCTCCGGGGATCTGTCTTGTCGCCATCTCCATCGCAAGAGACCTTGCGTCCTTCCAAGTCGTCCGGCGCGTTCTTTGGCGAAGAGGACGAATTTGATCACAATGGATGCAACGAGCACAACCCGTCCAACACTAGCCCTACGGACTCGACAGCACAGAGGTGGCATTCCAGCATATCAGACTCTCATTTGGCCAACAATGGTGAACCGGCTGGCATGCGCAGGACGGAATCCGGCATGTTTATGCCCTATGAAGAAGGTGACGTGCAATCTAACGATGGAATCATCGGTCGTGTAATCGACACAGTCAACACCGCGCGTGACATCGCTCACGTTATCTGGAACGTCGGATGGAGGCGTTGAAATACCCTTTACACTCAGATCAGCTGAGACAAAATCTGCAACTTGTTTGGCTTTTGTTGGTCCGGGCAAACATACCTGTCTTGAGATGCTGGGTTTCGACACTAAAAGTGCAACATGTGTCCAGCGACGGCTCTTGAATTACGTTAGCTTGTGGACGTAAGCTTGACAGTGCTGCGCATTGTGTCGATGTGTTATTAATATATTATCGGGGGTGGCGGTAACTCAGAGCGCAATTCACGAATGTCTTACGATCACTTCCTTTGGGACATATGTCTTAATTTTGTCAACCTCCGAGGTCTGAGAGTGCATTGGTAGCAATTACTCGGGGCGCTTACCCAAATTCATTTCTTGGAATTGTACAGTGGTGCAGTGTCCATAAGATTGGGCATCGGTCAAGATAGCAAATCGATGAGGCTCAAACCATGCAAGATGGTGCGAGATCATCATATAAAATTCGATACCCGCTGTTCGATCTCAGCAAAGTAACGCTCGGTAATGGGGTACATATTGCTGCTGCACATCAGACGTGTGTACTAGACCAGGCCGAGGCTTGACGAGTCACACTTCTTCATTCAATAGGACCCGTGTGTCGCAGCAACACATGGTCACGGGTCATGTGATAGATAGACTAGCCAAAAAATTCAGATAGTCAATACCTTCAGCGGCCCCGCGGCCGCTGCTCAAACAGAAATTACGGGATGAAAGGTCACTCGTTGCTTGCTGTGTCTCAGATCCTCTCAAAGGGACGTAGGTGAAGGTGCGACGAGCCTAGTGTCGGGACTTCGGATGACTTGAGTGTATATGTACAGCTCTGACGGAGATAGTCCCGACCTCTCGTGTACTGTAATGAAACGTTCGTGGTGTTGACTCCCAGTCTCTGCGGCCGCAGTCCACGAGCGAGGGCTTCGCAAATACATGTATGGGGTTATGGGGTTGTGCCTGAGGTTGGAAGGATACCGATCGAGGCCGCCACGACGTGAAGATGAGGAGGGGAGATAGACTCCCAACACTCTTAGTTCGTCTCTATATGAGGTATCGATGTCTCTCCACGCGCTCCTCAAGTTGGATTAGTACAAGGAATATGGTATCTAATATACAGGTTTCCCCCGTCTTGATCAATTAGGGTGTACAGGCGTTTGAGCGGGCGTATTGTACAGATCATTCACCCATTGAGTATCACCTTTCTTACACTCGCAAAGCACATCACAGCGCGGCCACAGTATCCTTCTCATCTTTCGTCGTATCAGCGGCACCAGCTAACCCCCCCATATGCTCGGCGCTCTTCCCACCAGCTCTGTCCAGGATCTGCACGGCCTCGACCAAGATGGTCTTGCCGTGCACGTTGACATCCTTCAGCTTCACCTCGAACACGTCCCCGACCCTGATGTCCGCCATACGCACCACGTCGTTCAGCGCGTCGGGCCTCAGGAAGGCGCGCCGGTCGAACCAGTTCAGCGTGCCCAGCACCTGGCGCCGGCCCGCCACGTGCACCACGGCGAAGCGGAATGTCGGGGGCAGCGGCGCCTCGCCAAACCGCCATGCCCGCGCCAACGCCTGCAGAATCCACTGGTCCATGCCGTCGACGTTGGATAGGGTGCGGGCCTGCTGCTCACGCAGCCGGAGCATGGGGAGGAGGCGGTCGAGGCGTTCCTTGCTGTAGGGGAGGAAGTCGAGAGACTGCTCCGCGCAGCCCGCGAGCGAGCGGCCTAAGCGGTGCTCCTCAAGCAACGCGGCCTCGATTTGCCAGTGCACGATGAGATCGGCGAAGCGGCGCAGCGGCGACGTGGCCTTGGTGTACATCTCGACACCTAGCGTGAAGTGGAAACCAGGCGTGGTCCTGACCTCGTCGGCGCCGAGCAAGGCGCGCATGTGCCGCATCTGGCTGTCGCTGGGCCGGATACCAGCATTCAGCAATGGATTGATGACGTCTCGCGCGTATTGCAGCACGAGTTCTGGCCCTTGAGCGTAAGCGTGTGGCTGCGTACGATAAGGGATTGGAATGCTTCGTTCGGCGCACCAACGTGCGGCGATCTCGTTGCCCAGCTTCATAGCATTCTCGACCAAATCTGTGGCAGAGCGATGAGAGTATGCGATGTGGATGGCTGGATCACCCGAGGTGGATATGTAACCGTTCGATGCCTTTTGCGTGACACTGTCAAAAGATGCACGCGCTGATGGACGAGGTTGAAAGAACGGAGTGGCGCCTTTCTCAAGTCGCTGCGCCTGTATCACCTTGCCGAGCTGAGAAAGAATTACCAGGTCATACTTCTGCCGGTCGGTCAACTCTGACGGCTTGGTCATCTCTCTGTTAACCACCTTTGTCCTGGAAGCAGAACCAAGTTCCAGCGCTGCTTCTGTTCCCTCTACCTTGGGAGCATTCTGAGATTCACCAATGGCCAGGGCTGCATCCTCGTAGGTCATGTATACAACGTCCTTTAGAGATCCGGCTGTGATCTTGTGCTCCAAAACTCTACCGTCTGCTTTCACTAATGCGCTGAATGTAAGGCAAGGCCTATTTGACCCCAAAGAAAAGTTCTCTCGGCTGAGATTCTCCGGCAACATAGGCTCAAAGTGGCCTGGCAGGTAAATGGTCTCCGGTATGAGTTCGGCGTACTTGGCCAGAGGTGTCTCGGGTTTGATAGCAGATGCAGGATCTGCAACGTGGACATGAATCCAGGATTCATCTGGGTTCTCTGTACGCTCAAGAGACACCGCATCGTCAATTTCCATGGCTTCAATATCGTCTATGCAGTACGCAGTGACATTCTCCAATGGCTTGCGGATGACTGATAACGCATCCTCATTTAAATCTTCTTCGAGCAAGCCGTTGAAGGGGCGAGTATAACCACCGCCTCGTTTGATCTCAACCTCGGGGAATCGAACACTGTAACGCGCAGGAATTTCCCATGGCGGTATCCAGCCCACCTCCTGCAGAAAGGTCCAGCCCGTTCCAGTCGAGAGAAGGTTGGCGTCTTGGTAACGACCAAGAGCTCGCAAGATAGCGGAGCCTAGAGTCTGAAGGCGTGAGTGTTTGGGAAACTTGCCGTAACCGGCCCAGATCTCCATAAAACGAAGTACCTTCTCATCCGCCGCAGACCACACATGTGCTGCAGGTGCAGATCCCGAGCTTGGTCCAATGATTCCAGTTTCGGACCACTCACGCCTTTCCCGACTCTGGTCGATGGCCCGCTGAGCGTTTGCGATGAACTTGTTGAATTGCTTATAGTCATCTCCATTTCGTTCACCCTGTTTGCTTCGTCGAGCCCTTCTCGCGAGATAGCCACGTACCCACAGCTCCATCTCGCGCACAAGATTGACTTCATTTAGGGGGCTGACCTCGAAGAGATAATACTTTCGATGACCGGTGTCTTTTAGAGGTCTAAAGAAAACCTCATCTTGCATGATAGCGCGGTGGACTGCGTACAAGGATTGGGGGCTAAATTTGTTGAGTCTATCTTCCGAAGTCCCTTTTACTTCTCCCATCTTATGCGTATCCGGAAGCAATAGCTCGGCGATTTCGTGTAAGGTTAGATAACGATGTTTTTCGGTATCTCCAATAAAGGAGCTTGAGGCATCCAAAGTGCCAGCGTTGTCTTGGTAAACCACCTCGGCATCTTGTGCGAAAGCCGTCATCTTCTGAAGAAGCCCTGCGCCTGCCATCCGGGACGGGCCCTGGCCGAGATCTTGCATTTCATTCAGCGTTTCAACCGAGACCTCTCCGGTGGGTATCTCAGCAATGACGGGTTCTAAATCTTTCATGTCGGCGAAATTGGAGACACGGAAAAGAGTCCTTATACCCAAAGCCGCGAACCATTTACCACTATTCGTGTAATAATTCTCATATCCGTTTACACGGCCAAGGCTGACGGCTAGCATTGGTCGCCTGGAGTTATCAGAGCTAAGTAGAGATTTAGCTTTAAAAAGAACGAGGAATTGACTGTGAGACGCACGAAATTTCGACCAGATCTCCTGCTTTGATAGCAGTAGAATCAGATCGCAGGTCGCCCAGCTCATCCCCATCGAAGACGGGAGTGCTGGACTCAAGCTGGGCCATTGACACATTCTGGGGCCGCGTGAAACTGTTCGATAGTCCTCCCTCTGGAGCGTCGTCTACGACTATACTCTCGTTGGTGGCCGGATTCTCTTCCTCCCATTTCCGAAGACGTTCACGAATGGAGAGCCGATTGGCTGTCTCCACAACCGTTGATGCTTCAGAATCATCATGATTCAGGCTCCTGTGCTGCACAGTCGCGAAATTCTAAGAGAAATGGTCAGCGTCTATCTACATGAAGAATACAAAGATTGGTCACAGACTCGTTTTGATAAGGGGCTCGTGAGGCGTGCCACCGAAGGGCTAGACTGTGTTAGGTCGCGCGCACCCGACCTGGAAGTTGTCGCATTGAATCCAACTTGACGGATAGCGCAGCGCCAACAAACATAAGACCTGCGCGAGGCTTGTAACATAATCACAGGTGACTTGTGTTTGCAATGAGGCCTGATGTCCGGCACAAGTATGGCTCCAAAGCCGTGGCGATGGCGAGTTCAGTGGAAATTTCTGACTGTCATTGAACCGACAGGTGCCCAGCACGGGCCACAGCTGTGGGCGGACCGCTTTGCTAAACAAGCACAGCTAGACAGCATACCGCTCTACCATTTGTAGGTGTAATTGACTCCTAGAGAGTGTATGGCGGAACATCAGCCTTCATGACGGTTCCCAATACCAGATGGATCACCGCTGAGATGGCACTTGGTCCCTATCGCAGCTATGCATCGAGCCAATATGATGGTTACGGTGTGACACAGCAGATCTCTTTATCACCAAGGTTGCCACTGCTCGCAGGCTGGAGCTGTTTTCAATTGTCTCAAAGATTACCGGCAGCCTAAGACACATTTCTCTGCTTTCAACGACAACGGCTACGCCACAGCAAGGGCGTCATGAAAGGCATTCTAACAGTTCCTCGCACGACTGATGGAATGTATCAAAGCCCTTGGCCTACTAGTAGCTCTTGCCTTCGTAGCTTCTATAGTATATAACATGTCATTGCCTGAAAGACGTCTTGCCTGACCTTTGTCCTGGCATAGCTTCTTGTACGCCATACCAGCGCGCCCATCCTGTGTACGTCTATCTCTGCTATCCATCTGGCTGTCTCGACCTCACTATTTCAGACTATCCATTTTTCCTGCCAATCTACGAAGTAAAGCCTATTAGAAGTATGGCGACTAAGCAAGCTGCTCTGTTGGCTCTCGCCGCTTCGGCGTTGGCCCAGAACATGGAGGGCTACATGTCCAACATGCCCAGCGATGTCTCGTCTGTGCCCCCCGTCGTGGCCCCGGATAGGGCTTCAGCTGCCACTGAAAGTGAGACTACCTCCATCTTCGTCTCGTCGAGGCCACCGATGTCATCTTCGACACCCCTCACCGACATGGCTAATGCGGCTTCAACAGCTACGAGCGGCATGATGTCGACAACCACTGCCCATCAAGATATGAGCACACCCATGCCCATGTCCTCTCATGGCGCCACTAGCGAGACGTCTTCAATGCCCATGGACTCCATGTCCAGCTCTACCACGATGACCAAGCCATCGTCTACTATGGCAACTATGGCCGGCATGCCTATGAGAACTGGGGGCATGATGCCCAACGCCACGAAGACTGGTGCCCCGATTGCTGGCTCTGGTGTTGCTCACGGCGCTTCTGTAAGTAGTCTCATCGGATCGCGAGTGAAAGAGCAAATCATCACAAACGCTAATCCAATGTATAGTTCGGCCTCGTCGTGCTCTCCATTGTCCTGACGGCTTTCCTCATGCAGTAAGAACGTGGCCCGAAGTGAAGATCTTAGGAAGAGAGAAGAAGAGAAAGAAGAGGAACAGACTTCGACAGTCAGAGGCTTCCACTTGGCTAGGCGTTGTGAAAGGGGTCTAATTCGAACTCAAAACGTCAAGCTGATCCGAGGAGGGGAAGATATGTCCAGCTTGTACCTAGAGTTCTGATACTTATCCATATAATGTAATCCATTCATTCGTTGCTCAAGAGGCACTGCAAGAAGCGTATCATAGGGAAAGTTCCATCACTCTGTTGATGCCTGTCTCATGTGAGTAACAGGTGGGATGCGAGGTGAAAGGATCTGACAGGGCCGTGATATGTTGAGACTACGCGGGGGCATCAGTACTGAGATGCGGCAGCCGTAAGCCGAGCGCCGTAGGCCCCACGGGGGGCTCTCGTATGCCAAATGTGACCCCTTGCTATGGGCAATCTGAGTATAGAGATAGGCAATTTCTTAGCTAACGCTAGTCGTGGGCGGTGATAGTAGAGCCAAGGCGGCGGCGGTCAAGGTAATGGTAGATTTCATACGGGCAGAGTACGGGAATCCAGTAGTGTGTGTGCTGCAAAGTACCGAACGGGTAGCGTCTGAGTGTGGCCATGTGATCAACATAGGAGATAGCTGAAATGTGATTGTACTGAAAGCTTGAACAATGGAGATCAGAGGATTGCGTGGTCTCGACTCTCGACCGGTGTTGATCCCTGATCTTCATCAAGAGCTGAAGGCTGGATAGGAGTCGATCGCTGGCCATGGCTCAATCACTTATTAGGTATAATTAGGTAGGTAGAAGCAGTGGCAGCAGCCATCATTGTGGAGCGAACCATGAAGAGACCTGGCTCGGCCAACTGCTTGCTTGCCTAGGCAGAGTCCGGTTCTTGAATGGTGAGAGTAGTATCCCATCATGGAAGACTTCTCCTAGATGGTTTAACGAGGAGGGCGTGGCAGTGAACTGGCATGCCAGCAATGATGAGATAGATGAATGAGATCGTATTCAAATTATGGCAACACGCAGTGGTCGAGTAGCAATCTTGAGCTAGTCCACACCCCGGTTAGCTGGACTCTCGAAGGCGCAAAAAGTCCCAATCACCGATGAAAGTGAACTATGGAGTAGTGGAAGTTGCTGACGACTAGAAGTTCTGCAGCGACGTACCTTGAGTTTAGATTGGCCGCCTGTCCGGAACCGTCCATGATGTTGGCTACCCCTGAAAGCATGTGCTGAATTAGGGTATTATGTTCGAGCTACTGCTGCAGGTACAGCGAAATGGCCCTAGAATGCGACTGCACGCCAGCGGCACCCTACTCATGCAGGTACGGTGCTGGGGGGTCCAGAGAGAGAAACGATCAGCAAAAACAAAACAAAAAACGGTAGAACCGGGAATCGCGATCCTAACGTCGAAACGGTGACCGACTACTCAAGTAAACAGGTATTGCCCTGACTTTGCTGGTAGTACCTACCTAATTATGAAGGATTGCTTGCTTGCATACAAGCGGTAGCCATGTACATAGGTACTCCAGATCAGCCAGTGCGTCATCTGGCATCTCCAGTTTCTACACATTCAGGGTACTTTCCTACCTCAGGGACAAACCCAAGTACCTCAACTATAGGTAATGCAAGGCTTAGAGGTAGTCCGTATCTATTCAACCATTCGTTCACATAACTAGGTCAAGGTGCGTACCAGTATTCTATCGTGTAAAGTGGTACATACATACATACATACATACATACATACATACATACATACATAGCAGACGGGTGGTTGAAGCGCATCATTTGTATATATATTGGACAACCCACACGACTTCGTATCCAAGGTAGTGGAGTGGGTGAGTGATTGGACATGTTCTTTAGCGCGTATGGCGATAGCATCAGTGGCTTACGGTCCCCGTGGCGTCCTCCCCGGACAGTGAGAGACAGGAGAGGGAGAAAGGTATACATACATAGACTACAGTACTGTACGGGCAGAGTCCAGGCCGACGACGATCTGATGAGTGAAGATAGTAGAAAGAAGAGCAGGTAATTTCGCTTGACAGTCGGGTAATTTCCCTCCACCCCTGCTGGGATCCATCTTACTCCATACAGCCCCTGCCAGGAACGCCAAGAACGCTGCAGGACCTGCATTAGATGGACTTGACCTGGGTGGAAACTGCAGGTGTGCATAGCCAAAGCTTACCTAGCTCGATTCCAGAAAAGCTCACCTCGTCGGCGCTGCGCTTGTCGACTTGTCAACCGGGTTAGCCTCGATTCCCCCCCCCCCCTATTGCCCTATTGCCGTATGATCTTTAATTTTCTATTCCGACCATTCACCCGCCCAACAACTACCACCGCGGTCTGCTGAGCCCTCACTACCGCCTACTCTGGCCGGTCCAGTGAACGACCGGCTGGCCATGACGAGCGCAAAACAGGTCTTGGAGAGGAGAGGGGGGGGGTATCTCATTTGCCAGGCGAGCCGGTCGCCTACTCCAATAGTAATTGCGGGCAGGACGTAACCAACCCGGCTGAGATAGCTGATGTTGACATCAGGCGCCAGTGCGTCCTGTCAGAAGTACTGTCTGTGTCCTTGATTGGACTGTACCCCAAGCAAAACATCGTGGACGGTTCTGAACAGACTGTGACCGTGTCTGGCACAGACACTGGCATCGCCATTGGCATGTACATACGGTTACAACGTCCATACCGTCCTGTCCTCCTCTCTGGAGACCTCCGGCATGGCGCTTCGGGATCCATCATCAGCACGGCCCTAAGCCATCTGCAGAACTGGCCGAGATGCGCATAGGAACATGAACAGAGCCAGGGGTTCTCGTACCCAACGACTTTGTCACTTTAAGGCAAGGCAGGGTACCAGACCAGCCAGACCCAGCTAGCATTGGGAGGTAGGTACATAGTTGTAGACTGGTAGACTGCAGGCTGCCCCATATCCAAAAACAACCTGATGGGAGTAAGATTGGCGCTCATCCGCAAATCCACCCACCCATCCACCCGCCCATGGAGCCATGGAGCCATGGCTGCTGCTAATAAAACTGCCGCCTGCTCTCTTCACGAGGCCCTCCTTTCCCTCCTCTTCCTCTTCACGGAACGGCCCTCTTAATATCGATGCCCTGACCTGAAAGCATCTCCCAGCTTTCGTCCTTCGTTCTCGTTATCCCACCCACCGCTTCACTCTTTCAGCGGGCACTCGTTACCAAACACCAGCAAAACACCAGCAAAAACCTACATCTACGCTTCACCGCGACCGAAAAATAAACGTCCGAAGATCTTTGATCAGGAATAATGAAGGCTACTATTGCTGTTGCGGCTCTCGCCGCGGGCGCCAGCGCTGGCAGCATCCGCCACCGCCATGCTCACAGCAACCTGCACCTGGAGAAGAAGGAATACGACAACTCGACCTGTGGCTGCACCACCATCTACAGCACCTACTATGGTGAAGCTACGCGTACGTAAAGGATTGGTTGTTGAGACAAAGTGAGGGATATCTCGATGCTAATATCCTGTAGTCGTCTTCCCTTCTGTCCCGGCCACTTCTAGTAGCGCGGCGCCCGAGACCACCATGACCTCGACCGAGGTTGTCGTCCCTACTCCGGTTCCCCAGAGCGTCTCGACCACTGGTGTCTACACTTTCCCGGCCACTACCATTACCCTGACCGACTCGACCACCGTCTGCGGTGCCTCATCCACCGCCGTCCCCAGCGGTACTCACACTCTCGGCGGTGTCACCACCATCGTCAGCACCGCTACTACCGTCACCTGCCCCTACGCTACCGTTTCCACCAGCGAGGGCGTCACCACCAGTGTAATTGAGACCACGACCTACGTCTGCCCGTCTGCCGGCACTTACACCATTGCCCCAACGACCACCGTTGTTCCCGCCGACACCACCGTCACCGTTCCTGTGGTCACCAGCTACCCTGCTGGCACTTACACCCAGCCCGAGGTCGTTACCACCGTCACTGAGACCAGCACCGTGATCTACTGCCCCTTCGACATCCCCACTACCAGCTCTGCTGTCCCCGTTACGACCAGCACCGCTGCCCCGGTGACCTCTACTGCTGCCCCGGTGACCACCTACCCGGTTGCCTCCACCACGACCGCTGAACTCTCCAGCGTCTATCAGTCTTCGACCGCTTCTGCCACTCCGTCCAGCGGATCTGGCTCCGGCTCCGGCTCTATTGGTGGTGCCGCGGGCGCTGCCTGGGCTGTAGCTTACACCCCTTACGAAACCGACGAGGCTGGTGGCTGCAAGACGCAGAGCCAGATCGAGGCCGACATCGCCGGTATCGCCGCCTCCGGTATCTCTGCCATTCGCGTGTACTCGACTGACTGCAACACCCTCGAGTACGTCGGTAGTGCTTGCTCCTCTAACGGTATCAAGCTGATCCTTGGTATCTACATCGACGCGCCTGGCTGTGATGCTTCCAACCCCAGCGTCTCCGAGCAGATCTCTTCCATCAAGTCTTGGGCTCAGTGGGACATGGTCGACCTCATCGTCGTTGGTAATGAGGCTGTCCTTCACGGATACTGCACACCTGCTGAGCTTTCCTCCCTCGTCTCCAGCTGCAAGAGCGAGCTCAGCGGCTACTCTGGCCCTTACACCACTGCCGAGACTACCAACATCTGGCAGCAGGATGACTTCACCGGTGCCATGTGCGGTGTCGTTGACTTTGTCGGTGCCAACGCCCACGCTTTCTTCAACACGGAGACCGTCGCGGCCCAAGCCGGCCAGTTCGTCAAGGGCCAGCTTGACCTGATCGACAATGTCTGCGAGGGTAAGACCGGTGTCATCTTGGAAACCGGCTGGCCCTCGGCTGGTGTTGCCCTTGGCGCGGCCGTTCCTGGTGTTGCCCAGCAAGCCACTGCCATCAAGTCCATCATCGAGGAGTGTGGTGACAAGGCCGTCATCTTCTCGCTGACCTCCGACGCCTGGAAGGATGGCTCCACCGAGTGCCAGTGCGAGCAGCACTGGGGCTGCGCTGGCGTCCTCGGCATCAGCCTGTAAGCGGATCACTTGAAGATGTTTCTTTGTTTTCTGCTTTCTGGCAGTTGTATATGATTATGTCGTTATTTGCATGCTTGGACAAATCTCGGGCCAATTCAAAGAGTCGAAGGGATGGGCGACTCGGGGTTTTGCATCTTTCCAGAACATAGCGTTGGCGCGATTCCTACCTGGCGACAGGGTAGGTGTCTTGGAGACCAAAAAACGATGTGCGAGATATCCCGCAACATGACGACGGCCAAAAAGGAATCCCTGGCTATCACACTTAGGGTCTGATTCATAATGTTGTAATTTACTAGTGTCTATTATCGTTTTGCGCTGCTTGTCTCGCAACCTCGCATGTCAAATAATGCTCGCCCATCCCTTGTCTCCCCTACCTTTCTTGCTACATACAACCTGCGGAAGCAGAAATAGAAGAATCCGACTCCCAGGACTGCTGACATGGTAATCATCGCTTGACAAACTTTCCGCTGGGAATTTCTGTTGTGCCAATTGAACGTACTGGGGACTGTTAATGAATAGATGTCGTGCTGGTGGTATCTTTCGCTTCGATACTTAATCTACCTTCAACTTATTGGCCCATTTCGGTGACTACCTTGTTCATTTGTGCTTCAGCCGCTGCAACTGCAAACGGTCGTTCATACGTCTTACGCCTCTCAAATAACCAAGAATTCTCCCGGTGTCATAGCTTTAGTATTTCAGGTGTATTAGGTACATATACATACGCAAGCGCTCGGTCAAAGCCATCGTCAGGCATAGGCCCAGGCCCAGCCCCAAACGCCTACTACTTGCAGCATCCATCAATGTTGGGACGCTTACGGCCTTGTTCCAATCTCTCTTCCGAATAAGATCAAATGGACGCTCAGGTGTCTAGGAGATGTTGTATCGTTTGTCGTCCCAAAGAGGCAATTCCTGCCATTTTCCCTCTCTACTTGGCCAGTCCCCGTCTTGCCCCTTTCGAACGAGGCCAGGGAGGAAACCACCGCCTAGTAGCATTACGAATGCCGATTGTAGGCCAGTAATTGATCTCGAAACCCCGACATACTAGAGTCGAGATATTGGGACTGTTAAGCTGTTGACTACACTTGTGCCGATTCCGGCGACGTACCGGGAGAGGCCCCTTAACTCTAGAATACTTCAAGCTATCTATGTAGGTGATACCTGTCCCGCGATGACAGTGGCTATGAAGAGGGCTCAGATCCTAGGTGCTTCCATCCCAGGCATTCAGATGGAGTAGTATGTCAAAGAGCCTTCCTTAAACACATCATTCCTCCCCTCTCTTCCCCTCCCGGACTTCGGGTTCAAGGCTCCCGGCACACGTCCTCCGCTCATGCCCGGGCCCGACCAGTCAGACGGCGGCCCTCTCCACCTTTCCTCACAGCGCCACCGGCCCACGACCATCTGTACCGTAACAACAACATACCATATGCCACCGTGTCCTCCTAGGCTATCGCCACATTTCCAGTGTTTGTCACCGTTGTTGCGCGGTATTCTTGAAGAGCTGCCAACGCCCCCTATCTGCAACCAGGTCCCCAAACAAGGGCAAGATAAAGCGAAACCCGTGCGCCGCATTAGCCATAAGGGAAACTCTGGCGCCATCATCTACCTCCGTCATCGCATCCGAGCAGGCCCTCACCCCAGCCCGGCGTCGTCATCTCGGGGCTGACGGGCTCGCTATTTGGCAAGCATGTAACAACTTGCGAGTTTCTCTGACCGCCTTTCGTTTTTGTAAGTGTCGTGAATATCGCTGCTATCCCATCTCTGCATACCGAGATCTCAGCCTCCCCAAGACCATACTCCTGAGGTGCTGCTCTGGTAAATAACCACTCGCAAGCAACCCATTCGTAAAGCAGCCAGCGTCCCCGCAGACCCTGCTCTTCATTCGCTGTGCTGACTATGAAAGCACATTGGTATTTATTACCTAGACGGACGATCTCATGTGAAGCCACAGAGGCGCTAGGCGTACAAGTCCAATCTAAGCGAAGACATCTTCGGCAATCAGCTCGTGGTAGGGCCGGTTAGCCGTGCGTTGAAAAGTACTGGCGTGGTCGAAACGGATTTCCGAAAGGGAAGAAGCCGATAATGGGGAATCCTTGGCGCAACGTTGGCATATAAGCCCGGTTCAGACAACAACTCACCTCAGCTACACTCTCTAGGCAATCTCGCGATAAACATTGATTGGGCTGGGTGGCCCAAGTAGGGACTAGGTCCGGTTCTCATAAATCTTTTGTTATCACTCACCTTTGTAACGTGTTCTGAAGCCTCGTGTTGGACCTTCGCGAGCACGGGACGCACGGAGCGTCCCCTTAATACTACTCGGGGTACTTTGTAGATAGGCATCACTTCAAACCTGGGCGACGACTGAGCAGCGGGTGTTAATAGGTGGATCAATCTGGTAATAATCATTCCCCACGGTCAGACCTGGAGCATACCAGCGTAGGCTTGCTGTTCAAAGACGCTATAACGTGGACAAAGCCTCTCGTGGCTATTGTGATAGTCTGCCTCGTCGAAGAAATCCGGGGGAGGGAGGCGGGGAGCGGGAGTGGCTGCTAGAAAACCGAAGTATATCCGTGTTTGATCTATCACCATAATGAAGCGAATCAGCCTGTACCCAGTAAGTAGTACCGGTCATCTATACGGCGAGTAGCTGATTGTGTAGTTTCTGAATGAGAGATGGATGTCTGCCGTTATATTCCGTGCCTAATGCTGAGCTCGCCCGGCTTGGCCCTCACACTGATGCGCCGGTCTGGGTATTTATATAAATTCATTGACTCCTCCGAAAACATTCGTGATGATTGTCAATATATGCCCCCAATATTGATGATAGTCCGAAAATGAAAAGGAAAAAAAGCCAACCAAGCAAGCATGCCATCGCTCGCTAATCATGATCAATGCCCAGTGACTCCAGAGCGCCATATTCGAATATACTCTGTCGATGACCCCTGTATACACTACAGCTTCAAAGAACCCAATCCTCTGACATCGCAGCTTGGCGCCGTTTCTGAGTAAGAGTCGCTTGCGACCCAGGCCGTCTTGCGGTTTGTTCCGGAGTCTGCAGCCAGTCAAACCCATTATCTGGGCGATTGTAGCGAGTGCCTGAGTATTCGGTAGGATCGGCATGGTCATGTACGTCTTCCGCGCCAGCGTCGCAACGATCCAGGCATAAAATACCGCCACGGGGCTTATCGCTCGACAATGCCATTATTGACTGTCCTTCGTCGGTAAACGATATGCCAGCCAGCTCACCGAAAACATCCACAGTCTGTCTTGTCGCAAATGTCTGCGCATCGATGATATTAATATAATCGGCCTCCTCAGCAGCAACAAGAACCCGTTTCCCGGAACCAAGAGGTGAAAACCGCAAACTGCGAGCACCAGCAATATTTGTGCGAATCACAGCCTTGGGACTATTCCAGAATCGGGCATCCCAGACCCGAATGGTCTTATCTTGGTTTCCGGTAGCTACCGTCCAACCATCAGAGGCCCAGTCGCAGGCAAACCCAAAATCGCTGTGACCTTCAAGGCTTTGCAAAATTGCACCACTTTCGGCGTCTGCTATGAGCGTATTGACATGGTCCCCAACCATCACGCGGAGTCGCTTATCCGAACTCAAGGCGGAACAATTCAAAGCAAAATCGTACATGTGTTCCGAGATTATCCTGTTTGTAGCCAGGTCCACGACTCGAAAACCAGAATCGTTTGATGCAAAAGCCGCCAATGGGGAGGATGAATGCCGAGACGTGTTTATCTGTACATGATTGGTGATGCCACTATTAGGGGCAGTCAGGCGACCATCCGAGTAGTACTTATCTACCGAGTCCAAGTGACGATAGCGATAGGTTCCATAGAAACTTCCGGCTATCAATATGTCGCTCCCGGTTGCTAACGTAGACACCTGGGCATCGTGGTCATTCTCAAAGGTCATGGCCTTTCTGGTCCGACCGGTGGTCGGATCGACTTCCCGAATAATCTCTGTCGCACGCTCCGAGCTTGGGTAGAATACGCGTGTCCGCGACGTACAACCCAGGACATTGCGTAGTTGGAAGTGGAGCAGTCGTACATCCGGGCGAGGAGTCATACTTTGGAAGCGAAAGTAGTCATCTTTGGCTGGCGGCAAAAGAAGTGACCGGTCATCAGGATGAGGCCTGTTGGTATAGTTCTGGAAGGTCAACAGGCGAAATACGCGGGCTGCTTGTCTAGTAGTACCCATACGCTTCCAGTCAATACCCTGTATATCGAGTTCGTCGCCCTTCAAGTCATGGTACAGTACCCGAGACCGGCTTGACCTTGTCACACTGTCAATGTCGAAGGGAACAGGTAGACTCAAGTTGATGCCTCGGGATCTGAGGAAGTTTTTCAAGAAGCCCCCACGGCTGACGTGACGCCAGTAGCCGAGAAAATGGTGTACATTAAAGTTCCCAGGGCCAAGGGTGACATTTTCTAAGTTGCTCAGGAACTGATTTTGCATGAATGGGTCAGCAAGGTCGGGATCGAATACTTGAAGCTGATGTAGCGCAAATGGGGATGGGGCCATCGGCACGAAATGAGCATCCATGGGCGCCGGTTGACCAGCCCAGACAGGCAGAGGGTGGGCATTATCTACAGTAACCGCGATGGCGGCCTCGATCGCTTGTAAATCGGGTAGCGGGTTCTCTGGGGGAGCAATCTGTTCACCCAGGGTATCTATGTCGAGGTGCGTCGCCAGGGAAACACCACCTTCCTCTGTGTCGAACACATCATGGTCAACATCAAGGTCGACGTCAGCGCCCTCGTCGTCGGTCGAGTCTTGGTTCATGTCTATATCGCTAAAATAGCCCGGGGGGTGGGTAAGCGAATGCGGTACATAGCCAGCCCAGGAGTCGTCGTCGTATGCGCCTGCGAGAGTATCGAGAGTGTACGGGGTGGTGGCAGTGGAAGTTGAAGGGGCGGAGGAAGGATATTGCTGCAGATAAAGATCCTCCTCGACCAGATGATGAGCAGATTCAACCGACGAGGCGGAAGTGGAACCAGGAGGGCGCATATTCGTCAAGTGGAAATAATGGAGAGTGATTGGATCTTGACTCTTAGCCCATAGGCAGGCGGCGAGGCGGGATGACACGGGGGGGGAGAGAAAGTACCTGTCAGCTACCTAAGCCTATTAGGTTGTGCAGCCCGTTAGTGGGCGCAGACGATGGCGCCAGGTTTTGCTTCTTCGCCGTGTTGGAGCAAGCTAGTGAAGCTTGACACCAGATGTGAGGGTCTGTAGCAGGCAGATAACCTTGAACAGGAAGATTCCTTGAAGGAGTAGATGTTGTTTTCTCGTGGACCCCAGTATCTCAATGGAGTTTTGGGCAACAAAGGTGAAGAAAGGTCGACGGTAATTGTAGACCACGTATCATACAAGGCGGGGCAGAGGGGGAAGGGTGGTAGAAGATACCCTAGAAGGTAGGCCGAGTATTCAGTTGTTGGTAGAGGGTTGAAGTCGGAGGGCGAAGGCCAAGAAATGAAAAGAAGAGAAAGGCGTAAGGCTATGGCCATGGCCCGCTGACGACAGAATACAGAGTGTATGCAGCAAGGAACGAAGCGGGACCGTAGATTTGCTCAAGTCGACTTGTAGGTCAGCTAGGCTCAGGACGATAGGAAGAATCATGAGAGGTCAAATCCACATTCAGTATCCATAGTACCAGGGCACGCCTCGCGCAGGACTGCAGTCTGCAGGTGTCGAGTCAGTGCAGGGTCCGAGACAGGGTGACTGTCCTCGGAGGGTACTGGGTGGCGAGGTACCTACTTAGGCAGTTTGACACAAGCATAACAGGCTGTACTATGAATGTAGGTAGGTAGGTAGGTATGTATGTATGTATGTATGTGGCAGCAATGCAAGGAATGCGTGCATGCAGCAACACCCACAGCTTTGGTCTCGAGATCGCGCGACACTGAAGTTGGTAGGAAAGACTGAGAATCCGGCGAAGGCCCGTTGACTCGAAGGATTTCGGAGTTTCGGACTGTGGGATAAGAAGTTCCCATGATACCCATCAGGTGGAAGCTGGGCAGTAAGCACCCGGGCAGTAGCCAGTGGGCAATTGACGGCGGTTAGTTCCCACCTAAGCTGCTACCAAGTCGCTCTGCAAGTACACACATACCTAGTTAGCAGTATGTAGGTAGTGTTAGCATCAAATGATAGATACATAGGTACATACCTACCTACTGCAAATGCCTTGGAGGGGGGTGGAGTAAGACTCGACAGTAGTCGATGCTGGGTGGACCAACTTAATGAGAACAATGGAAAGCTGGTACTGTACGGTACTATGTATTTATGTATGTATGTATGTATGTATGTATGTATGTATTTATGTATGTATGTATGTATGTATGTATGTATGTATGTATGTATGTATGTATGTATGTATGTATGTATGTATGTATGTATGTATGTATGTATGTAT